>JACEFO010002254.1:1800000-1982719 GCA_015342445.1 Digitaria exilis
AAGTTCCATGTTTGCAGATTTCTTGGGCCTACTTGCTCTTCTCGCATTCAGCGGCATAGTGTCCCTCGACACCACAAGTATAGCACTTGCCCTTCCCTTTGTTCTGTTGATTCTTCTTCTTCTTCTTAAAAGGAGTAGTGTCTTTTTATTTGATCTCTTGCTTGAATTTCCTTTTGTGGGAATTTTGAGGACCTTTCTGTACCACATGGGCACTAGAAGTTGCCTCAACAATTTTCTTGCCACGGATATCTTTAGCTCTTGGCTTCTCTTCAACATCCAAGAGCCAATGAGATCAGCAATGCTAAACTCTTGTCTCTTATGTTTCAGAGAAGTAGCAAAATCTGTCCATGTTTGTGGCAGCTTGGCAATGATGCAACCTGCCACAAATTTTTTCGGCAACACACAACCAAAATTCTCGACTTCTTTCGCCAGTGTTTGTATATCATGATCTTGTTCTACCACAGAACGGTCCTCAACCATTCTGTAGTCATGAAACTGCTCCATGACATACAACTCGGTACCGGCATCAGAAGCTCCATATTTGGCCTCTAGTGCATCCCACATTTCTTTGCCAGTGGACATCGTCACATATGTATCAACTATGGAATCTCCAAGCACGCTGATCATTGCCCCCTTGAACGTAGTATCCCCATCTATGAACCGCTGCTCATCCTCAGCAGTATGTGGTCCAAGCGGTCTAGGTTCGACAACGAAATAGCAATGCATAGCAGTCAACCATAGAATACACCTTTGACGCCACTTGGTTTCAGCATTTGTGCAAAGTCAGTAACTGAAAAATGACAATCATGTTTTTGAATTGTTAGAAAATTAGGCAATTTCAGTTTTAATTTAATCCAGAAAAATATGATCAACATGTTTGTGATATTAGATATGTGCACGTGTGATCCAAATGTGGTGTTCATATAAAAGATACTAATTATCACAAGAATTATATACCCAGCGGCAGAGCCGGATGCACTAGCCGACATAGTGCTTGTTGATGTAGTCGTCCCGCTCAATGCAGTGCAGAAAGGTTGCCGTGCCGATCAACGCGATGCCGGAAAGCAGACGATCACCGATGCCACTAGGAAGAAGAGAACAAAGCGAGTAGTCGTGCCGCTTGTGGACACTCCCCAATAACATGATTGCCGACCTTCACCCGAGCAGGCGAACTCGTGGACAACAGCGTTTTGGAGGCCTACTCTTCCAGTACTCGTGCGCGCAAGGACCGGAACGGGGAAGACTTAGCAAGCAGCGAAACTGTGAATTTTTCTCTCACCGTGTGTTACTAATGCAAGGCAACGAGGCCTTTATATTGCAGCCGGAGACAACCAAGGAGATCAAGAGTCCTCAAAAACTCCCGTAACTCTAGAATTAAGAGTCCTCAAAACTCCCATAATTCTAGAATTAAAGATTAGAAACTCCCACATGCAATTAGCTAGGAATAAAACTCCCTTCATCATGTGGCAGCACTAAGTCCTTTCTTCACTCCCATAGGTTACTCCCAGCCATTACTAGCCAGCAACAAAACCGATTCATGCATGCACCATGTATGTTACTCACAACCCACTAATGGCTTGAGTGACCAACATTCTCAATGCACAATATTTAATATGGCCTTAGAATTTATTTTATTTAATTAAATAAAATATGGGCCAAACCCACATTAAATATCCTCCTTTCTTGGATACCTCCCCACCATGCTAGAGCACATATTTTCTATCGCTGTCAATTTGGTCAAGAATTTGTATTGGTACTTTTAGAGTGCAAAAGTAGAATGTTGGCAAAGCAGAGAAAATTGAATTCAGCAGGATAAGCCAACCAGCATAAGTGAGTAATTTAAACCCAACCGAGAGTAAATTGCTTGTTTGAGGCACTAAACGATTTTAAATGAAAAAGCTGTCGATTACAAACATTCATACCTTTCCAAAACCTACAATTTTCATCCAGAAAGTTTGTCTATCTGAGGTTGTTTACAAAATTTTGAATTTCAATTTTGAAAAGTTCACACTTAGTGTTGGTTGACAAGATTATTTCAAATGAAAAAGAACTCAACTACGAAGTTTCCTAACTTATTGTGATATACAAGAATTTCTATAGAAGTTTCACCATCTGAGATCGTTTGAAAATACTCAAATTTTGAGAAATTCAGACCTACTTTTCATCAGAAAAAATTAATTCAAATTAAAATGGGTTCAACTAAAAGTTGAATGACTTCTAAATGTCTAAAAATTTTAGTATCATTGTACACAAATCTTATAATATCTTCTTTAGTTTAATCAAACTATATGGAAGATGTAGATTTTGTGAACAAAATTTTACCGTTTTATTTGAATTAAAATATGACCAATATAAAAGTTGTACATCTTGATAAGTTATACAAGTTTGTAGTTCAAAACTTTTAAATTTTAATACGTTTAGGCCTTAAAATATGTTTTACAAATAGTATTTGCTGAGTGATTCAAAAAATACACTCGACAAACAAGGTCTATGCCTAATGCCAAAAAAACACACTCGGCAAAGAGCCTTGTGATGAGGACATCACTCCTATTGATATACAAGAACCGCTGAACAATGAAACCATTAATGGTCTGATCACAAGAGCTCGTGCACGACAATTGAATTTACAGGTGAGCTCGTTTTTAAATGTTCCTATTAATAGTAGTGAGAATGGTTTACTATCTATTGTTTATAATATGATTAGGAACCAAGGAGAAGACCAAGAAACATATGGGGAAAGGCATAGAGTCATAGAGGACCATCAAGGGACGGCCAAGCTATGTGGAGGCCCAATACAATTCGACTTCGAGTCCACCTTCAGTAAATTTAACACCCAGGCCACATACGGAGTCTATTTTCGACGATCCATGTATGGTTGAAAAGTAGATTTCATAGAGCTTCCAATGGCACCGGTTTGAGCATTAAATTCCTCCTGAGTCGTTGGGAATCGTCTGAATAAGATGGCATCCAGAATCTGTCCCGGTGCTGCGTCACCATCTTTTGGCCTTTGGGCCGTGTATCGTTGATATGCCCATTAGGGGTCATGTCCAGGGGGTCGACCACAACTTTAGACTCTATTTTACAGTAGCCGCCGCCAAGGTTAGGTTTTGAGTTTTGCTTTAGATCAATCTATCTTGAATAGTCGCCGTTCTTCGGTTGTGAAACTCCAACTCGTGTACTTCAATCATTCATCCACAGATTGTCACTAAACTTCAGAGCTGCATTCTTTTAAGTTCTTGCTTGTGTTCTTCGTTTACACTTGCAGGAATTAGCCTTCTTGGCGAGGTCAACCGGATCGTGACACGGTTGATAACCAGAGGAATTGTGGTGCTAAGATTGCAGGGATTCAGGTCTTTGAATCCGGATCGGTGTCTCGCAATTCCGCCCAAAAACGAGAGTTACCCTTTACCTAAGGGAAGATCGGACCCCTAGTTCACATCACCTTGTTTACCAAGTGCCACTTTTATACACTAGGCAAACACTCTTTCGACGTGGAAAGTGCCCGACTAGGCCAACGGCACACCTTGTTTGCTGAGTGCCAAAAAAACACTTGGCAAACAACCACTTTTCCGATTGTATTTTTTAAAATACCACAAACCCTATTTTTATCAAGTGTATTATTTTTAAAACTAGTAGAGACGCACGCGCGACATGCACATGAGTTCGATTCGCCAATAGGCGCTCGTCTTTTTAGAGTCCAGTTTTGAGGTTTTATTAGAGTCGAGTTTTGAAAGGAATGATGATGTCCACCCTAAAAGACTCTATTTTCGTAGGTCTTTGAGGATTTGAGTCCAGTTTTGAAAAGGATGACATGACACACACATGAGTTCGATTCGCCAATGGGTGCTAGTCCTTTTAAATCCAGTTTTGAGGTTTTATTAGAGTCCAGTTTTGAAAGGAATGATGATGTCCATTCTGGAAGAACTCTATTTTGAAAAGAATGACATCCACCCTAAAAAGAACTCGTTCCTTTTAGTATAGAATAGTAGAGGGGGGAATAGTCGGTGGGTAAGGAACCAGAGCAGTTAGAAAAACATTTAGTTTTTAATAGAAATATTATTGAACTTGCAATTTTGATGGGTCTCCACTCTCCACCCCTCATACCTCCCTTGGCCTTTATAGGCGGTCTAGTGTGAGGGGTACGATGGATCCCATCTCGGTGATAAATACTTTTAAATATACTCTTCTTTTATAATATAGATATTATTTAAAAATCCTTCTAATAAATAAGCCATGAACTTTAAACAAACAACGTTAAAGTAAGCAATAATTTCTTAAAAGATACTGATTCATTGTTCAATATTGAAATAATACATGTAATTGTATATGAACAACAAATATCTTTATGTATAAAAATATTTCTCACAATTTGTCTTCTAAATCATTTTGAAAAATTCTTGCAAATGATTAGGCATGTTCTGTCCATATTTATTTGATCTGTATTTTATCATCCCAACCAATAACCATTTTCAGAGCCCAAATGCATCCTACATGATACAACATTGGACCAACAAGAACCCTTGTGTTATGAATAATGTCATAAACAAGTCCCACTACTAAGATTGGAAGCCAAAAATATATAATCCATTTGAGCAGTAGTCCATGAATATATACATAGTATTGAATATTAGGACATGAGCACAACTCATAATTTGTACCCTAAAAAGATCACAAATCAAAGGTTGCTTAATTATATATGTTACGGGAACAGTCAAACAGAAGACCTGAAAAATGGTTGCCTGACAGATAGTACAAAAAGTAATTAATTTAACATTGCAAGGACAAGGTCCTGGACTACTGGCCAATCGTTAAGCAAATCAAACAAATTGTGTGCAACTTTTCATTGCCAATGTCTATTTCCCCTCGGCGTCGTGCTGTAGGAACCTGAACACCTCATAGGCTGTCACGCCGCGCCACACCCTCGGCCGCGCCGTGCCATACTGCCATGCCCGAGCATGACAAAGCCATGTGCCACACGGTTACCCTGCTGCCGTCGGACGTGTGAGACGGTCATGTCGTCGAGCAGCGGCAGCATCGCCTCGTTGCTCATGCACGGCTGCCGGTCCTCCGCGGCGCGCGGCACCCTCGCGCGGCTCGTCACGGTGGCGTCGCCCTCGACCTACTATACAATGCGCGACCCGTTGGCCACGCCGAGCTCGAGCCCTCGCCGGAGCGCGGCGAGCTCGCCACCGAAACTATTGAGCTCAAGTGTCGGACTTTTCTATGCTATCGAGCCGAACTATGATGGGATTGGGAACGAAGGAGCGATGGGGAACCAGGTCCAGCAGTGCAAGGCACGCCACCGAGATTCCAATCCCTTCTCTTTATACCCAAATTCCTTCTTTAGTTTAAATCAATTACCTTTCTTTTTCCTTTGTTTTCCGTTTCTTTTAGCCTCATCTTCATATAGCTGGAAAACCAGTGCAAATAACTCCGTCATGAAAGGTTCCTTGTTGCACGATGTATGTATTCGTGTTGGACTTTCCTATACTATCGAGCCAAACTGTAATGGGACGTCATTTTTTTTCACCACTTATTTTTTACCCAAGCTGGCACATACTCATTGACCGGTGGGGACACATACAATTGGTAGTTAAGAAGAACTACTTTTTTTGGTAACAATTATTTTCCAAAAGAACTCGTTCCTTTTAGTATAGATAGATACATGTAAAACATTTTACAAGACACTGGAAATATTTTCTGAAACGGTTAAAAAAATAACCACCTCTGTTAATGCGAGTAATGAACTGAGGCGGTTACATTTATTTTAAGAGGCGGTTACATTTTGACCGCCTCCTAAAACCGATTAATTGAGGCGGTTATTGTAACACAACCGCCCCTGTTAATTGTCCATTTTCAGAGACGATTGTGTTACAATAATCGCCTTTGTTAATCAATTTTAGGAGGCGGTCAAATGTAACCCCTCCTAAAATGAATTTAACTGCATGTGTTAAACTGTTAATACATTCTCAAATTTCAAATTTAAGTTTTTCTAGACGACCTCGGATGGACAAATGACCAATATGAAAGTTATAGATCTCAAAAAGTTAAGAAATTTTGTAGTTGGTAACTTTTTCATTTGAAATCATCATGTCCACGAAAATTACGTTTGAATGTTCTCAAATTTGAAGTTCACATGTCGCAAATGACCTCAGATGGAGAAATAATCAATATAAAAGTTATAGATCTCGAAAAGTTATGAAACTCAGTAGTCAACAACTTTTTCATTTGACTACATTTAGGCTGTCAAAAACGCAATTTACACTCGGTTTGGTATAATATGGTAAGAATCAAAATAGAGTTTAAACATAAGATAGAGCGTGGTGTAGTGGTAAAGTGTGACACGCGTGAGGGAGAGGTCGTGGGTTTGATTCCCGCCGGCGGCAAAGTGCTCAAATTTCCGTGAAAAAGCATGTGCCTGGGTAAGTCCATTGGTGGATGGCTAGTGGGGGTCTTCCCCAATTAAAATTTTTTTTGCTATTTTTTCGATATTTTTTTGTTTTCGGCTAGAACAATTAACTGAGGTGGTTATTGTAAAACAATCGCGTCAGTTAATGATTAACCACTCAGAGCCGCCTCTATTAATCTATTTTAACCGCCTCAATTAATAAATTCGGTAGTAGTGGTACACTCCGGCAAAGAGATTGTTTGCTGAGTTCTTAAAAAAACACTCGGCACTCACCAAACTCTCGTTTTCCGATAATGAATGGGCCAACGGGGGATCGGCGAATTGCACAATGGCAGTCCGAGATCGCGCAGCCTGCGGTGGGCTGCGGAGGTCGGCGCGCGGCGGACGGAGGCGAGATGCTGATAAGCGGCGAGAAATGAGCGGCTGTGCACACGGGCCGGCCGTCTATAAGTCTATCGCGACTGCAACTTGGGTGTACACGGAAGACGGCGATGCACAGTACGGAGTATACCACTGGCAATTTATTTAGGCCAGGGGCGCATTGCTCAAGTTTGCCGACACACATCTCTGCAAAGTGATTTGATTGTGAATTTGGCAAGTACCGCTTGCAAATTGCATGCGCGGCTGATGGACGATGGTGATTGTGAATTTGACACGTACCACTTGCAAATTGCATGTGCGAAACCGATATGGATAAAACTTTTGCAATTATTGTGGCTGCACCGAACCTGGTCCTACGAGTATGACCACACGGCAGTACGGCACACACGTTGACTTGGCCTAGGCTTTACCCCAAGTCAAGCTAAGACTCCCGTGCCCCGGGTGCTGGGCCGGGGCAACAATATAGGAGGTGGCATGGTAAGCTGGTATAGGCCAGTCACGGCACTCGATAATCTCCTGTTGGCGAGCACAAATAAAACCACAATGGGGAGGATGCTGCTTGCAGCTGCTGCGACATGGCTTCTCCTTACTAGTGCCCTGCAGGTTCCTCCGCTTGCCTCGGGGGCCTTCATCCCGCGCCCACCTCCTAGGATAGGCTCCCTATTCTTGAAGCCCGCACGCGCCCAAAAGATTGGGCAGAGCATCAAGGGCTTCCTCAAGAAGCACGGGGATGATATCTTAGACATCATCGCCCAGAGCTTATCGCCTACGCCCGGAGACAGCACCGGTAGTGGTGGCCATACGTCGACGTGCCACCGACGGGCAGCTCCACCACGCCGCTCTACAACAGCAGCGCGTACCCTGACCTGTACTACGTTGGCCTCACCGGCGTCTACGTCGACGGCGAGGAGGTGGCCGGAATCCCAGCTGGGACGTTCGACCTCCAGAGCAACGGCTCCGGCGGTGTGTTCCTCAGCACGACCATGTCCGTCACGTACCTCCTCTCGGACGCATACAGTCTCGTCAGGGAGGCCTTTGCGAGCAAGATCTCCGCGCAGCCATACAGCACGGGCAGCCTCGACCCGTTGTGCTACGTGAACAGCAGCGTCAATGTCCCGGAGCTGACGCTGGCGTTCGACGTCGACGTGAAGATGGAGCTCAACGAGGCCAACTACTTCTTCAAGTATAACGATGGTGAAAGTGAGATCCAGTGCCTGACCGTGCTGCCCTCTGTGGGCGCGTCGGTCCTGGGGAGCCTGCTCCAGACGGGGACGACGATGATTTACGACCTGGAACGGGGGCAGCTCACTCTAGCCTCGGAGGCGCCGGCGGCATCGCTGGCCATGGCTGGTGCACTCGCTGTGTGGGTGGTGCGGCTGTTGATCTAGTAGCCTCTGCTCGTCCCCACCCAAATATGATGCACGGTAACCGGTCAGCCGTGGGTGGTCATGCATGCATCAGTGTGTGTATATATGTGCTTGCGTACGTAAGTGACGTGTTGCCATACGTCGCATGTTGTTATATATACAAAGCAGTACGTGTTTATAAGAAATAAAAGAAAATGTTTATATTCATGTATAATTTATAAGATATTATTATATGGAAGTTGTCAATGGATTCACAACTTGCCCGCAAAAAATTGGATTCACAAATAACTTATGCATCAATCACCGATTTCAATCATCCTATGAACAATATCATCAGCTTTCTCTAAAACAGGCAGGATTACGCTGTCCTTTTTACACAATTTTTTTATAAACACATCAGCTTTCTCTAATATAATACCCGATAAGCGGTAACAGGTCCACCATGTGCATGTGTGTGTGTTGAGGACCTGTTTCTAAAAGGGTAAGGCGTGACCTGTCGTGCTATAGGAAACTACGCGATCACCCCCCCTCCCAACACAAAAAAGTACCAATTGGCTTGTGACCAGAAGTTCGCTAAGAGATAATCAGGAAGTCTGGTGCAAGTTTCATTCGTGGTTAGTTTAGGGTGACATCATTGAGATAGAGCTGAAAGAGAAATTCCATTATATCTTGATGAGTGTCATCAAGTGAGATGACGGAAATAATGTTATGGTCAACATTAAGTGTATTGATCAAGTGCAAAGGGTGGACTTCATATGTTAATGAATGTCAAGTGCCCTTAAAAATGATTTGCGCAAGGCAAATGTATAAATTATAGGCATTTTATTTTGTCGGTCTAGGTGAAGTGGAGAAAAGACCACATAGATAAGATAGAATGTTGTGATATAAAGTGGGGTCTTGATTATATTTGAGTCTTTACTATGTTGTGATATAAAGTGGGGTCTTGATTATATTTGAGCCTTTACTAGGTGTTGAAATATCAGTATTGCAAATGCATACTAGCTTTAGCAAGCAAACAGTAGTTTACAAAAGTTGCATTACCAATATTTGATGGTAATGGTTTGTAGTGGATCTTATATTACATATGCTTTGATGAAATGTGTTTTGGGTGAAGCATTCGTTTAGAATGTGTAGTCCTCTGAATGAGAGTCTAAGATCACCTAACTTGCATCTTGGAGCCAAAGGTTTTTTAGGTAAACAGCAGGGGAGGCCCCTACTGATTTTTTTTCTATTAAGTGAAATAATATATTTACATTTTACAACGTCTCATGCCCAAAGGTATAAAATAATAAAACTAATGAAAATTACTCAGCCAAGTTTGTAACTTCAATTTCAAGGTTGGTATGGCTCGATGTATAATCAATCCAAATTCATCCCTGAAAATCTGTTTCCATCTTGCAAGAGATAGACACATCACACAGCATCAAAGATCACTTCATTACTCGTGGCCACAATAATAACGTCTCTAAAGATTTTTGAATTAAAATCCCAGTTCACATTCAAGAATCTCCAGCACCATTGATAGAAGCTGTACTGGAAGAAAAGATGAAACAAAGTTTCCTCAGTGCCTGCAGAGCATAGAGCACATGAGTACTGGTGTCTTGCTTTGATGAGAACACTGTTGTTCCCCATATATATGTCCACTGATCTTCCATACTATCATCCATCATCAGATTGTGCAGCATCGAACTGAGGTGAGCTAGCAGATCAGAAGCCTCCAAAGAGATGGGAGTGAAAAAATTTGTGTGTACATCCTGTGCCAAACATTTCTTGACTGAAATACTTTTGTTTATGGCAAATGTAGCTAGCTGGAGAAATCTTTGCTCTAGAACTCCCAAATCCCATGTCTCAGACCAGAAGCTCACCGAATTCCCTTTTTGCACATTACATGAAGCACTTTTCAGATAGTTTTGTGATAAAGACATCACATCTCGCCACCAAAAGGATCCCACCGGCCTTTTCTTATGAGGAACACCTTCATTGTTGTAAAGACATTTCCAAGTTAATGAAACCCATGGAACATCATCATGGTTGTAAAACTTATGCAATGATTTCAACAACAGAGCGGTATTTTGGGTTCTAAGATCAATAATCCCTAACCCTCATTTGTTCCTTTGATTTGCAAGTTGTTTGCCAAGCTACCAAGCATCCTCCTTTTCTATTTATATCTCCTCTATCAAAAAGTTGGTGCATTGTATATTTACTATTTGTTCAATGACCCCTGGAGGAACCTTCAAAGTGCAAAGATAGAAAGTAGGCAGAGAGGAAAGGACTGAGTTGACCAAGATTAGCCTCCCTGAGTAAGTTAGTAGTTTATTTAACCCCATCATTCTTCTTTCAATTTTATTCACCAGAGGAAGATATTCCTCAATAGTAGGTCTAGTCATTCCAAGAGGCAGTCCCAGATATGTAAACGGCACCTTACCAACTTGGCAACCAAGAGAAAGTGCTAGAGTAGCTGTTTTTTTTAGGGTTTACATTTATTGGTATCAATGATGATTTCACGAAATTCACCTTCAATCTTGTAGAGCTGGCATAAGTGTCAAGAATTGCGCTAAGCTTCAGTAACTATTGTTCCTCTGTTGGCATAATTATCAGTGTATCTCTGCCCCTCGTCCACTGAAATATTAATGTTGAAACCAACTTGTTCCTTATTTCCAAAATGGGGTTTACAATATCTAAGGTCTTTGCATAGAAACACCTGCTTATACAATGATCTAAAGAAAGTTTCTCCTTATGCCTGTGCTGCACAGAAGTAAGCACAAAATGAAAAGGTTATGCACTTAAAAATTTACAACAAAAAATTTGCATTCTTTGTCATAATTTTAGTACAATTGTTAACAATTTTTAAAAAATTTGATAATACACACAGCTTTATAGGGAATTAGATTATACTACAAATAAAAATAGTTGTTCAGTGAAATGGTGTGGACAAAAAGTTTCAAAATAACAATAGCTACACATTTGTTGGAGCCGCTCACAAGGAAATGTCCACGCAAGGGCCAAGCTCCTTGGTCGGATAACTCCGTGTATGGCCATTAAACTTCCACATGCGCAAGTGGGTAACTAGCAAAGGGCCTCTCCTCCATCTCACAAGCACCGGCGGCCACTCCATAAACTCGGTTGAAGGTTCTAAAAGCGCCGGACTTACAACATTTGGTGTGTGAAAGCACCGATAAGCAAAAGAGATGTGCAAACCTCTTGCTAAAATCTAGGTTAATCACCTAAGAGATGTGCTAATAGGCCTAAACTAGCATTAAATTTTTTTGCTAATTGCCTTGATCTTATAATTAGCACTTTGGTTCATTGAGCACTCAAATGTGTGTGGAACACTTAGCAATAACTTCCCTAAGCTGAAGCACCCTTGAAATGACCTGGTGTGTGGCTTTTATAGCCCTAACCAAAGAAACTAGCTGTTGAAACTTTTTTACGTAGCACCGACTGATTCGGTGCCCATAGGGGTGCTACCACCAAATTAGTCAATGGTGCCAACTTAGCTAGCCATTAAGCCTCTTACACATGGGTCCTCCATGCATTGACTGATTTGGTGCCTTCTTTAGCATAATTAATTCAAATTAAAAAGAATCCAACTACAAATTTGAATAACTTGGAATAACATTTGAAGATCTACAACTTTTAGTTTTTGCGAAATGCCTAGCAGAAATACACTCGGCAAAGAGGTTATTTGCTGAGTGCTCGATAGAATACATTCGACAAACAACTAGTTTCTAGTAGTGCCATCTGCATTACTAATGAAGATGCTGAGTGTTGGATTAACATGCCCAAAGATGACAAAAAATCCTTCAACAACACCAAAGGTATGTACTTCAAAACTACACCCCCTTGGAGTGGCAACACACTTCGGGAACGACTCTGCCACGAGCGAACAAAGACTTTATGGCCTGATGAACCCATCGGAGGATCCTTTGATGAGTTGGCTCACAGAAATACTAAAAAATATCTTCGAGATGTAGAATAGCATAAAGACCCAGTAATATTAAAATAATATTCTTTTGTAGTAGAGAAGGGTTTAATTGGGTTGTAAGACTGTTCCTCTCCCTTTGTAGATCCTGCAACTCGATGTGACAGCTGGTTGGAGGGCAGAGGCGGAGCTCCCCATACAACAGGGTGGGGCAATTTCCCTAGCTACAACCACAGAAGACCCTCCCCCCTCCCTTCTTCCCATGGAGCTTTCACGGTGGCGGGCGGCGACACCGATCTGTTTCAGAGACAGTAGCGTCACGGCGAGATGAATTGAGAGGAAGAATAAAGGTAACTTGGGCCTTAGGCTGGACAATGGAGGTGCTAGAATGGCGGTCCATACATAGTACAACCTGTGAGCATGCCATGTGCAGATTTGTGTAATGGAATGTCTGATAATAAGATAAATGACATGATTTTTTTTTCTCAATAAACAAGAGGGGTTGCCCCTACTGGTTATATTATATAGGAATAGCAAAAAAATAAATGACTTGATATTGTGCTACATTGAGAAGGAGATTTTTAAACAGCTTGATGGAGATATAATAAAAAAACATTTCAAGCTAGCCAAAATCATGCTCTAGACTTGCCCTGGCCACCAATAAGACCTAGACACGACTAGTTCACTAGTTCTTTAGTAGAGTATCGAATATGTGTTTATGACTAGATTACTTTTTTATTGATATATAGCATCTTAAATATTTTTCTTTAGCAATTTTTTTTTATCGTGCGAGTCCTCCCGACCTAAAATTTTGGGCCAGCTCCGCCACTATCGGAGGCTAGTCTACTTGTTCTTATCTTGTTCTATATTATCGCATTTCATATCCACTACTACACATAATGCTATCACTGCTGGCTTCAAAACCTCATCACCACGGGTTTTGAAAACCGTTGCGAGACAAGCGGTGGAGATGGTGTTCCCCATCATTAACAGTTTGGAAACCAACAGTTAAGGCCTATTAAAAAATAATAAAAAAAACACCCCCAGCCGAACTGGATCCGCCACCATCCCGCCACCATGCCGGCCACCACGACCTCACCGGAACCTCCACCGGCCAGCCACCGCCATGCCATTCCTCAGCCCCATCGAGTCCGCCGCTGACGCCTGCCGCCACGCTGTCCGCTACGCCACCACCACACTACCTGCCATCGACGCCCACCGTCAACACCACCACCACCAGATCCGGTCGTCGTGCGCTACAGCCGCATGAAGAGAGAGAGAGAGAGAGAGGGAGTACCTCGCTTGCCGCCATGGGTGCTGACCTGCCGCCGCTGCCATCATGAGCACCGCTGCTCTTCTCCACAAGCCCACCACCGCAGATCTGTTGCCGCCACTTCTCACCCCGCCGCCGCTCCTCACTGGCACGAATGAGGGGCGAGCGAAGGGGGGGGGGACGAGAGGGTCAGCCGAGGGAGGGAGGGGACTGCCGGAGAGGGAGCGAGGGAGGAGGCCAGATCCGAGTGAGAGCGGAAGAGGGAATTCTGTGGAAGAGAGAGGAGGCGCGGACGGGGGGAGGCAGCCACTGGGTGAGCGAGGCCTCGGAGAGAGGGAGAAAGAGATTTTTTTATTTAGTGGACATGAGTGGATTGGATTCTTTTTTTGGGTCCATGAGCTCTTCAATGAGCTCTTCACAAACGGAAGGCATTAGAAACTGGCACTGATACTTTCACTGTCGGTTTTAGACACAACCTAGCAGTGAGGGGTCTCATCACCGCCGGTTTCTATGCTTCCTGCCCCTACCTCCTTCTAAACCGGTTGTGATAGTCCATCACTACCGGCTCATCTAAAACCGTTGGTGATAAGTGTTAGCAAATAATGTGAAAACAAGATCGAACACGAAATACGATTTTAATTAACGTGGAAAACCCTTGGGGAAAAACTACTAGCGCCAACCAGCAAGAACTTCACTATGTGGAGGAGTCAGGTTACAACGTCGCCGTAGCATCTTACAAGAATAAAATAGATAACTAGGTGGACCCCAGTAGCGACCTTGGCCAAATGACCTTTGATTTGTAATGAAATTGGATCACAACTCAACAATAAGCTGGCACTGATGGACATTTATGTAGTAGTAATCGCACGTACCACTACTTGCTTCCTGAGCATGAAGATGTTGATAATAACAGTACTCTATGTCTATCGGAGTCCACCGCGAGGCCGTTCGTTATTCACCCGGGTTCGTCTAGATCATAACCCTGGTCTCTTGGAGTAGGTAGCAGTTGGCATTGGACCTGAAGCAAGTTAATGGTAGTGTCCTGCGAAAGGCACATTGTGACATGGCGTGATGACGAGTCCAGTGGTCAGGCGTACACTTGGCCACACAGACGACGGTGATTTGCAAATTGCATGTGGTCGTGGATGGCCGGTAGACAACGGTCATTATGAGTTTGGCACATGTCGATTGCAAATTATATATATGCGCGGCTGATAGACGACGGCAATTGTGAATTTTTGGCACGTAACGGCTAGCAAATTGCATGCGCTGCCGATGGACGACGGTGACTGTGAATTTGACACGTAAAAACTTGCAAATTGCATGTGCGGCCGATATTGGTAGAATTTGCATATTGTGGCTCTGCCCCCATGCAGGTCCTATGAGTATGACTAGGAAGGAGCGGACCACGGCACGTTGACTTGCCTAGGCGATTACCTCAAGTACAATACAATATATAATGCAGGGAGGTGGCATGCTAGCTAGCTAGCTGTGGAATAGGCCAGTCACGACTCACGATCTCCTGTTGGCGAGCACAGATAAACCACAATGGGGAGGATGCTGCTTGTAGCTGCTGCGACATCATCACTACTCCTTATTACTGCCCTGCAGGCTCCTTTGCTGGCATCGGCGGCCGTCGTCCCTAATAAGATAGGCTTCAAGAGCATCGTCCGGAAGCACGGGGATGATGCCGCCGACGTCGCCCAAAACTTGCTGCCTCCGCCCGGCACAGCAGCAGTGGTGGCCCTACAATGGTGAACAATAACGCACCGGCAACGACCGCCGGCCTCTACGTCGCCGATCTCCTCGTCGGGACGCCACCGCAGAACATCTCCGGCGTCCTCGACATCTCCACCCAGCTCGTAAGGATGCAGTGCGCCTCCTGGCACTGCATCGACTGCCGGCCGCCGCCGGTGCCCACCTTCTATCCCAAAGCCTCCTCCACCGCATTCCCGTTGCCCTGCAACAACGACACCTGCCAGAGTCTGCTCCCTCAAAACTGCACCGACAGCAATATCTGCCGTTCCAATGAGCACATCATCATCAGCAACAACGGCTCGACGACGCAAGGGTACCTCACATTCGACACCTTCACCTTCGGCACGGCAGCCGTAGACATGCTATTCGGGTGCAGCGAATCGACCACCGGCAACTACTCTGGCGCGTTCGGCGCCATAGGCCTGGGCAGGGGCGAGCTCTCCCTCGTGTCGCAGCTCGGCCTCTCCAACTTCTCCTATTTGCTCGCCCCGTATGGCTCCGACGGCTCGGTACAGCTGGGGGGCGTCGCCGTGCCTTCGATGGGCAGCTCCACCACGCCGCTCTACAATAGCAGCGCTTACCCCGACCAATACTACGTTGGCCTCACGGGCGTCTATGTCGACGGCGAGGAGGTGGACGGCATCCCAGCGGGGACGTTCGACCTCCAGAATGACGGCTCCGGCGGGGTGTTCCTCAGCACAACCGAGCCCATCACCTACCTCCTCTCTGACGCCTACTACGTCGTCAGGCAGGCCTTCGCGAGCAGGATCTCCGCGCAACCACTCGGCAACGTCTCTCTGTGCTACACGGCGGAGTCCATGGTCGGCGTCCATGTCCCGGAGCTAACGCTGGTGTTCGACGGCGTGGATGGTGGGGACGACGTGAAGATGGAGCTTAACAAGGACAACTACTTGATCGAGTTTAACGACGGAGAACGTGACGTCGAGTGCCTGGCCGTGCTGCCCTCTGTGGGCGCGTCGCTCCTGGGGAGTCTGCTGCAGACGGGGACGGAGATGATTTACGACCTGGAACGGGAGCAGCTTACATTCGTGATGACGGACACGGAGGATGCCTCTCTGGCCTCGGCGGGGCCAGTGCCATCGCTGGCGGTCACTGTTGCAGTCGCTCTGTGGGTGTTGTGGCTGTTGATCTTGTTAGTATGATCTCCTACCACTCGGGCCCAACGGACCGAGTTGGCCTTGACCTCGCGCCCTGATCGAGGGCGCCCAGCCCAAACATGGCTGACGGGTCCCTGTCGCGCAGCGCTATAAAGAGGAGGTGGGGGCCACTGGCTCAAGTCACGAGGTTCACCTGAGCCGCCACTCCCCACCTACAGAAACCCTAATCCGATCTACAGATGGTGCGCTGAAGCGACGGAAAGTCCGTCACCAATGCGACGTCCTCTCCGCCGCCACTGCATCGACTCCTCGGCGCCGCGCCTGCGTCGCCGGTCGTCCACCACTACTTCCACTACTCCAACAGACTACACCAACATGTCGACCTCCTCCGCCAAGCCCGACGGTCGATCTACACTCCCCATCTTCATTTCTAGCCATGCATGTTATAGATCTATGTTCCATTGTTGTTTATTCAAGTTCTACCCACCTAGATCTGCTACCAGATGAAGTTCTAGTTCTATCAATGATATCAATCGCCTGCTAGATAGTATATCTGGAGTTTGGGTAGAGAAAAGGTAGCATTTCGATTCAAATCGGAAAACGCATTCAAACCAAAACCCTAGAGTCAAACCCTAGGACCCTTTTCTTTTACCTGTGCGGCGTCCTAGTCGGCGCGCTCACCAGTGTTTCACCCCGGCGAAGCTCCTCGACGGAACGAGTTTAACAACGGAGAACATGACGTCGAGTGCCTGGCCGTGCTGCCCTCTGCGGGCGCGTCGCTCCTGGGGAGTCTGCTGCAGACGGGGACGGAGATGATTTACGACCTGGAACGGGAGCAACTTACATTCGTGATGACGGACACGGAGGATGCCTCTCTGGCCTCGGCGGGGCCAGCGCCATCGCTGGCGATGGATGTTGCAGTCGCTCTGTGGGTGGTGCGGCTGTTGATCTAGCCTCTGCTAGACCCCAACCAAATATGCATGGTGTATATATACCCCCCAGTTAAGTAGTCGTGGCCTCGTGGGTGGTCATGCATCAGTGTGTGTATATGTGCTGCATACGTAAGTGACGTGATGCCATACGTCGCATGTTGTTATATATACAAAGCAGTACGTGTTTATAAGAAATAAAAGAAAGTGTTTATATTCATATATAATTTATAGGGAATGATAAATTAAAGATATTATTATATGGAAGTTGTCAATGGATTCACAAATTGCCTGCAAAAAAAATGGATTCACAACAAATAACTTATGTATCAATCACCGATTTGGCGATTTCAACCATCCTATGAACACTGACCAGCCAGGATTTTAGTCAAAACAGGCAGGATGAATTACTGTCTCTCCTTTTTGCACAGTTTTTTTTTATAAACACATCAGCATTTTCTAATACACAATAAGCGGTAACAGGTCCACCATGTGCATGTTGAGAGGACCTGTTTCTAAAAAGGATCGATAAGCCGCCGCTTGTGCCCCCCCCCCCCCAAAAAAAAAGAGTAGCGATCAACATGTGTCCATAAGTTTGATTAGAGGTAATTCAAGAAATATGGTGCAAGTTTCATTCATGGTTACTTTAGGGTGACATCATCTAGATAGAAACGAAAGAGAAATTGCATTATATGTTGATGAGTATTGTCAAATGAGATAATGAAAACAATGTTATGATCAACATTTGTATTGATGAAGTGCAAATGGTGGACTTCATATGTTGACAAATATAAAGTGCCCTTAAGAAATGATGGTGATGAAAATTATATGCATATGAGCATCAAGGAAGACCTTGTGCAAGGCAAATGTATGAAATGTAGGGCATTTTATTTTGTTCGTCTACGTTAATAGCAGAGAAAAGACCAGATCCATAAGATATAATGTCGTAATATCAAGAGGGGTCTTGATTATGCTTGAGTCTAGGTGTTGAAATATCCGTCTTGCAAATGCATAGTAACCTTAATAAGCAAACATTAGTTTAAAAAAGTCACATCACCAATATTTGATGGTAATGGTTTGTAGTGGATCTTGGATTGCAATTTTTCTTTGATCAAATGTGTTTTGGGTGAAAAATTCAGTTAGAATGTGTAGTCCTCTAAATGAGGTCTACATGGAGTCCAAGATCACCTAATTTGCAACTTGGAGCCAAAGGTTGGTTGTGCTGAAAATGAAGTTGCGGATTGTTAGTGGAATAGGCCCAGCCCATGTAGAAATTGGGCCCCTTGTAAAGGCCATAGGGCCCATTCATAAATGTTGTACCCACCAGGGGTTTGGACAAAAATTGCCACCCCTCATCCTCTGTATAAAAGGCATAAGAGGTCCAACGAGGGGACTCACTTTGGGCACTCCTCACTTGCTCATTCATTTAGTACCTTCACTCCTCACTACTGTCTGGCAGAGTCACATCCCCAACACGGACCATTCGCACCTGGGGGCAGAGAGTCCGTTGACTTCTTGTCCGTACTCAAAGAGAATCATTCTTTGCTTTGGATGGAAGTCCAAATGAACTGTAGACAGTATGGCCATGGTAGGCAGATAGTCCACCTCCCAACTCTGATATTTGGACCGAAAATGGGTGTTTTGTGTTGGTTGTCGAAACGTACCGTGGATCATCCACCACTTGTGAGGCAGATTATCCATTAAGAGTGTAACAGTGGACTCCGGGGAGCGTTTTTTTGGTAAAATAGTCATTCGGTTTGAATGGCGAACTGTCTGGGTCTGTAACATGGACTGTCCGCAAAAACAGAGTGCTTCGGTCTGTTTAAATGTAACGGCTAGTTTGCTCTATATAGCTGATTTCCTAACTTGGGGAGAAGTAGCACGCCCATTTGAGCATTCTCAAGCCTGAGCAACTTCGTCCCTAAGTTACGGGTGTAGTTGTGTTTTAGTCGATCGTTTTAATTCCACCTCTTTATCGGTTATGTTTTGCTAGAATTTTTAGAACCGACTATTCACTTTACCTCTAGTCGGCCTCCTTGATACTACAATAATAAATAATCATAAGCCCAGTCACATTGGGTTGTATTATACTCATGAATTAGATACCATATATGAACTTTTTATGATGTACCAGCAGATTTAGTACGAAAGAGATGAAAGCCGTATTTTGAGTAAGATACAACTTCGACACCCTTTCTCATGCTCTTGCACAAATTCTAATGTTACAGGTCCATTCCATATACACATCCTTACAATGATTAATTGTCTTGAAAGGGAGTGAAGCAAGCTAGTATGGGATGGTGGTGTGTGACGGGACCTAACGGAGCGAGCTGTGGAGACAGAGGATAAGAAAAAATAAAAAGGGAAAGAAAAAGAGATATGGAACGTATACTGGTCCCTTGTCGTAATAAAAGTAGAGGCTGCAATGTAGAGTTTTTTTTGTCGGGTAATGTAGAGGTTTTTGTAGAGTTGAAGGCTGGCATGGTTTCTTGTGGTGCAACTAGCCCACCAGGGTTCGAGTCCTCGACTCGGCACTAGTGCTCGCATTTTTCTGGATTTATTCCAGGATTTAACCGGCGCTATTCCTTCAGTGTTAGGTGACGTGCCCGTCGATAGCGAGGCGTATGTGGTGACTTCGTCAATTTGGAGGATTTACCGGCCCAGTCTTTCGAAGATGCTCATAGGGGTAGGGTTGTGTGCGTATGTTTGTAGGGGCAAGTGTGCGTGCGTGTTTGTGAGCGTCTGTATCTGTACTGTGTGATTCGAAAAAAAAAATAGTGGCCCCGCTATGTTGAAGAAGCCCCTAGAGGTTATTGCCGGAGATTCCAATAAATGCTATTGTTGACGCGCTTCTGGTCAACACACGAAAACGCTAGATCACGCGGTCGTCGAAATCTCCTCGCCGGAGCTCTTGGACGCAGCCGGTCAGACCGCCTATAGGGGCCGGTCAGACCGCCTGTTGCAGAGGCGCCGCGAAAGCCTACGATCACAACCTCGGGAGGGACCCCGTCGGAGGCTGCGAACCTAGGGTTGTTCTAAGGTCGGCAAGGCCACTTAGAACCTCCTAAAACGTCGCGGAGACGAAGAAGGAAAGCAAAGGGGTTAGAAAAGTTAGGGTTTGGAGATAAAAAGTAAGACAATTGTTTGTTCGATTGGGTAGAGGTCCTCAATCGGCCACGACCCTTTATATTTATAGGGTGGGGAGGTCTTGCCCCGCAAGGAAGTCCTCATACAGATCTAAAAACACGAAAAAACATGATTCTACTCGGACTCGGGGATAGGCGGTCAGACCGCCTGGCACATTGCCAGACCGGCTACAGGGCCCAGCCGGTCTAACCGCGTGTACAGGTGGTCTAGACCGGCTGTCCCAGCCGGATTGGGTTTAAGCCATTTTTGGTCGTCAACATATGCCGCCTTGTTTTTTGGTAAAACTTTGTTTACCACAAAACATTTAATCGGACTAAGAGCGACCCTCTGTTGTCAGCCATTTTTTTCTCTAAGGGCAATATCACATATCGGCCATATCCTTTCAAGCACGTTGCCAAACACTTGGATGATATTTCTTTAAGTACTTCCCATTAAGCGCTCTTGGCAACTGAAATTCTTGCAAAGTCTCCACCATATAGGAATTTCTAGAACAAACCCTCACAATACGATATGGTCCTTCCTAATTTTGCGACCATTTACCAAATTTGTTGCTCTTTGTTCCTATAGGCAAAATAGTCTTCCAAACCAAATCACCAACTTGAAAGGATTTGAGCTTTATCTTCTTGTTGTATGCTCGAGCCACTCTTCTTTTATCTTTTTCAATCTCCTCCAAGGCCTCCAAACGCTTGTTAGTCACTTCATCAATATTATCCATCATTAAAGCACAATATGTGCTAGCATCAAGATCATTTTGCTTAGCCAATCTATAAGCAGCCAGATTTACCTCGACAGGCAAAACGACCTCTTGACCACAGACGAGCTCAAATGGAGTAACCTTAGTAGCACCATGTCTAGAAATACGGTACGCCCATAATGCTTCAGATAATACCTCATGCCACCGCTTAGGATAATCTTCAATCTTCTTCTTTATGAGCTTGATCAAAATCTTATTGCTAGACTCGGTTTGACCATTGGCTTGAGCATAATATGAATTGAGCAATCTAATACCATAGGATCTAACAAACTCACGTACCTCTTTAGAAATAAACGACGTCCCTTGGTCGGTCGTCAATGTTTGAGGAATCCCAAATCTATGAATAATATGCTCAGTAATAAACTCAATCACTTCTTTATGTGTCATGTTCTTGAGGGGAATTACTTCAGTCCACTTGGTAAAATAATCAGTAGCCACAATCACAAAACAATGACCCTTAGATGAAGGAGGATAAATCTTACCAACAAAATCTAAGCCCCATCCTATAAAAGGCCATGGCTTAATGATTGGATGCATCAACACAGCAGGTGCAATCTGAATATCCCTGAACTTTTGACACTCTTCACATCCTTTGTAGTAACGAAAACAATCGGCTATCATCGTAGGCCAATAAAAACAAGCCCACCTAAGGAGCCATTTCATTATTCGAGCATTCGAGCCGATTGATGTGTACCATAAATTCTTTCATGAACCTCTGCCATAGCTAATCTAGCTTGATCAGGATCTAAACATTTCAAAAGAAAACCATCCACGATCCGACGATATAGTTCACCATCAACCAAAGTAAACTTGAAAACCCATCGTCGGACTTTTCGATCCACTAACCTGCTAGCATCCTGCAAATACTCCACCAGAGGCTTCCTACAATCACCAACATCGGCCACAACAGATTGAGAATCATTAATAGCCGAACCAGAACTTTCAGATGGATAGGCGGTCAGACCGCCTGTACTGGTGGTTAAACCGGCCGTACCGGTCAGACCGGCTCTTAACAGGCAGTCGAACCGCGTGTTCCAGAGCAGAAACATCGGCTTCCCAAAACATCGGCCTCTTTTCATGAAAATTTCTTTCCTGAACATTATAGCCTGATGCCTGCTGTGCCAACGCATTAGCTCTAGGATTCTCTTCTCTTGGTACATGATAAATAACAAATTCATCAAAGCAAGATAAGCATTCAAAATTCCATCTAAGCATTGATAAACCTTAGATACTTGCTGAACCACCAAAAGAGAATCACCATATGCTTCCACATGTTTTACTCCCATGTCATGTAACATCTCCAACCTGAATAGTAAAGCTTCATATTCGGTTTGGTTATTAGTGCATTTATGATCTAATCGGTTAAGAGCCTCAAAAACAACACCGCTTGGTGAAATAAGAATAACACCAACTCCACAACCACTTTTGCAAACCGATCCATCAAAATGCAATTTCCATGGAGTAAAAGTAACATAGCCGACATTTAAATCAAGATGTTCACTAATCCTATGTTCAACAATAAAATCGGCAACAATTTGTCCTTTCATAGATTTCAATGGCTCAAAGACTAAATCATATTCAATTAAAGCATAAGCCTATTTGCCGATTCTACCACTTAATATAGGTCTATGCAACATGTATTTAATTATATCGGTGTCGGGTACCTGTAAAAGAGGTACCCTAACTTAGGCCCAGAACTACTCGGTAACAAGGCCCACAAATGAGTTTGGCCTGGCACCGCGGCTCATGCAGGTCCACCACGACAGACTTCACCACGGCGCTCGTCCCGCTTGAAGATCCTTGAGCAGGGATGTCCGTGACGATCGAAGCCCGGCCCAGCTCGAGGGGGACGTTCACCCTCGAGCTGGCGTTTTCCGTCACGTTCGAGGCTCGGCAACCTCGAGCTTGCGGGCCAAGCTCGAGCCTGCCACGCCGAGAACAGCGCCCGGGACTCCGCGGCCATCATCACTGATCACAAATGACTCCTCTGCGGTCAAAAAGAAGGATTCACTGCACCACACCACCGCCCACGCTACGGAGAAGACATCGGTCAAATCCACCTAGCGCGGTGGATTCTGATGTGACACTACACAGGCAGGTCCTGGCAGTGATACTGTGCCAACCACTCCTTTGACCACGCTTGCCTCGGATGCGCTACCATCCTCGAAGGCGACTCTCGAAGGAAACTACGAAGCTTCGATCCGGACGCCGTGCTCAAGTTGCAACCCTCGAGGTCCCGAGCTGTCACGAGAAGAGCGTCACGTCAACCACTGCCATGTCGTCAGCCGGAGTTGGAAGGCGTGATTCCTGCTCGCATCGTGCGCGGCATGGGCAGCACAGTGCACCTAGTAGCGTCAGCCCCATGAACACATGTACTCGCACCCTCCTCCCCCCTTGGTCTATAAAAGGGGAAGGGAAGCCCATGCAAGGGGGAGGAGAGACACGGCAGGTCGACACACAACAGAACACACAAAAACACTTAGCCACCGAAAGGCCCTGGGATTTGGGAGCTAATCTCCTTCTCCCACCTTGCTTGTAATCCCCTATTACGAGCAACACGAAACCGGTGCTACGCACCACTGCTGGACGTATGGCTCCGTGGCCGGAACCAGGATAAAAACTCCCGTCTCTCCACCCGCCATCGGGGCGACGAGTGGCTTGCACCGCAATCACTTGTTTGTGCCGGTGTGACCAAATCAGGCACCGACAGTTGGCGCGCCAGGTAGGGGACCAGTGCTGCGCAACTCTCGTTCCTGATGGCGAGCTTCAACCGAGGAGATCTGGTTCGGGAGCTTGCGATTCCAGGCATGTGGTGATGATTACCACCTGCACATCCTCCAAGAGGAACCAGGCAACCAGCCAGAGCCTCCTCAACCGCCACCGGCAGCACCGCGACGACGGAGTCGTCCTGGACCTCGCGCACGACGAGCACGCGCTGCGAGGCGCGTCGCCGACGCTAGCATCCCTCTTCCCGTGAGGGATGGGGAGATCCTATGATCAGGGTCGTGGGAAAGGGCTGCACCCTTCCTCCCGGAGCCCATTTCTGCACCACGTGCTACGACAGCACGTCCTTATCCCTACGGGCTACGAGGCCCCACGGCTACGTACGCCTCGCTCATCCGCACCGCCATGGGTGCGTATGATGGCCAACTAGGCTATCATCCGCCCTCGGAGCGCAGCCTCGCCGCCCTGACGCCTGACGATTCCCACACCGAGTCGGAAGATGGACGTGCCATTGGGCATGAGCACCCCGGTTGGGACTACTCTGGTCTCCGCGACCCAGAGGCCTTTTTGGCCTTCCAAACAGCCGCGGATTATTGCTTCGGCTATTCCGATAATGAGTATGATCCGACCAGGGAGTGTTTCGTCATCAGCGACGGGCGGGTCAGCGAAGGATCGAGGTCAGGCGACGATGGCGAGGATGACGACCAGGGAGGCGACGACGGCGTAGATCCGGTAGGTGCACAGCCGCCAGATCCGTCGGACCACTTGCCTTCCGAGGACGAGCGGCATCCATGCCGCCAGCCAAGAGTTGCTCGCCTCCACGACTCTAGAGACGGCGACGTCTCACCACCGGCGCGCTCCAACCACGAGCCGCCCAAACAAGGCCATGAACGGAGCACGGACGCGCGGCGCACGGGGCGGGTAGCTCAGGCCCGCATCCTCGCCGAGGGCAGAGATGACGACCTCGCTCCCAGGACGAGCCAAAAGCTCATCGTGCCGCCCGCGCTGCTCCGAGCCATGCCGGAGTCGGCTACCCCCGAGGGGCGGAAGCTGCATCTCGGGGCCCAAAAGCTGGTCGAGAACGTCGCACGACAGCAGGCCGAGAGCTTAGCCTCTCGCCTTCGGCGCCCCTCGGCCTCGAAGAACGAACGAAGGGGGGAGTCATCGGTACGTTCACCCCGGCCTAACGGCAGGGCACGAACGCAGTCCCGAGGCGACTCCCACCGGGACATTGCGCATCGCCGCACCGAAGGACCACGCGCACCCGAGGTGGAGCCACTTCCCGCACGGGCGCCCGCGAGGTCGCGCCTCCGGGACACCCGAGGCACGATGGACGATGGCGACGCCCGCAATACGCTGAACCAGATGAGGCAGCGAGAGGGAGCCTGGACCCGCCAACGCCGGCGCACCGACGTTGGATGGAACCGGGATGCGGCCCCTGAACCGGCAGGAACGCGCGTGTTTAGTCGTAACATCCGCACCGCTCCGATTCCCCCTCGCTTCCGACAGCCTACTACCATCACCAAATACTCTGGGGAAACGGACCCCAGGGTATGGTTGAACGACTAGCGCCTAGCGTGCCAGCTCGGCGGTGCTACAGATGACGACATGATCATCCGCAATCTGCCACTCCACCTGGCAGATTCCGCGCGGACATGGCTCGAGCATCTGCCCCCCAATCGGATCCACGACTGGAACGACCTAGTCGAGACCTTCGTGGGGAACTTCCAGGGCACCTACGTGCGCCCCGGAAACACGTGGGACCTTCGAGGGTGCAAATAAAAGCCCGGCGAATCCTTGAGGGATTTCGTCCGGCGCTTCTCCAAGCGCTGCACCGAGCTTCCCAACATCACCGACCATCAGATCATCCACTCCTTCCTCGAGAGCACCACATGCTACAGCTTGGTGTGCAAGTTGGGAAGGAGCCCGCCCCCCGACGCAAACCGGCTATTCGAGGTCGCCTCGAAGTACGCCTCGGGGGAGGAGGGGACCAATGCCATTTTTAATGGTAAGAAGGGAAAGCGTCCCGAGGAAACACCCGTAGAGGACGACAAGACGAAGGGCCCCTCAAAGAAACGGAAGCACGGAAAAAAGGGAAAAAAGCTCCGGGCACCCCGCGAAACGGGCGACGTCGAAGACGAGGCTCTCGCAGTCGACCCTAACCACAAGGGGCCTTGAGGTCCCCCACGAGGTGGGGGCATCTTCGATGACCTCCTCAAAAAGCCATGCCCGTACCACAAGACCGCAGTCGCTCACACTCTCGAACAGTGTGAGATGTTGCGGAAGTTTTACAACCGCATCCCTCGAAAGGATGGCGGTCAGCTCAAGGATGGCAGCGACAAGGACGACGACGGATACCCCAAGGTCGAACACGTGATCTTCATTATGGGAGGCCCTGCAGCCAACCTAAAACCTCGACAGAGGAGGAGGGAACGTAGGGAGGTCCTGCTGGCCCGACCAGCGACCCCTTCGTACCTCGACTGGTCTTCAGAGACCATCTCGTTCGGTCGTGAGGATCATCCCGACCATATCCCGAACCCCGGACAGTATCCCCTTGTCGTCGACCCCGTCATCGGCAACACGCGCTTCTCCAAGGTGCTCATGGATGGGGGCAGCAGCCTCAACATCCTATATGCTCCAACTTTGGAGCTCATGGGAATCAGTACCAGTGAGCTGCGCCCCAACAAGTCCTCCTTCCATGGAGTTGCGCCCGGAAAACGCGTCCAAACTCTCGGGCAGATCGACCTGCCCGTCTGCTTCGGAACCCCGGCGAACTTCCGCAAGGAAGTGCTCACCTTCGAGGTAGTGGGCTTCAAGGGAGCCTACCACGCCATCTTGGGAAGGCCATGCTACGCCAAGTTCATGGCCATCCCCAACTACACCTACCTCAAGCTGAAGATGTCGGGGCCTCACGGAGTCATTACGGTCGGCCCAACGGTTGAACACGCCTATGAGTGCGACGTCGAGAGCATCGAGCTCGCGGAGGCTCTTGCCCTCGACGAGTCCCTCGTAGCAGACCTGGAGGCGATCGTCAACACGTCCCCTGACGCCAACGAACGACAACCTGGGAGCTTTGCGCCCGCCGAGGACACCAAGACTGTCCCCCTCAACCCCGACAGCCACGACGGCAGGGTGCTGAGGATTAGTTCTTCCCTCAGTGACAAATAGGAAGTGGTGCTCGTCGACTGTCTCCGCGCCTACGCTGACATCTTCGTGTGGAGCCCCTCTGACATGCCAGGCATTCCGAGGGAGGTCGCCGAGCACTCTCTTCACATCCGCCCCACTCCAAGCCGGTCAAACAGCGCCTCCGCCGCTTCGACGAAGTGAAACGGCGGGCGATCGGCGAAGAGGTACGCAAGCTTCTGGAGGCCGGGTTCATCAAGGAAGTCTTTTATCCCGAGTGGCTAGCTAATCCTGTACTAGTAAAGAAGAAAAATGGGAAGTGGAGAATGTGTGTAGACTACACCAGTTTGAATAAAGCATGCCGAAAAGTTCCATTTCCTTTACCACGTATAGACCAGATTGTAGACTCCACGGCGGGATGTGAACTTTTATGTTTCCTTGATGCGTACTCCGGTTACCATCAGATTAAGATGAAGGAGTCCGACCAACTCGTGACTTCCTTTATCACCCCTTTTGCATGTACTGCTACATTACGATGCCCTTCAGCCTTCGAAACGCCGGGGCCACGTATCAACACTGTATGCTCCACGTCTTCGGGGATCATATAGGTCGTATTGTAGAGGCATATGTCGATGATATCGTCGTAAAAACCAGGAAGGCGGACGACTTGGTGCGCGACCTCGAGGTATGCTCTTGGGTTTCATTGTCTCCGAACGAGGCATCGAACCCAACCCCGAAAAGGTCACGACCATCCAGCAAATGGAACCGATCCGCGACCTAAAGGGCGTACAGAGGGTAATGGGGTGCCTGGCATCCCTAAGCCGCTTCATCTCTCATCTCGGGGAGAAGGGGCTACCCTTGTATCGACTTTTGAGGAAATCAGAGCACTTCACCTGGACCGCGGAGGCCCAGGAAGCTCTCGATCGACTCAAAACGACGTTAACGAACACGCCGATCCTTACCTCACCGAAAGAGGGCGAACCTCTCCTCCTCTATGTCGCAGCGACCACTCAAGTCGTCATCGCGGTCATAGTGGCGGAAAGAACCGAGGAAGGACATTCTCTGCCGGTCCAGCGACCGGTATACTACATCAGCGAAGTTCTGACCGAGACTAAGACGAGGTATCCCCACGTCCAGAAGCTGATCTACGCCATTGTGCTGGCTCGACGAAAACTGTGGTACTACTTCTAGGCTCACCCAGTGACCGTCGTGTCGTCCTTCCGTGGGTGAAATCATCCAGAACCGTGAGGTCTCCGGGCGAATCTCGAAATGGTCGACGGAGCTAATGGGGGAGACCCTCACTTATGCGCCAAGGAAAGCCATCAAGTCCCAGATCTTGGCGGACTTCGTAGCCGAATGGACCGACACCCAGCTCCCTCCCTCGAAGTCCAGCTTCGACTGCTGGGAAATGCACTTCGATGGGTCGGTGATGAAGGCCGGCACAGGCGCCGGCCTGCTCTTCATTTCACCCCACGGGGAGCACCTTCGGTACGCCGTACGACTCAACTTCCCCGCGTCCAACAATATGGTGGAGTATGAAGCGCTCCTTGCCGGCTTGAAAATCACGCTCGAGCTCGGCATTAAGTGCCTCGGTATCCCTGGCGACTCGTAATTGGTCGTCGACCAGGTGATGAAGGAATCAAGCTGTCGCGACGAAAAGATGGCGGCCTACTGCCAAGCGGTACGCGACCTCGAGGACAAGTTCGATGGCCTCGAGCTTCATCACATCACGCGAAGATATAATGAGGAGGCCGACGAATTGGCAAAGATCACGTCGAGACGAGCCACCGTCCCCCCAAACGTGTTCGCCAAGGACGTCGACAAGCCCTCGATTAACATCACCCTCTTGGCCAGAACCTCGACCGCAGTCGACCCTCAAGGGGCCGTTGTGACATCCCTGATGTAAAAATGTATAAAGCACCTTTGAAATAGGTTAAAAGGGGGAAAAGTGGTGTTAGATTTCAAAAATTCATCAAAATTCAAATTTAAATTCAAAAAACAAAGGTCTTTTGACACCCAACTGAAATCTCAAGAATGTTGTACTAAACTTGAAAATATCCAAAAATAAAAGTTGTTTGGCATCACAAATAAGGCCTAGTCACTGTTTGGAACTTTTGAAAATTTTGTAGTTTAGCCCCTCAAAAACTCAAAAAACTATTCTGAACACCTTTTTGAAATTGGGTTGTTTGAGCTTGAAAAATCTAACATTTTAGGTTCACCCCAAAAAGAAAGTTGTGTCCCATATCTCAAATTCCAACTTTTATGTTTACACTTTTCCAAGTTCAGTTCAAAGTTTTGGAGAAAATTCAAAAGGGGCAAAGGAGCTCCACGGGGCGCCTGACCAGCCCCTGGCGCGCTCTGCGCCTGGCAGGAGTCTGGCCGCCACGTGCCCGGCGTGTGGCGGAGGCCGCGCCGGGCCGGCCGAGACGCGGCGGCCGCTGGCGTTTGTCCTCACGCGGTTGTCCGGCTTCCTCCCATGCGGTCACGTCGAGCGTGGCGCCGTTTTGCCTCGCGCCGCGCGGACGCCATCATAGCGGGCGGAGCGCCGCCGTTGGTCGCGCGCGCGCGCGCCGCGCAGAGCCCCTCCGTGGTGGATTCCTTCCCACTACGTGCCACGGAGCACTGTAGAGGATCCCCCAGCGCCACGCCACGATCTCCTTCGCCCAATCGAGCCGCTTGCGCGCTGCCCGAGCTCACACCCTACTCATGGCGGTCTGCTCGCGCGAGCTGTGCACGCGAACGTTTCCGAGGCAGCTCAGTGCCTCTAGCGTGCTGCCAACACTTCTCCGAGCCCCTCACACCCTCTCCTAGCTTGTGCACTTCACCATTTCACTTCCCCACGCTCGCTCCCATCGTCTTCAACCTCCGGCCGCGCGGACCGAGCTTGCTTCCCGAGTGAAATTCACCCTCGTCCCTCCACCAATCCCAAATCCCTTGCGCACAGAGCTAGACCACTTCCCTAGCTCCCATTTCTCCCACTTCTCGCGAGCTCTCCCCAACTCTCCGGCGAGAAATCGGATTTTCCCCCAAATCCGCATTTCCGGCCGCCGGAGCACGCGCACGTCGAGCCCCTACTTCGAGCCCTCCCCGAGGTCAACCAAGCATTCCAATAGCTTCGCTGAGTCCCACTGGTACTCACGGACCCCGCCAACCCCGATGTGAGCCACTCACTTCGCCAGAATCGAGCCCGCGGTGGCCGCACTGCCACCGCACGTCGCCGGCGAACTCTGAGCCTCCTCCGGCCTCCCAACCGCCACCAATCGACTCGTGGTGAGCCACTGATCCTGTTCCCCCACTTCCCCGACCCTCTCTCGCCTTCGTTTGGCCGGCGCAACTCCGGCGACGAGCCGAGGACCTAAGTTCGTCTTCTTCCTTTTTCCAGGGTTCCCAGTGAAAAAGGCAGGGACCTGTTCGCGAAGTTTCAAAAGATTTAAGGGTCGGCGCGTAAAAAGATTCTTAAGGTTTAAACCTTTTTCGTGAAATCTTGTAAAATCCACAAAAAATGTATAAAAATCAGAAAAATGCACAAAAATACTCCCTGGACTCGAGAGATTGTAAACTCCAATATCATGTTAGCATGTATGTACTTTTGGTGAACCGTTTTTGAATTAAAATGCAAACTGTGAAATTAGAAACTTATGCACCATTTTAAATCCAGAGCTCCGCTTGGGCTGAGCTTTGGATATATTGTTCGTAGTGAAATTGGACACCTTGTGTCCAAAGGGGACCTAAAAATACGGACTGTAGCTTCAGTTATGAATTAATTTGTGATTCCTGTCTTATTGCAGTCCTGAAATTATTAAAAATAATCCATGCAGCTAAAAATCACCATTTCTCTCCAGAGGCCTAAGAACTTGTTAGCACATCTGCTAAAAATGCAAAACTTAATTTTTGCCCTGTTTAGACTAGCAAATAAATAGATGTGTGTTTCCGGATAGAAAATTTTTGAGGACTGTCCAAGGGTTAATTTGAGCCACCACTTGGCCAGAGCCCTCCTTACACTCGTGACTAGCTCTGGTAGGAAAATCACCTGATTTGGAAGTATTTTCAATTTTACATGAATTTATCTTGTTTCTTTAAGAAGCAGTTTATACTATTTTTTAGTAAATTCTGTGTAGCTCAGTTTTAGCTAAATTTTGGAGTGAGCCTAACTCTTATACTCCAGTAGCTGTAATAAAGTTTATAGATAAAAAGGATGAACAGAAACAGAGAAACAAAAATGAGAAGAAACTAGGGTAGAATTGAGTTATAAAAAGGAAATAGACCATTTTGATGATTAATTAAAGTGAAATAAGGGAAGTCTAAAATTCCAGAACAGCACCCAAACCTCAAAATAATAAATGGGAATTCTTTTATATGTGTACACAATGACCATCATAGATACGTATAATTTTCCACACCCCTCCTCTAATTTTGTGAAGGAGAAAGTAGTACACTAGCATGTCTAGGTGAATATGGCCTTCAAGGCCTTGGTTTTGGATCAACTAGGCAGCCGCTATAAAGTTATGCATCTCATGTAGAAGGCGCTATTGCGGACGGCTTCTATCATCTCATCCCCGCCGACGGAGAAGGCATCCCGGAGAGCGGTGCCAACGAAGTAACAGTCGACCCGGAGGCAAACATTCAGCTAGCGCAAGAAGGCAAGCCCCGGAGCATAACCTAACTTTTAAAGTTTATGCATCTATGAATTACCTATGCCTGTGCATTTGCGTTTCAAGGAGTTGATTGAATACCTTAGTTGCATAATTCTAGTATCTATGACTTGCAACACTAGTATGAAAGGATCGATAGGGCATTGCTTTAGGTCCGTTAGAAGTCGAGTGATTTCCTGTCACTCGCGAGACATAGGAGTTGCTTGTCTTTACTTATGTTGGAATCATAAGGATGGACGGGCGGGATGGTAGATGTAGATCTCCCGTCCGTGTATGATAATTGATTTAAGGTCGAAACGTGTGGTTCTGTGTGTCAAGTTTTTGAACGTACCACATGCATGCCGATATATGGGAATCGGTAAGCCCGGGACCAGATTGAAGCAGCTAGGGCCGATAGCCATCTCTACTTGGAAACTTTTGTTTCCCCTGCCGTACGCTTGTGGATATATGCGTGATGCTGTGAGTGAAGCAGTAAACCTTTATCCTAAGGAAGTGGACCCGGTTCCGAATTGTGGATCGATGGGAAAGGTTGGGAAGTGCTTGTACCTTTTATGCAAGCATTGTCCGTGTGTGTTGGGTTTCCACTGGCCAGGTAGCAAAATTCGGTTCGAACTGTCCGCTTCTCGCGGTTAATGAGACTGCTTGACCGCTGTGCTGCATTGAGTAACAAGTGGAACTATGAGAATGATGAACTCGTTGTATGAATTGAATTGTATTGCACCACTTGTATGCTTAGAGAGGATGCTAATCTAGAATGGTTAATTCTACTAGAATATGATGCTAAAATCATGAAAGCAAGGACCTACTCTTAGTTGCTTTTTGGCAAACAAACCCACCCGCCAAAAGCCTCTCATGTCTAGATGTCGGTTATGTAGTTTTCACCCGACGGGTTAGCCTTGCTGAGTATTAGTATACTCAGCCTTGCTTGTGGCTTTTATTTACAGGTACTGTGATGGATGTGGCAGTCGATGCCATCACTTGGCCTACCCAGGTTCCCCCTGGATGGCACGTCGAGTGGGTTCCGTCCTCTGCCGAGGAACGGGATGAGTAGCACCGTGGCAGGCTTCATCATGGTGTTACTACGCATCGTTGCTAGTTTACTTTTCCGCTGCAATGAACTATTTATTCCGCTACAATGAACTTGATACTCTGATTTAAACTTCAAACTTGGTTTGTAATAACTTTATGATACTATCTATGTATGATGAATTTGTGGAATGTTGTAATCTCTGGAACTCACCTTCGTGTGGGCACGCGTGTTGTTTCGATCGAGAAAGTACGTGGTTAAATCGGGTTTAATCCGACGGTGCTCCAGCTTATTCCGGATTAAGTGCCTAACTGCTTGATTAGCGGTCCAAGGGTACTTAACTTGGATGGCACGTCGAGTGTGGTCCGCCACAGCCGCCCTCGGTCCGACGAGCGCGGAGGTCCTGGCGGATGAGGACGAGCCCATGGGGTACGAGGCTTGCTCGGAAGAAGAAGACAAGGCAGAGGCGATGGAAATTGACGAAGTCCCAACACCTCGAGATTGGCGGAGTCCGTACCTTGACTGGCTCGATCAAGGCGTTCTGCCTAACGATCGAACGGAGGCAAGGCGCGTCGCGAGGAAGGCTAAGCGGTTCCTCATCATCGAAGGGGAACTATACAGACGGGGAACCTCGGGGGTCTTGCAGCACTGCATCCCGATACCCGAGGGAAAGGAGCTCATCCTCGACATCCACGCGGGCGTGTCCGGACATCACGCTGCCCCACGCACGCTCGTAGGCAACGCCTTTTGACAAGGCTTCTAGCCACGGAGGTGGTACGAACCTGCGAAGGGTGCCAGTTCTACGCACGCAAGACGCACCTTCCTGCCCAAGCGCTTCAAACCATCCCCATCACATGGTCGTTCTCCGTATGGGGCCTCGACCTTGTCGGGCCAATGGCGAAAGCGCCCGGGGGTTTCACGCACCTATTGGTGGCGGTCGACAAATTCTCCAAATGGATCGAAGCTCGACCCATCAATAGAATAAAGTCTGAGCAGGCGGTGCTCTTCTTCACCGACATAATCCATCGGTTTGGGGTTCCAAACTCCATCATCACCGACAACGGCACCCAGTTTACAGGGAAGAAATTCTTAAAATTCTACGACAACTTCCACATCCGAGTAGATTGGTCGGCGATAGCCCACCCACACACAAATGGTCAAGTAGAACGTGCCAATGGCATGATTCTGTAAGGCCTGAAGCCTAGAATTCACAACAAGCTGAAGAAGTTTGGGCACAGGTGGGTGCAAGAACTGCCATCGGTAATCTGGAGCCTAAGAACGACCCCGAGCAGAACAACAGGGTTCTCCCCGTACTTCCTCGTCTATGGGGCGAAGGCCATCCTCCCCACGGATCTGGAGTACGGATCCACTAGGCTCCGAGCGTACCAAGAACATCAAAACTGCCGGGCTCGAGAAGACTCGCTGGACCAAGTCGACGAAGCTCGAGACGTGGCCCTACTCCACTCGGCAAGGTACCAGCAAAGCCTGCATCGACAACAGGCTTGAAAGGTCCGGCATCGAGACCTCTGCAAGGGTGACCTCGTCTTGAGGCTTCGTCAAGACAGTCGAGGACGGCACAAGCTTACACCCCCATGGGAGGGGCCATATATCATTGCCAAAGTCCTCAAGCCCGGGACATACAAGCTGGCTGACAAGGAGGGACAGATCCTCACGAACGCTTGGAACATCCAACAGCTACGTCGCTTCTATCCGTAGAGTGGCCCGTGGCCCTCGAAACTTTTGTACATACTCTAGAAACAAATTTCTTGATTAAAGTGCCGACTTTTAACTCCCACAGCTGGTGAATGAATAAAACGAACTTTTGTTCCATCACGTTTCGAGAGAGGAATGGTTCTACCCTTGGTAGAACCATCCCTCCCTCGGGGGCTAAATGGGGAAGGACAACCGAAAAAATCGTCACTTTTTTCAAAACTCCTTTGCAAACCCTCGAAGGGAACGCACTAGGCATGAAACGGACAAGGGCAGGGTCGCCTGAGCCGAGTGTTCGCCTACGCCTCAAGGCTACGGCAACACCTCACTTCCCTCCGCCTAAGTCATTCACGTACGATCGATCCTAGTGGCGACTTCCTTTCGAGGCACATGCATCGGACATAATGCGCGTCGCGAAGATACCGCATGAAAATAAAACCTCGTTTAAACAAAACAAACGATGTCTAATAGGGTGTAAGCAAATTAATCTTACATCAAAAAGTTTGAATTCCTAAACTACTCTTTTACACTCGGGCTCGATGGCCCGAGACTTTCAGGGATTGCCCCCGCCGCCAAGATCGTCCCAGCCGCCACCATCCTCGCCAGGGAAGAGGACGCCCTCGAAGTGGCCCGCAAGCACTCGCGTCGTCTCGTCAGCGGCAGCATCGGCTTCCTCGATCGCCGCCACTACCTCCTCGTCGTTAGGATTGTCGGCGACGACGTACCCGGCGGCAAGCTTCGAGAGGTCCGCTTGGTAGTGGGTTGTGACCACTCCAAGCGCCTTCCGAATCCCAAGAAAGAGGGCTTCCTTTACATGTCAGGTGAAGTGCCCCCCAAGCGCTCGAAGGCGCCTGGTGAGGGAACTGCCGGACTGCACGTCGGCACCAGCAATTTCATTGCAGGCCGCCGAAGCAGCCTGCACCAGCACATCGAGCTCACGCTGGGTCGCCGAGTGTGCCACCAGCAGAGCCTCCTTCGACTCCGTCTCGGCCTGGAGCGCTTGCCTCAGTGCTGCACCAACAATGCTGTCAGAAACGAAAAAAACAACGAGGCAAAAAAGATTGAAACCCGAGCAAAATCAGCTTACCTTCGAGGGCTTTTTCCCCCTCTCGAGCCTGCCGCTCCGCCGTGGCCCGAGCCGCCTGTTCTAGCTCGAGATGGTCTCGAGCCTCCACCAAGAGACACCGCTCCTCCCCAAGCGCCGACTCCGCCGCACCACGCGCGGCTCGCTCATTGTCCAGCCAAGTGTTGCTGTTCGTGAGCTGGTCACGCATGGTGCAGACTGTGTCGTCTAGGCGGGTGAGGACTTCGCCCTTCTCCCGACACTCGGCGGCGACCTGGTCTCGAGCGTCTCGGAGGTCGGCCAGCTGGCGGTCTCGAACTTTCACCTCCCCTGACAAACGGTGGAGCTCCAGCAGCATCGCTGCAATTTGGTCGTTCTTTGCGAACGCCTCCTTGCGGAGTTCCTGCGAAAGACGAGCTAAGCCTCTTTTGAAGAACAATTATGACAAAACACTGGCTGCAACGAAACGCACCTGGTGGACCTTGCCGGCCTCATCATGAAGACGGAGAACGTCTCGCAGCGCCCTGACAACATCCTGACCGTGCGCCAACTGAACGTCCCACAGGTGCTCCTCCGCTACGGCTTCACGAACGAACTGCTCGGGAAGCTCGCTGCGGGACTGCCACATCACGGGGGACCCACGTTCATTGGCGCGGGCAGGTATCCCGCTGGGCTCAGCCGACGCTGGCCCCGTTGGAAGCACGACGAGGGTCGACGGCGCGGCCCCGCCGCTCTCGTGTTCCCGCGGTGCGGGGGCTCGCACCTCTAGAGCCTCGGCCAGCTCCGGTAGATGGGGAAATCCGCCGCCAAGGGCTCGCCCCTCTCCCCCCCTCACGCGAGGGGGCCACCGCGACGTCCGCCTCCACGAGCGCCACAGACGGCTCCTCGACGCGAGAAGCCCCCCCCAGGCGCGGGGGCGGCGTCCTCGGCCCGAGCAACATTGGCGCGGGGCTCGACGGTGCCCTCGAGGAGTTGAGGTGGCCTTGGCTCCTCGAGGACCCGGGGCGCCTCCTCGCACGGCTGCCGCTCGACCTGCAGCCCCGCCTGAGCGTCAAAGAAGGCGTCGAAGTCCTGGACCGCCTCATTCACCGGGCCCAGGAGCTGCGAGGACGGGTGAGGCGACGAGCTTGGCCCGACCTTGAGGGCCTTGGTCGGCGCAAGGGAAGGTACGGCCCGTCCACCAGACCGACTGCGCCAAAGAAAAAATTCAGTCAGAAACAAAAATGATGTCTCGATGAACGAATAAGCGGCGAAGAAAGCTTACCGAACGATGGGGAGCTTCCGCTTCAGCCTCGAGGCTGAGACAGGAGCCACCCTCGAAACCTCCCCGCCTCCCGTGGAGGCGCCGATCTCTCCTTGGGAAGCCTCTGCATCTGGCCCACGAGCTTGGGCCTCCTCGACAGCGCCCGGCCGCTCGGGTGCCTCACCTTGATCTTGGGTCCCTCGGGGGCAGCCGCCGCTACCCCCGACGGACTCCTAAGAGCAGGCACTGTGGTCGACGGCGGAGCTTCGAGGTTGATGGTCTCTCCGCTGCCGGCCCCAGATGCTGCAGCAAGGGCGGCTCCACCGAGGGAGGCCCGGGAAGAGATGGAGAGCTCGAGAGGAGACGGGCTCCTCGCCCCACCGTCCTCCTCAAATCCTTCACCAGCGGGATCTGGGGAAGTCTCCGGCGTCGGGAGCAGTGAGAGCCCCTGCTTCTCCCGCTCGCGGTTCTCCTCCAAGTGCTTCCTCCTCTTCCGCTCCTTCCGCTTCCGCCGCGCCTCCTTCCGATCCTTCTCCTGCTTCGCCCGCTCAGCGCGGGCGCGGTTGGCGGCCTTGTCCTCTGGGACAAGGGGCTTGGAGGTGTAGCCGCGGGACAGCCCCTGCGAAACACTAGTCACAAGGTCAAAAACACGCGAAATTGAAACATAAAGCAAATACGAGGGTCGAAAGGCCGCTTATGAAGCTCAGGTGGCCATCCTCGGGCCGCATGGGCACGGCCCACGGGTTGTCCGCCAGCCGGTTGACGGCACGCCGCGCCCGCTGCACGGCGATGGCGTCGGGCAATGGCTCCACCGCCATCGCTGTGCCGGTGACGTCGGCGCCACGAGTCATCCCAAACAGCGGGAGCCTCCTCTGCATAAGGGGAAGCACCCGCCGCCGATAAAAGTTCACGATGACGCCACCAGCAGTGAGGCCGTGCCTCGACAGGCGCTGGAGCGCCTCGATCAGGGGAGCGAGCTTGTCCTTCTGCTCCGATGGCAACACCCCGTAGGTCCAGCGGTTCATCTTCTCCGTCAGCAGCCTGCCGGTGTAGGGCGGCAGACGCCCCCCGTCGTTGCGAAGGTAGAACCACCCCTTGTCCCAATCTTGGTTGTTCGAAACCATGGAACAAGGGATGTAGAGCTCCCTACGGTTCCTCCGGACTTGGAGCACGAGGCCGCCAGCACGAGCAGGGCGACGGACCCCCTTGGTGACGCCCTCTAGGAAGAGCTCGCCGAAGAAGAGGTGGCGCCACAGGTCCCAGTGGGCCTCGATGCCCAAGAAAACCCTCGCGGACGGCGATGAATACTGCCGCCTGCGAGATCGTGTTGGGCGAGAAGTTGTGCAGCTCCACCTTGTAGTGGAAGCACAACGCTCGCAAGAATCGTCCCGCCGGAACGCCGAAGCCCCGCTCGTGGAGGCGAACAAGGCTGACGACGTAGCCTGCCGGCGGGGCGGGCTCCGTGGCAGCCCCCGGTGAGATCCAAACCAGCGGTTCGCCGTCGACGTTTGGCGGCAACACTCCAACCTCCACGAGCCCTCCAGACAAGTATTGGTGGCCGTCGATAGCTTCCACGGCGCAGGGTCGACGAGTTGGACCATGACGACAGGTGGAAGCTTAGGCGAGAGAGGAGATGGGAACGCAAAGGCTTGAAGGCAAAGGTTAGAAGGCAAGGGAGACGTATCCTTGGCAGGAGCCCTGCCGCGCTATTTATACTCCCCCGTGGAGCAAGGCGCGGCAGGACACCGGCCGGGACACGCCAGCCCCCTAGGCTGACGGTCAGGCCCGCCCCAGGATACGTAACGGCGCTGACCGCGTCAACAGCGCTAACCGCCTTAATCGCGCCGCAATACTCGAAGAGTCCGGCGCAGTAAACGTGCGGTCATGTCCAACCGCGCCCGCACACCTCGCCTGAAAAGGCACGCCCACTTCTCCCACGAAATCACGATATCTTCCTCGGTGGTCATCATGACCCACGCGAAACAAGGAAGGGCGCATTCAAGGCACCAGCCCTCGAAGGGAAAGCCTCGAAGCTCGAATGCTCGAGGAAGACCCGTCGAGGGACAAAGGCCTCGAAAGCCTCGACAGACACCAGCCCCAGCAAGGTTGAACCTCACCCCTGCGGAGGCTCGGGGGCTACTGTCGGGTACCTGTAAAAGAGGTACCCTAACTTAGGCCCAGAACTACTCGGTAACAAGGCCCACAAACGAGTTTGGCCTGGCACCGCGGCTCATGCAGGTCCACCATGACAGACTTCACCATGGCGCTCGTCCTGCTTGAAGATCCTTGAGCGGGGATGTCCGTGACGATCGAAGCCCGGCCCAGCTCGAGGGGGACGTTCACCCTCGAGCTGGCGTTTTCCGTCACGTTCGAGGCTCGGCAAGCTCGAGCTTGCGGGCCAAGCTCGAGCCTGCCGCGACCATCATCACTGATCACAAATGACTCCTCTGCGGTCAAAAAGAAGGATTCACTGCACCACGCCACCACCCACGCTGCGGAGAAGACATCGGTCAAATCCACCTGGCGCGGTGGATTCTGATCTGACACTGCACAGGCCGGTCCTGGCAGTGATACTGTGCCAACCACTCCTTTGACCGCGCTTGCCTCGGATGCGCTACCATCCTCGAACGCGACTCTCGAAGGAAACTACGAAGCTTCGATCCGGACGCCGTGCTCAAGTTGCAACCCTCGAGGTCCCGAGCTGTCACGAGAAGAGCGTCACGTCAACCACTGCCATGTCGTCAGCCGGAGTTGGAAGGCGCGATTCCCGCTCGCATCGTGCGCGGCATGGGCAGCACAGTGCACCTAGTAGCGTCAGCCCCACGAACACATGTACTCGCACCCTCCTCCCCCCTTGGTCTATAAAAGGGGAAGGGAAACCCATGCAATGGGGAGGAGAGACACGGCAGGTCGACACACAACAGAACACACAAAAACACTTAGCCACCGAAAGGCCCTGGGATTTGGGAGCTCATCTCCTTCTCCCACCTTGCTTGTAATCCCCTACTACGAGCAACACGAAACCGGTGCTACGCACCACTGCTGGACGTACGGCCCCGTGGCCGGAACTAGGATAAAAACTCCCGTCTCTCCACCCGCCATCGGGGCGACGAGTGGCTTGCACCGCAATCACTTTTTTGTGCCGGTGTGAACAAATCAGGCACCGACAGTCGGCTTGACTAGCAACTATGAAAGTATTTAATAGCAAATAATGCCTCAACTTCGTACAAGCATTATATAATGATAAGCATAACTTTTCAATGAAAGTATACCTTGTTTCAGCGTCCAATAATCTTCTACTTGCATATGAAATAATATATTCCTTCCCTTCGGTTTCTTGGATTAAAACAGCCCTAATAACACTTTCTTCAGCCGCAATATATAATTTAAAAGGAACTCCTCTCCTAGGTGCCCGAAGAACCGGAGGCGAAGATAAATAATGCTTGATCTCTTCAAACGCCTCTTGTTGTTTTGCCCCCTAAGTAAATTCAGCATCATCTTTCAACCGAAGCAAAGGAGTAAAAGCATTCACCTTTCCCGACAAATTGCAAATAAATCTTCTCAAATAATTCACCTTGCCCAAGAATTTCTGCAACTCTTTCTTAGAGCTAGGCGCCTGCAACTTGCCAATAGTGTCGGCCTTCTTTGGATCAATTTCTATTCCATTTTCATGAACTATGAAGCCCAAAAACTTCCCAGCCGACACACCAAAAGCACACTTGAATGGATTCATCTTCAAACCTTACCGATGCATTCTTTCAAATCCAAGTCTTAAATCGGCCAAATGAGAAACACTTCCAGGCGATTTAACAACAATATCATCAATATAAACTTCCAACATAATACCAAGTAAATCATGGAAGATCAAATTCATCGCCCTTTGATAAGTAGCGCCAGCATTCTTCAAACCAAAAGTCATAACAATCCACTCAAACAAACCAACAAAGCCTGGACACACAAAAGTCGTTTTGGATATATTCTCTTCGGCCATGAATATTTGATTGTAACCAGCATTACCATCAAGAAAGCTAATCATTCTATGTCCAGACGCAGCATCGATAAGCATATCGGCTATTGGCATAGGATATTCATCTTTAGGAGTAGCACGATTAAGATTTCTAAAATCAATACACACTCTAATCTTACCCGTTCCTTTCTTTTCCATAGGTACAATATTAGAAATCCATTCAGCATATCGACAAGGTCTAATAAATTTTGCTTCTAATAACCGATTTATTTCTTCTTTAACTCGGTCATAAATTTCAGGATTAAAACGCCTAGTTGGTTGTTTATAAGGCCTAAAACCAGACTTAATAGGCAACTGATGCTCAACAAGCTCTCGGCTTAAACCAGGCATCTCATGATGATTCCAAGCAAAGCAATCGACATACTCTTTCAACAACTTTATTAATTCAGATTTAAAAGCAGGATCTAAATTCTTATTTACAAACGTCGCCCTGGGTATAGAACCATCACCAATGTCTACCTCCTCAAGAGGATCAGCCGACGTAAAACCACATCCTAGCTTGCTTATATCATCAAAATCTTCAATAGTTTCACACATATCGTTCTGATGCGACCGATAGTGTTCAAGTCTCTGCTGCAACCACTCTTGATTATCCATTAAATGAGATGATTCAGCCGATTGTTCATTGGCTTTATGACAGCAGGCATGAAGCCATTCTTAGTACCGCTGATAAACTCAAATTCAGAAAGATCTAAGCCTGACAAACATCTAACATCATCATGAATGCCAACCAAAGAGCTATCAGCTAAAGCAACACAAGTAGAAGTATCACCATGCACAACCTCTACATTATCATCTACCCATTGGATCAAACATTGATGTAAAGTAGAAGGAACGCATTGATTTGCATGAATCCAATCACGACCCAAGATTAAACTGAAGTTACCTTGAGTCTCAGCAACGAAGAAAGCAGTGGCCAAGGTCTTACTCCCAATAGTAAGCTCCATAGAGATAACCCCCTTGGCGCCAATAGGCTCTCCTCCTCCAATGCCACTGACGGTCATGTTGGTCTTGGTCAACTCCGAATCTAAATCACCAAGCTTCTTGTACAAAGAATAGGGCATTAAGTTCACAATAGCCCCTCCGTCGACCAACATCCGTGAAATTGGCTTCCCATTTATATGTCCCTTCAAATATAAAGCCTTCAAGTGATTGTCTTCAGCTTTAGGCTTCTGAAATATAGCTTCCTTAGGACCAAAATCAAGAAGAGCCACCTCCTCCTCCGAAAGCATGTCCCCTTTCATGGACATATGAAGCACATTCACATCAACATTCATGCGCTCCGGAGAAGAACTGTAATCAACAAGCTCTTCGTCATCCTCAGCAGTGGGAACCGATGTTGACTTGTCATCACGAGCCGAAGAACTAGAAGGAGAAACACCGGGCGCTTCTACGTCACCCGGTCTGACCACCTGTACAGGCGGTCTGACCGCCTAGGCCGCCGGTCCTGAATGACAGGTGGTCTGGACCGCCAGTGCAGCCGGTCTGACCGCCTGTGGGTTTTCCTTTGGCTTCCACTCCTTCTTCTCTAGAATCATAGGCTTAACTTGGTTGAAGACTTCATCTCTCTGCTTCTCCAACTCTTGCTCTTGTTTTTCCCGAAAGCGGAGTCTCTGAAGCTTCCTCTTCTGCGTGCAAGTCAACCCTTCAGGACACCACCTTGGAAGAAAGTGCTGCTAAACCTTGCTAGTGCTAGCCCCTTGATCTTCCATCGTCTTTTCACTGGAAGTCGGCTTCATAGCCAGACTTTTCTCAATAGGGACATCCATGGTCCCAATCTGAATAATGTCGAACTCAGTAGTCCTCTCTGAGTCCACATCCATGCTCTGCACCTCCTCCTTCTTCTTAGGCCAGTAAACCTGCCTTAGAGGAAGTCCTGGCGGCTGACCCTGACGGGCGGTCTGACCGCCTATTACAGGCGGTCTAACCGCCTGTGCCTGCTCTTGACCAGATTAACGAAAAGCCAATCGGTCTCTCCTGGGATAAACAATCCTGTCTTGCATACATCTTCTTGGACCTTCCCAGCTAGGATGAAACGAAGGCTGCACGTTTGAATGATATGACACCCACATCACTCCGTTGTCATCCCAAACGAGATCCAACTTCATACGAGGAGGCGAAGAAACCCTCTCGTTCTGAATCGGTGATCTCATTATTTTTTTTAACGGTCGATCACTTGGAACGGCCTTTTGTTTGGTGTACTTCTCATAAAGCATGTCAAACGTGACTTTGGGCTTCTCAACACCCTGCTCCTTTGCCACGTGCATCTTCCAAGTACCAACTTCTGGATGCTTCGGAATCAGCATCTTTGGGCGTCCATGGGGACAGGCGGTCTGACCGCCTGGCGCAGCCGGTCTGACCGCCTGCAGCAGACCGATCTCGGGCGCCCGCGATCCAGAAACAGTGATCGATCCTTGCCCCCCTTGTCCAGAGGACTTCACAGTGACTTTGAATGAGTCTTTACCATCAGCTGTCTTCTCATAAGTCACTTCTCTAACCGACTCTTTTGGAGATGGTCTTTCCTCTCCAATCACCACGTTCTTCCCTTTAGTAGATTCGGCATGATGCGGCCGAACCAAGACCTTGGGCTGCTGCAATTCCATGGTGTTGACCGGAAAAGGGGTCTCATCAACTTGCATCTCATGAAACTTCAAAACGGCTCTCATTAATAGCCGATTGAACCTGCCGACGGAAGACATTATAATCATTAGTGGCATGCAAAAAAGAATTATGAAACTTACAATAAGCACGCTTCCTCAATTCTTCGGTAGGTGGTATAGCATGAGAAATCTTGATGTAACCAAATTTATGCAATTCATCAAATATACGATCACATTTGGATACATCAAAAGTAAATTTTATGTCTTCTTGCAGATTCTTAAGAACCGGCTTAAGGGATGAGCATGACACAGATTTCTTATTAGCAGGCCATACAAATTCTGCTAAATAAACATCATTACCATCATCGGTCGAATCATCGGATTCATAATCAACTATATGAACATTAGACCGACGTGTCTTAAAACTTTCTTTTTCTTTATTCATTCGGTCTTCAGCTACTTCGGCTCTAATATGCACTTGTGCGACCGAATAATAATCACAATTGTCAATCTTCTCTCTAATAGAAGATTTCAAACCTCTAAAACATAAACCAGCAACATCAACTTCAAAAATAGACAGATTAAAGCAACGGTTTTTAATATCTTTAAATATTCTCATAAAATGAGAGACAAACTCAACCCGACCCTGTCTAACTGATGCTAGATCCGCTAACTTCATCTCATGATTGCCACCATAAAAATGATCATGGAATTTACACTCTAGTTGATTCCAACTCATAATAGAACCAGGGGCTAATGCAGAAAACCAAGCACAAGCAGTACCAGTAAGTGATAGTGAAAACAAGCGTACTCTAAATGCTTCATAGTTTCCAGCTTCCCCTAATTGAGCTACATATTGGCTAACATGTTCCCAAGTGGTACGCCCATCATCTCCACTAAACTTAACAAAATCAGACAGGCGCCACCCGTTGGGAAAAGGAACAGTATCAAAGCTAGAATGATAAGGTTTTTGATACACTCTAGTATTACCAAAATCAACACCTAGCTTATTTCTCATCACATCAGACAATTCATCCTTGAATCTAGTAAATTCGGCCCATTGGGGTCTTGTTGGGCCGAAGGTTGCATAGTATTCATATAATTCAAGTGAGGTGATTGTCTATTCTGCATATCTACATGTGCATTAAAAACATCATCGGGAATACCACCCGAATTTGCAGTATGCATAGTCGTGGAATAAGTAGCGCCTGTTGTGGCTACTGGACCAGCACGGCCAGCAGAGACCGAGTTTGGAACAGTATATAGCGGCAAAGGTTGCTCCGGCACGAACACCATAGCATTGGTCAAATTTGCCTGACCACCAGAACAGGCGGTCTGACCGCCTGTAGTCACGGTCTGACCGCCTGTGGCGGTCTGACCGGCTGTGCCGGTGGTCTGACCGGCTGCAGACCCAACCGCTGCCAACCCAATCGCATTGACCGTGTTCGGTCTGGACGTATCGGGTGGTGGCGGGGTCTGTCCAGCAAAGTAGTTCGGTGGCATACCATAGAAAATATTGCGCTCAGGTAATTCGTGAGTATCGATAGATTACCCTCCAACTTTTCCATTCGTTCCAATAATCGTACAACTAATGAATCACGATCTGAAAGAGTTGAAGCCATAGGAGTAGATGCAGGGGGTTGAGGTGCAGAAGTGCTTACATCGTCAATTACCTCAATTTGCCCCCTACTCATCGTGAAAGAAGGCATTACGAAGTCTCGAACACTTTTCGCCGATCGTTCTTCACGACCTTTCCGAAACGTCTTCAAGAACTCCGCCTCTACGTGCTTCTGGAGCGCCATGCACCTCTCGTGATCTTCAGGAGAAAGATCTTCAAGCGAGGCCGTCACGATGTTGTCTTCTCCAACTTCGAAGCCCATAGTGCTAGGGATAGTAGATCGGTCTTCAAAAACCAGATTTCTTTCCCCAACGGAGTCGCCAAAATATGTTGACGCGCTTTTGGTCAACACACGAAAACGCTAGATCGCGCGGTCATCGAAATCTCCTCGCCGGAGCTCCTGGACGCAGCCGGTCAGACCGCCTGTAAGGGCCGGTCAGACCGCCTGTTGCAGAGGCGCCGCGAAAGCCTACGATCACAACCTCGGGAGGGACCCCGTCGGAGGCTGCGAACCTAGGGTTGTTCTAAGCTCGATAAGGCCACTTAGAACCTCCTAAAATGTCGCGGAGACGAAGAAGGAAAGCAAATGGGTTGGAAAAGCTAGTGTTTAGAGATAAAAAAAGTAAGACAATTGTTTGTTCGATTGGGTATAGGTCTTCAATCGGCGACGGCCCTTTATATTTATAGGGTGGGAAGGTCTTGCACCGCAAGAAAGTCCTCGTACAGATCTTAAAACACGAAAAAACATGATTCTACTCGGACTCGGGGACAGGCGGTCAGACCGCCTGTGGCAGGCGGTTAGACCGCCTGGCACATTGCCAGACCGGCTACAGGGCCCAGCCGGTCTAACCGCGTGTACAGGCGGTCTAGACCGGCTGTCCCAGCCTAATCGGCTTTAAGCCATTTTTGGTCGTCAACAGCTATTTTCTTGACTTCAGTGTACGAGTGATTAATCTTCAAGAGAGTTTCTGAACGTGGATCCTATTGCAAATATAGTCGCTATCACACTGCACACAATAGCCCACCGCACCTAATTATTCCAACCCACCAACAATATATCATAACACATACGAGTAGTCTATTTTTTTGTTTCTTTTCGTTTGTTTGCCATGTTATTTCTTTTTCTACTCTCTTATCTATATATCTAACAATGATAATTGGATTATGATTTTTGCATATTTTTACATACTTCATCACTTTATTAATTTGGATCTAAAAATATGCAAAAGCTAAGTTAAATTTTAGATAAACTAGTTAAACAATATTATATGAAAATATTGAATTCGTGTAGAGAAAACTCTTGAAGATGTATAATTGAAATGTTAAATTAGTACACTCGGAATGTCCTTATCTCACAAATTTGTTATTTCGTATTCTGATATCTATATTTAACAATGCTAAATGGGTTGTGAGTTTTGTGTATTTGTACATACTGTATCACTTTATTAATTTGGAATTAATAATGTGGGAAAGCAAAGTTAATATTTCGGATAAAGTAGTTGGACATATTATATGAAATATTTAATCCGTGTATTAAAAGAAATCGTGAACATGTATGATTGAAATGTTAAAGTAGTACACTCGGAGTGTCCTTATACCTCTCATGTTACTATTTGGTATATATCTCGTGGTGGTTGGTACAGGGACAAAAGAAAAAAATCACCTTCCACTACTTCTTATGTTTATAAGCTACGGAGTACTAGACTTCCACAAGTGTCCAAGTCAACTCAGTGCTGAAGTTTAAGTTATTACACCATCTGACATAGCAAAATCACATTAATCCAGAGATTCCGGCACAGACATGCCTTCGTTGTCTTCGATGTGGTCATCGATCTGAGACCCCCCCCCCCCCCCCCAAACCCCCAATCACCACACTACGCCCGCCATGGCAACAACCGAGACCGAGTTCGTAACCGCGCCGTCAACGCCGGAGCCGGACACCTTGCAAATCGTGGTGGAGCAAAAGCTCCGCCGCCAGCAAGACGACGGCGATGTCGGCGGGAGCAGCTCGTCGTCGATGACCATCTTCCGTGTCCCCGCCCATGTCCGCGACGCCAGCAAGGATCTCTACGAGCCCCGGCTGGTGTCCATCGGCCCCTACTACCGCGGCCGCGACGAGCTCCGCACCATGGAGCAGCACAAGTGGCGCTACCTCCACGAGCTCCTCGCGCAGTATACCGAGGCGTCCTTGGCCGACTGCGTCAGCGCCGTTCGCGACGTGGAGCACCAGGCACGACGCTGCTACAGTGAGCGCACCGACATCTTCGACGACTCCGGCGACGGCTTCGCCGAGATGCTCCTCCTCGACGGCTGCTTTGTCCTCAAGTTCTTCATCAATTGGTACGCAAGGGTGCCCGACAAGCTCTGCGACGTTGGGTGGGGGCTTCCACAGATTCTCTCCGATCTAGAGCTGATGGAGAACCAGATCCCCTTCTTCGTGCTCGAGTCACTCTACCGTGCTCTGTCCCCAGATGCTGCCAACATCAGGTTGGATCTCCTCATGCTGATCGTTCCCAAATTCGGCCTCGACAACTGGACCCTGTGCAAGCAACTGTTGGACGGCGTGTTGCTGCCGACACAAGCAGAGGAGATGGAGATCGACCACCTGCTCCATCTCTTGTACCTGGCCTTCGTGCTCACGGCAGAGGAGCTGGAGGCCATTCCTGCCTCGCCGACGCTACTGGCCAGGTGCGTGTCGTGGCTGCGCCAGATGTGGCTCAGCTTCAACACGGCCGTGTCCGTAAGGTTCGCCTTCGTCCGCGACATGCCACGTGTGCCAGGCTGGACGAGACTCTGCACGTTCATGGCCTTCGTTCACAAAGTCAGCGCCTGGTTCACCAAGCTCTTGGCTCTGATCCGAGTGAACAACACACGGACGGAACAAGACGAAGAAGAACCACCGGAGCCGCCCATTATGGTGGTCCCGAACGTGACCCTGCTCCGGGAGGCCGGCGTCCGGTTCGAGACGAAGGCGTCGGCTCGGCACATGCTCGACGTCACGTTCGACGCGGCGAGGGGCGTGCTGAGGATGCCGAGGGTGAAGGTGGACTACGCGGACAAGGCGCAGCTCGTGAACCTGATCGCGTTCGAGCAGGCGAGAGGCAGCAGCAGCAACGGCAATAATAAGCTGCTGTCGAGCTACGCGGCGCTGGTGGGGTCGCTTGTGAGGACGGGGGAGGACGTCGAACACCTCAAGAGGCACGACGTCATCGACAACCTCCTGAGCTGCGACCATGACGCGGCTACCGAGTTCTTCCAGCGCCTGGGAGACTGCAGCAGCTTGGACTACAGCGAGGAGCACCACTTCGCCGGCATGTTCGAGGATCTGAGCCAGTACTACCACTCGAGCTGGCAAAGGCACAAGGCCAAGTTCGTGCGTGACCATTGCAGCAGCCCATGGGCGGTGCTCGCGTTCGTCGTCGCCGGCTGCGCGTTCTTCTTCGCGCTCGTCAAATTCTCGACGACCATCTATAGCCTTTCCCACCCTTACTGTCACTGCTTGGTGCTAGCTAGTGCTACGTCGTCGATGCAGATGTGTCATGTCGTTGTCCCACGCAAGATTATTATTTATTAGGCAATTGTATTATTGTACTGATCGTGAAAGAAGCAAGTTTACGGATCAGGTAACAGCCGTTTTGTTTATAACCATTGTGGTTTGTCAAATTCTGATGAGCCACATGTTTGCATAGGATGTATATATATAGTATGATACAGTTGCGGTCAGCGACGACCCACATTGCTTGTGGTTAAACTTCAATATGGGAAAGAAAGAAAGAGAAAAGAGAAACTCCACCAGCGAGAGAGCACATACTGGATATCTATTTCTGTGTAGAGCACAGACAATGGATCAAATTGTGTTTTCTAAAAGCATAGACTGCAGGACTTCTATATGATCCATGGTTAAGCACTACTTTCATCTCAGAATATAGTTTATATGTATATAGGTTTGTTATAAGTCAAACATCTTCAAAAAATAATTTATTTTATTAAGTAAAAAATATTCCATCTTATTATAATTTTCTTTCGCTGCAAATATATACACATCATTGCTATGTTGTCAATCTTTATAATTTTTTTCTATTTACAGTTTAAGTTAAGAAAGTTTTACCTTAAGTCAAAGTTATGATTATTTGGTTTAATGCAACAAACATCAGCAGTTAAGAATAATCCACCATCAAAAATTGATACCAAGTAAGTTGAGTAAGAAAACCAAGCTTAATTCTCTCCCAAAATTATCACTTATATATATTCTTTTTAAAAAAAATGGAATACGCATTCTCTTCTCGTTTTTAAAGGCACATATATTGTAACACACTCTTGTAACATATTGAAGTTTTATAGGAACACAAATCTTGTGTTACAGAATAAGTTAGTAACACATAATGCTCGTCTATCAATTTGTGTTACACATAGAAGTTATAGTAACACAAAATTAATGTTACAACTAAAGTGTTACAAAATGATGTTATATTGTAACACATATAAATTATTGTTACAACTAAAGTGTTACAACGCAGTTCAGCGCCTCCGTCAACGTCAAGTTAGAGGAAGGAGCAACCTTCATCTTCGGTTCCTGGCTTTGCACTGCAAACCAGGACGGCAAGCTTCGGGATGAACTGCGCGACGTGACGATTGCGACAGCTCCGCCGCCCGCGCAGACTACGCCGCGAATTGCGCGGCGAGACAATGGCGTCTCCGACCACCACCCGCGCGGGTCACCGTGCGCAGATCGTCAAGGGTCTCCGACTCCGACACGATCCTCGGATCATATCCAACTCGGAGGAGTACCTGGAGGCAGAAGCCGAGTTCGACTCGGACAAACGATGACTCCGGCCTCGTTGCCCTCAAGTATCAAGACCAAGCAGATAGTCGTGGTACAAGACTACTTGGCGGCCTGAGGATCATCTACAGCATCCGCCAGGGTACTTCAGTAAGGACCGTGACCTCCGTCATCTAGGAGGCCAGGCCAAGATCCACCCTGCGACTCGTAAGAAGTGTCGCCAGGGTTCTTTTCTTGTCCGAACAGGGTTCTTTTTTCAACAAGAACCCAGTCTACGGCAACCAATAGGGTTCTTTTTTCGACAAGAACCCGGACTACGATGACCAGCCGAGTTCTTTTTCAACCAAGAACTCGGACTCGGCGCGACTACTTCAACTCGGCATGAATCAAGCTAAGTATCATTATCGGATTTTACGATTTTCACATATCATCATATACATCGGCTTCCTCTGTCCCTGTGACAACCGCCAACGGCATCACGTCCCTGTGACAACCGCCGACGGCATCATGTCCCTGTGACAACCGCCGCCGGCATCATGTCCCCGTGACATTTGCCGACCCACTCCATCTATTTTATATGCTCGTGTCTTGCACGTTTTCTCTTAACGGTTGCTAAAGTACTCGGGTAGCACACGCCTTAATCCGTGAAACCTCGACTCTTGCGTGCCGCCTACATATAAGCCTCCCTGCTGAGCAATGTAGTCTGTGGTAAGCCGTCCTCTCCGTGAGCAGTGGTTAGCAAGACTAGGTGCGTAAACGTAACAGGCTAACTACCTGGGGAAAATATGCGGCCTAACAGGATCAAGACGCCCAAGAACTTGCCTTCACGCTGAATAGAGTCCGACTCTACGCTACTAAATATTACGCATCATACTGCATAATTTCTGCTATGTTCTTTTCAGCTCAATATCCTGCATCGACTCGCCGGGGGCTGGCACCCACGAACTACGTCTTCATCGACTCGTTGGCTCCTAAGCTCGAGGGCTGGCACCCGCGGACTCCTCGGCCTACCTCTGTCGACTTGTCATTTTTCGAGCTCGGGTGCTAACGGCCGCTGAGTTCTTTTTCAATTAAGAACTCGGACCACCACGCCAGCTGAGTTCTTTTTCAATAAAGAGCTCGGACCACCACGCCCGCTAGGTTCTTTTTTCGACAAAGAACTCGGACCATGATGCTCACCGAGTACTTTTTCAGCAAAGTACTCGGACATCTTCGCTCCATCGGAGTTACATCAGATCTTCTACAAATCCCGGAGTCCAGATCCTTAATCCGATTTATTAAATCGGATCAAGGCTCGGGGGCTGCGGGTACGTCATCAAAGATTCTTCGGAATTTTTCGGTTAATACCGAATCTCGGAGGCAACGCTAGGGTTTAAAAGAACTCGGATTCTTCAGAAATTGAAGCTCTTCGGGAAATATTCATTGAAGACCCTCGAATTCCTTCTTCAAAGCAAAACGAGGCTCGGGGGCTGCCCAATTGGGCGCACCTTTACGGTGCGCACCAATGAGATTCTCCAAGAAGTTTTTGAGCACCTCAAAGTCTTCATACAACCAAGCTGAGAGAACTCGGATGACTTCAAAACAACTCGGCAATACTCCAAGACTCACAGCAGGGTTGTACTTCAGGCAATGAAGCGCTCGGGGGCTTGTTGGGTATAGAAACCCTAGGTTCCCTAATCAAGCTAGACTCCTACTAGGACACCTTGTCCTACTAGGACTCCTCAATTGTAACTGACTAGGAGACTTACCATGTAAACCTCGCCCCCTGGGATATATAAAGGAGGGCAGGGGTCCCCTAGATTAGACCATGGAGCAACACCGTCAGGCATTGCAACATCTCACCAATACAAGATACACCATACAGGACGTAGGGTATTACGCACATTGCGGCCTGAACCTGTCTAAATCGTTTCTTGTCACCTTCGGTTCTAGATTCTCGATGACTTCTCCCTAAACCCTTCTCTCGGGGCATCCCCTCGAGAACCTAGTCAGCATAAATCGCCGACAATATTGTAACCTCAAATGATGGAGAGTAGCCGTGAAGAAGAAAAAACACAAGTCTAACAAACAATTAACAAGTGTTAGCCTAGTAGTCCCTTTTGTCTTTTCGAACACATCTCTTCAATAAATGACAGAATGGTTATTTTTTGATTTCAACAAAACAATAGTAACGTTTTTTTTCAAAATAAAAGTTGTAGATCTTCAGAAGTTATACAACATTGCATTTGAACTGTTTTTAATTTGAATTAATTTTGGCACCCAGAAGTACACTTGAATTCCTCAAATTCGAAATTTGAATTCTTCAAATGACCATGGCTAGAGCAACGGACAAAAATTTGTAGTTGATGACCTTTTTATTTGAAATTTAAAATTTAAATTTTGTAAATGACATCGAATTGATAAACTACCAAAATAAAAATTTTACAATTCAAAAAATTATGAAACTTTGTAATTGACAACTTTTTAGTTTCAATTCGTTTAGAGCCTCAAATAATCGATTGAAACTCGCCCTGGTATAATACGTGAGGGTCCAAAACAGAACTTGGACACAATCAACATTGTGGTGTAGTGGTAGAGAAGGTTACACATGAGGAAGAGGTCATGGTTTTGAATCATACCAGCCTCAAAGTGCATTAAACATTTTGCTATTTTATTCTTATGTTTTCTGTTCAGAAAGTGCTACTGCAAAAATATCAAAGTGTTACAAGCGCTAAAAAATATGTTACTAAGGAGAATTTGTAGCACTTGATAAGCGTTCCACTTGATGAGTAATTGTGTTACAAGGCAGTAACACAATTTTTATGTAAAAGCAACATATTTTTGTGTTCCGATAGATCACACCATAGTAACATTGAACTTAGCAACACTAATAAAATGTGTTACTAGATGGCCTTGTAACACTTTTATGAATCTATAGTAACATAAGTTGGTGTTACTATATCTATGTTGTTCTGTACTAGTGATCATCCCGATTTCACGTTAGGAACGAAACCAAAGCAAGCATGAACAACAAGAAACTTAAGAACGAATGACACATTAACTATGATGGCAAAGCTATATTCGTGTCTCAGATCGTCCTGCATAATATTCGGAATAAAATCTTTAGGGGATAAAATGTAGATGTCCATGAGGCAATAAATTTAGGCCTTGTTTCATTGCGCCGCCAGCTGGGCTACCTTAGCAGTTGGGCCATAGGTTTATCTAAAAAAACGCAGTTGGCCCATAGGCCCATAATTGTACCTTTGGATCCCATTGATTTTTATTTGGAAAAAGTCTATTTTATCCTTTGATATAGAAAATCAGGAATCTTTCAATCTTCAACTATCAAAATCGTTTGATTACCATCCTTCTCTAGTTTCAACGGTGGTTTGTGCTGACATGGCGCAGGAGAAAAACCATTTTACATTCTAAAACTATGATGTTCGTTTATTTTTCAATCTCCCTCACTCCGCCACGGCGACACGCGCGAGCGTCTGTGTGCTCCTCCTCAGTTACCGCTTACCTAGATTTGTTGTTAAGTAAAAGAGAAGGGTGCTGACTGGACCTCACGGCAAAATCCTGTGGCAGACGGTAGGGTGTTGTTCGTTCTCGTGAACCTCATCGTGACCTCCATCATCGTCACGTCCAGGCTGACAAGCGAGCGTCTGGACCTCCAACCGAACGCCTCCACTCTAAGTTAAGCTTCTCTCGCCTCGACCTCGTAGCCGACCACGCGCCGCACTTTGATGGTGTCGCTAGGACCCTGGAGCCATCCCCCCAGACACCGGCGACAAAGATCGGGCCGGCAGGGATCCACAACGAGGCCGAGCATGAGCACAAGTAGGAGGCGAGCATTGAGAGCACCTAGTTCGAGGCTGACGTGGAGCACATGTCCAGTAACCAAAGTCCATGAGCGAGGATGATGTGAAGTGTGGCAACCGAGAAAGAGGTAACACACACACACCACCATCTTCATGTGGGGAGGTGAGGGAGGCTGCCATGGAGGCGCCATCCTTGAATGAAGAGAATGTAGAGGACGGTGATGAAGGCAGGGGCGGACCAAGGCTCAGCCCACACCTAGGGTCACTCCACAGAGATAAATGGCTAGCCGGATTGGGCCTTTTGTCGCTACAGTGTCGCTACAGTAAAACGCGTGCAGATTTCGGCCTAGCGCCTGGGGCCGTGGCCCTGCTGGCCCCATGCATTTATCCGCCACTGGATGAAGGAGGAGCCGACGTAAAACTGCCATCGAAACCGAAGAAGGTGGAGATCAAACCGTTTTGATAGTTGAAGGTCACCATAGTTCAAGAGTGTAAAATAGACTTTTTTTTTTATTTTAAGAAAAAAGTCAGGTTGTATGGTTAATTCTCCTCGCCACAAGATCTAGGATTTACCAATCCTAACTTTGTTTCCATTCCACCAGAGTCGAATTCATAAAACTTTGCTGGGTCAACTACTAGCTCATGATTTAACTCATTCGCACGTACGTGGAGCTCTGCCATGAACAATCGTGAGTTAGTCAAGACGTAAACCGAAGTGTCCTTCCTGGTCACACAAAGCCATCAGATCACGACGCCTCCATTGACGCCGGCAAAGGAAGAGACCGGCGGACAACTTCCCACGGCTGAGTCGTTACCCATATGGTCTAAAAATTAACTCAAGGTCGACGTAAAAAGAAAAGTCGACGCCGAATTTCTTTCTAGGCCTCCCGTCAATTCGTCGGCACCGATTTGACATGTGTAGGTAACACTCTCACTCGCTCTGTCGGTGAGCCGGTAGTCAGCAAGTTGTTCATATTTTTTTTTAGGCCGCCAACAGGGAGCCGGAGCTACTAGCAGAGCGAGATAAAAAAAAGTACAAAACAGTTTTGAGAAAGGGGTTAAAAAAAATTGAATCACTGAGAAGCACTTCAATGTTAGAAAGGTAACCCACATACATGAGACAAGTACGTACTCCTACAATCCATGGCTCATGTGTCAAGTAGATAGCATAAACAGTGCTTAGACAGTAGTATGTTCTAAGTACAACCTCTTCTTAATTTTCGTCGCTAAATGTCGTACATAGAGTGATAGAAAGAAAAGCCTGCAAATGTTGCTTAACACGACTGATTAACTAGACAGCTGGACGCTACAATTTAGTATTTACCTTACCTAATAATTACCACTTAATCCCTTCGACTACCTGCTGTACGTAACTCTTCAGCGATTAACTTGGTCTATGGCTATGCTAAGATTTTTTTTTCCGCCATCGAACCTGGAAGAAGAAGATGAAGAAAAGTAAAGTACTCATGACAGCTGATGCTACCACTATCTAGTAGCTAGTCATCAGAGCTGGCGGCCTCCGTCATCTCGGCGGGGCACTCGAAGATGCTCTCGAGGCTGGGGCGCCACCCGTCGCCGCCGGCGTCGCGCTTGCGGCGCTTCATGTCGTGGAGCACCTCCTCGAGGCGGCGGTCGCCGGCTTTGAGCTGGGACACGAGCCACCCCAGCTCGGCCTTGCTCAGCACCATCTTCACCTTCACCACCGGCATCGGAGACGACGCCCCTTGCTCCTCGCCGGATAAGCCGCCACTCCCCTGCAGGCGGCGGCCTTCTCCGGCGAAGGCGCCGTGGCTGCCACTGCTGCTGCTGCTGCTCTGGATGCAGTTGCCCATAGCGATCCAACAACAACTAGTATAGCTGCCGTGCCTGCTCCGTGACTGTACCTAAGCTAGCTCAACAACTCTGCTCATCAAAAGCATCAGGCAGCTCTGTTGGTTGGGTGTGTGTGTGGGTGGCTCGGGTTGGTTTGCTGATGCAACCGTGCAGCTGAGAGTAGCACGGTGTGATAGTGTGTGGGGTTGTGGGAGGTGTGGAGTTTATATTTGGACATGGCTGCAGCTGCAACTAACACTGCTGCTTTGTTCGTAGTTTGCTGGTGCATCGATCGATCGGCAATGGCGATGGCCAAATGATAGCGATGGCGATGAATAATCCAGCTACACTCGCTGTCTAGGGCACGTGGTGGGGGCCTGGACACTTGTTCGGGCCTGTGTTTGTCTCGAAAATAAGCTAGAAGCTCACAGCCTCACACTGTCAACTACGTACTACTGCTGTATCATTGGACCATCCTTCTTTCATTGGACCATCGAAAAAGAACGTATAGGGAATAACGGTTTCAACTGATGTAGTCTACGAGCTAGGCTACATTTTAATCGCTAATAGCACTAGTACTAGTATGTCTTGTTAGCAAATAATGCGAAAACAAAATCAAACACGAGACACGATTTTAACGTAGAAAACCCCTGCGGAAAAAACCACGGGCGTCAGCCAGCAAGAACTTCACTATGTGGAGGAGTCAGAGTTACAACGCCGTCGTAGCGGCTTACAAGAATAAAATAGAACACTAGGTGGACAACCGCCAGTAGCGACCTGGGTCTAATGGGCCTTTGACTTGTGATGAAATTGGATCACAACTCAACAAACTCCACCTTGAGACAAATTTCATCTTGTAGCATAATCAACATCTTCATCCTGAAATAACAAAGAAAATACTTCTGGCGCCAAATAGCCTATTGGACTAATCCATCAAACCAACTAAGCTTGAGCATAGCTCAAACTTAGCAACAGAGATTGGCTTGTCAATATATCAGCAGGATTATCATGAGTGCTAATCTTGCGTACCTTTAACTTGTCCTTCTCAATCTCATCACGGACAAAGTTATACTTGATGTCAATGTGCTTAGTCCTCTCATGAAACATCTGATCTTTAGTGAGAAATATTGCACTTTGACTATCAGAAAACAGGTTAACACAAGATTTAACTCCACAAAGCTCAGCAAACAAACCCTTCAACCAAATCAACTCTTTGGATGCTTCACAAATAGCTATGTACTCAGCCTCAGTAGTAGACAAAGCAACAACAGACTGCAAAGTAGCCTTTCAACTCACAGCACAACTGCCAACAGTAAAGACATAACCTGTGAGTGATTTGTGTTTGTCCAAATCACCAGCATAATCCGAATCAACATATCCAATGAGCCCCTTATCTGTCCTCTCAAACTTCAGACAAAAATTTGACGTGCCTATGAGGTACCTGAAAATCCACTAAACAACCTTCCAGTATTCTGTACCAGGATTAGCCATGTTCTACTAACCAAACTCATAGCATATGATAAATCTGGGCGAGAGCAAACTATAGCATACATCAGAGAACCAACAGCACTAGAATACGGAACTCTTGATATGTATTCAATATCTTCAGCTGAACTAGCACACTGCTTAGGTGACAATGTAAAATGTGGTGCAATAGGAGTACTAACAGGCTTAGCATCATGCATATTGAAATGCTGAAGAACCTTCTCAATGTAATTGTGCTGACCAAGAAATAACAAACAAGCAGAACGGTCTCTAGTAATTTCCATACCTAGAATTTTCTTAGCAGCACCAATATCCTTCATATCAAACTCACTGCTCAACAATTTCTTCAACGCAGTGATCTGTTTGCAGCATGTCATCAACATATAACAGCAAGTATATAGGTGATCCATTAACAGTCTTCATGTAAACACAGCTATCATATTGGGACCTTTTAAAGCCATGCGACAACATAAATGAATCAAACCTCTTATACCACTGACGGGGAGATTGCTTCAAACCATACAAGAACCTTTTCAACTTGCACACATAATTCTCCTTGTTTGGTACTATGAACCCCTCAACTTGCACATCAGTTTGCCCATTTCACTAACACCGTACGAAAATGTAATCTGTAAAGGTAAAATCTGTATGCTACAGTAATAAATCCTAGGATAATTATCAGTTATCAATTAGACCTCTTTTACAATGGTTGGAAAGTACCAGCTGGTACTACTAGGTACTTGCAGGTACTTTAAGTACTTTTCCTGGTACTTACCGGTACTTTTAACTAGAAATTTTTTAAAAATAAATAAATAATTAGTTGGGCCCAATTTCTGGTACTTGGTCCCACAATTTTGGTACTTTTTGGTACTTTCGGATGGGTACTTTCAGGTACTTAGACATATTTCTCACCGTTGGATTCTATATTCTGGTAGTACCATGGTACTTGCCAATCATTGTAAAAGTGCTCTATAAACAAAAGATTCTGAAGTTTGAATCTTGAAGGCGAATTGAATGCATGCCAAGCATCCTCTGTCACGATGTTAGATGACAAAATTAGATCATTATATTAAGAGTCACGCCCGTGGACCAATATACCACACGTACGCCCGGCCCAATCGTCGTTGGTAGCGCTGCACGTTAACTCGCTGCCATCCAACACAAGCACAATTATCGGGTGATGGGAACCAACACGCAGAATTCCATTTCCAAGCAGTATTTAAAACATACTCCCTTCAGGTTCTCGAATATATGACAAAATGAATTAGTATGTTTTTTAACTAATTAGCCTGTCTTAAACGACAAATATTTAAGAACGGAAAAGTATTTATTTATGGACATTCCCCAAATTCGCATCCATTCTAAGTGTATTTAAAAGATATAATTATTAAAGAATACTTATCCATTAGAATGATGACTAGGGCCCGTACCCGGTAGGGTACGTAAGAGGAGAAAACTATTTTCTTCTGGAAATACAAATATGTATTAGAAAATTGAATATTCCATTAGATAATTTAGAAGCGTAGAATATATAATCTAGATAATAATATATGTTAGTTATGAAAACAAATAGGCCATTAATTCCTTCTGATCAAAACAAATAATATACCGGCCAACTCGATATTGTTGGCAACACTTCACCATCATATTAATCACTCGGGCCTTTCAGGTGGAGTACGCACGGTCAGTCAGAGGATTCGGTGCGTCAAATTATGTTGGATTTGGACAGACCGCTGATGATCATTTAATAACAGACTTCGGTTGGACCTCGGTGAGCGACACCTAATATAATTAATTGAGCTCTTTTACAATGGTTGGTAAGTACCACCTGGTACTACTAGGTACTTGCAGATACTTTAAGTACTTTTCTTGGCACTTACCGGTACTTTTAACTAGAAAATTTTTAAAAATAAATAAATAATTAGTTGGGCCCATTTTCTGGTACTTGATCCCACAATTTTGGTACTTTTTGGTACTTTTGGATAGGTACTTTCAGGTACTTAGACATATTTCTCACCGTCGGATTCTATATTCTGGTAGTACCATGCTACTTGCCAATCATTATAAAAGAGCTCTTAATTATATAAACGACAATTAACCTTCGAAAACAAAGAACGCATGCATTTAAGTTCTAGTCCAATTACATGCTGGCCATGCACAAATTATCTTTCGGCCCCCTGACCTCTCGATTGATTAATTTAAATACTAGTGGCATTATAAGGTCATTGACACATAGGTCCCTTCTCAACACCTAACCCAAATACCAGTCACTTTCTACATATGCCTCTCCGTAGGTAGTTACTGATCCTCTTAAAGATGCCTAGTAGGTCTTGTTCGTATATAAGTCCAAAAATGGTCAAAATGTTTTCTGTGAAAACTTTGCTGTCCTATAAAGTAGTACACTACACAATCTACTAGTGTTTCAGAACGTACTTACCTAGCTGACTAGCTGTCAAACTACTTTATCTTTCACCTACAGCATCCTCTCTTTTATTTGTGTACCAACCTGACGTCCTGATCGACCTCACATGCCAGCGTAGCTTCCGTCGAGCGTCGTCCTGGAACCTGACAATGCTACCGTCGGCGGCAAACGATAGGTACAGAAGCCAACGATAACGCCAAAGCTGTCATGGAAAAAAATCAAGCAAAACGCCTAACAGGATGAGTCTGGAAGAACGTGAGCAAACTAGGCTATACTACTCACAAATTTACAATTAACGAAGGCGACATGATGTAATGTAGCAACGTCAAGAGCTCGGCCGCCGGCCGCGACGGACTGCTAGTTTCTTGGAGTCCAAACTGTGTGTCCTGCTGACATGGGCGTGGCATCAGGCTGACATGGTGCTACTTGCTCAAGACGCTGCCTAACACAGACCAAGGAAATTTTAGAGCCCATCGACCAGTACTGTCATGCATGCATGAACATTCCATAATACTAGTTTGGTAAACATCTTCATCAGTGTAACGTTGGCATCTTACAGTTTACAAACAGACAAGCAGAATCTGCAATGGAATCATTCCACTACGCGGATACCCTTGATTTCATTAGTTTGCTCCAAAGAAATTATATGTCTACTCCCTCAGTTCCAAATTATTAGTTATCTTGGATGTCATTTTGAGTCTCTAAATTCATGGCATATTCTATGAACCTAGACATATATACTCCCTCCATATTGGTAAAGGATGATGTTTTGAGATTGTACTAAGTCAAACTTTGTAAACTTTGACTATAAATGATTTTTTAAGTATTCAGTTAAGAAATATAAAAATAATATGAGTAGATTTGTATTGAAATATAGTTTATGAAAAGTACTTTTAAAATATATTTTATAAATATTTTATACTAAAAAGTATTAGTTAAAGTTGAGTTTTGGAGACCGTGTCAATGTCCTAAACGTCTTCCTTTACCAACCCGGAGGGAGTACTTATCTAAATTCATAACATCATCAGTGAATCTAACAAAAAGCCAGAATGACTAATAATTTGGAACGGAGGGAGTATATCAGTTGGAATCCACAGGGACAAGAACCCTGAATTACACCAGCAACCCATGGCTGGCCAACCACTAACTGGAAGTAAAAGACTCAGCAGATGTTTAAGCGAAACAATCTCTTCTATGTCCATTACAGAGATATAACTACCGGAACAAGGTAAACTTAGACTCGGTTAATGTTCCATGCCGCCCATCTACTTGAGAAAATAAAGGAAGCTGCAGGAGCAATGTAATAGTACATGCTGCAGAATCCTATAAACTATTTGCAAGCCAGCAGTTCGAGTGAACTGGATAAACACAAACAAATTCAGATAAAACAAACCAGTACTGCTGGTGGCAGCATGCTCTGAGAACTCTCTGAAACTTGGCCTCCAAAAGTTGCAAGAGCACGCCATGGCTACGCTACAAGGAGGAAGATATGGTGATACCATATATCAAACCCTGGCTCCACTGTTTCAACCAAAAAAAAGGACACATTCTTTTCTATGTAAATGATGTCGTGCATGTTCTGGGGACCCTGCCTTACTTGATCCCCCTTCCATCCATCGCTTAGCCAAGAACATAGCATGTCGACAAGAACAGAAGTTGTTGGGGCATCACAGTCACGAGCCAGGACCATGTCAGAGAGACTGCGAGGTTTCATTGCTTTAGCTGTTAGGAGCTGCACTGATAGGGCTCCTGCCAAGTAATACTGCTGAAATTATCACAGAGTTGGGAGGGGCGTATAATCTACAAATTTAGATTCCATTCTGTTTTTCCGGAACATGAAAGAAAACGGCCTGAGATGACAGTACTGCTCCAGCGCACATAGTGAATTCATAAGCTCTCTACTGTATGAAATCACAACTGACCACCTCTACATACATTACACGTTGATGTCAACGCCTCATCATTTTATTTTACTTGTTTCTTTTATGAGAGAGAGATGACCAATTCTAAACATCACCATAGATCCCAGCCTATAACAGAGTGACACTCAGTGTTCTCCATTGTCTGAATCGGGAACGGCACCAGCAGAATAACGGATGTAAATGTTCAGTCTATAAGATGAAACTCGAGGGTAACCTCCACGTGTGACCAAATGTCCAACATGCCAATATAATAGTGCTAATATAGTAATAGGACATCAGAACGAATGCAATACATCATGCTTATCTCATAGTGATGTACTATTGAGAAGGCACCATAGATCGTTCCTTTCTTCTCTGCCAGAACAGATCTTTATCGTTTGTTTTTATCAGTAATTTTGTTGTTATCAACTTATCAAGTGTCGGTCAGTCAAAATTCTTACGCATACCCAATTTTCTTGGAACAGTTCCAGTGCCTGCCTAACAGTCCTGCACTGCTGCTCAGCGGTCGTTGCTTGTGACCTCACAGTTTCATCATCTCAGTCCAACCAGGTGCTCATCACACCATAAGAATTAGTTCCATCAGGGTCGTTCAGAATTCAGATTAGTGATTGTTGTTTCATTCCCACTATAAACGAACTAGCATCAAACTGCCCCATTTTTATTACAGTTCTAGGAATACATTTTTAGGTAGTTATTCTAGAGTATATATTGAACAAATTTTGTACACATTTTTTTCGGCTGGATAAGGATAACACTTCTTATGTGCAAGGGAGTAAGGGACTAATTTGTGTTACAAATTGATCCTCAAGTGTTAAGCATGCACAAAGAAATGGAACTTAACTGAATTCCTGGTCATAGATAGATCCTCAGAAACTACCAGTAAATCTTCAGATATGACAGCAGATCAAAGGAACTGTTAAAGGCGCATCAACATCATACAGAAAGGGAGAGGAGTGTCCTAGCATCCGTGAAAGTTCAAGCCATGACCATGGCCAATTATTCAACAATTTTCTTCAATCACATCTGAATAACTCCATAGCAGAGGAGACAAACTAGACTAACGGTGCACATCGGTACAAATGTAGAAACGCCACCTTGCTGGGGAAGTACAGGACTAAAAATAATGCAGAGAGCACTGGGGTCAATTGTAATTTGATCCGGGTCCAATATCAGAGAAGACCAGGAAGCAGGAGCCCAGAGAAATGAACCAGAACGGAAGCCCACTTCTAATTTCTAAGCCAGTCACCTGCTCACTTGTTCGGGATCCCCACTTGTTCCACTGTTTAGCACCACCTCGCCAACCTAATTAGCTAAACACCAGCTTAAATACGCGTCCTAATCACCTGGTTTCGCCGAGCTCAGTGGCGTGGGCTTGTCACCCAAGTGGGGGCATCAGGGTGGTGAGGATGTTTGGTGGGCCCTCTGGTCCTGGAACTGTGGTGTGCCTTTGCTGGCCTGCCCATTCCAAGTTGTGTAGTGGTCGGAAGGGGCTTTGGCGAAGGCCATGGTCTCTCCGGGCCTGATGTGGCAGGAATGGCGTGAGGCTGGTGTCACAGAGCAGCGATCACTGCCCGCTTCCAACGGTGGGAGGTTAACAGGCCGCTGCACCATGGACCCGCTCTGGCCCAGAGTCCCACTACAAACAGACCACCATCTTTTTTTTATGGAAAAAGTCCTACTGAGGTCCCTCAACTTTTGCCCAAGTCTGGTTTAGGTCTCTGAACTATAAAACCGGGTAAAACGCGTCCCTCAACTTTTAAAACCGTCTATATTACGTCCCTCAGCGGTTTTAGACTGTTGTTTGCTACAGTAACCGGGTAAAACGCGTCCCTCAACTTTTAAAACCGTCTATATTACGTCCCTCAGCGGTTTTAGACTGTTGTTTGCTACAGTAACCGTGGGTTTGCTACCGTTACTACGGCTATCCATTTTCTTTTATTTATTTAATTTCACTAAAAATTTAAAAAAAATATAGTAAATCACATTAAAATCATAAAATGAAAACTCTAATTTTATTGGACTCTATATGAGTAGATCCTTACACTGGACATATATTATGGTATGCTTTAGTACAAAATTTTTGTTGCACCAATTCATAAATGCAGTTTATATTATTTCCAGACGAGCATAGATCTAACGGTACAACAAAAATTTTGTACTAAAGCAGACCATAATATATGTTCAGTGTGTAGATCTACTCATATAGAGTCCAATAAAATTAGAGTTTTTATTTTATGATTTTTATGTGATTTAATATAATTTTTCAAATATTTAGTACAATTAATAAATAAAAGAAAATACAAAGCTGCAGTAACCGTAGCAAACCCTTGGTTACTGTAGCAAAACAACCGTCTAAAACCGCTGAAGGACGTAATATGGACGGTTTTAAAAGTTGAGGGACGTGTTTTACCCGGTTTTATAGTTCAGGGACATAAACCGGACTTGGCAAAAGTTGAGGGACCTCAATAGGACTTTTTCCTTTTTTTATTTTCTTAGTGTTTTCTTTGGGCTATGTTGTGGATGCTATCACAGAAATGAACTGACGGTTTCACAACCACACCAATTTTAGTGATTGTACAGAATAATTTCATCAAACCAACCGTTCGCAGATGTAATCTTCAGCCATACAGCGAAGACTTGATGAGACGCAACAACCAGGGTACTCATCAGTCATCACAAAAGGCTCTAGTGGTGACAAAAATGGCTTAATGGCACCAGGATTTACAGAAACAGATATTGCCAGATATTGTACATCCTCTGGCTGGGTACGACCATTCAGGATTGATGGTCTTGCACAGCACAGGAAACAGAACGGTTTGCATGCACACATGATTCGATACCAATCGCACATTCATCACAGCTACAGTATTCACAACATAGATAGAGATGATATTGATTTCAGGAGGACAAAATTTATCGATCATCAGCGATCATGGGCATCAGGAGTTCAGCACAGCTGCCAACAACGATAGAATAATTGTAAAATACTATCACTGCTCAACATTGATGGCACACAATATTCTCGTGAAAACCACCACAAAGGTTCTTACTTCTTCGCCTACAAAGATGGCACTAAACTACTTTGCACCAACTTAACAGTAAGTTGCTTCCACTTTGGCTAACACAGCAACTGGGAACGGTTAGAAAGCCTTGACAGGATAAATAAACTTCAGCGTTCTTTACTCAGGATTGGCCTTTTGCTTCTTTGAGTGCTCCTTTACTCAGGGTTGACCTTTTGCTTCTTTGAGTGCTCCTTGTTTTTCTTGGCCTCACGGCGCTCTCTCTTCAGTCCCTTTATGTCGTTCGTTAAGGTCAACTTTCCAACCTGAATTCAGTCAAAACCATGAATCAGGGTTAACATTCCAAAAGCAATCTTGACCTTTGCCATTGTTTCCTAAACAAATATTGATACAAACCTGCTGATCTGGCATGTAAACCTTGCCCAGCCTGCCCTTCACTGGATCCTTGGTGACATTTTTCACCTGCAGGTAGGTTCATCGTAATTGTGAATACCATAGCGGCTAAAGAAAAAACTTTTCACTATTCATCATCAACTTTCCACTATCCATCGATCTCACAAAACACGCTTCCCAACAAAGTGCTACAGTTTTTTTTTCCTCATCTGCGGTGTTTTCTCCCAGCAAGAATATAGAAGACAAGGGGTACTAATTGTTCTGAGGCTAATAGAACCAAAGCTAGCGATACAGGACAATGATATGAACAGTTCCATCATATTTACCTTCTTAGCATGATCAGCAGTCTTCATAGCTTCTTTTTTCAAACTTTCAACTGGAAGCCTGTGTCTCCTTACAACCAGATCCATTGAAGGGCCAACTTCAACCAGCTCCATTCTAGGAATAGATGTGCCCGACCTTTTTAGACGTAGAGCACAGTGCATCATGTAGACAGTAGTAGGAGAGATTGCTGTGCACACATAGATCCTATCTACGCCAGCAAGGTTTAGATTCTCTACAACCTGCATTCAGGAGAAACAGTTTGTTATGAAGCTCAAGATATTATGCTGAAAATCAGCTTATATTTACAAAAATGGCACACCTCTCCTTTGAAAAGATCAAGTAGTACTTCTTTCAAATGCTTTAACTCTTCCGAACTCTCAAAATGTTCCCCTATGAAGGCAAAGAAAGGCTTTGATCCAAGTTTTGGTGCCAGCTTCTTATCATAAACGTAAGATTCCATCGATTTGTAGTTCTCAACGCCTACTTCAACAAGGTCATATATGTGGTGATCATATGTCCTTCCCAAAATCAGATTGTTGGGCCTCTTCTTTGAATGAGAACCATACTGTAGCACAAGAAAAAAAGTACAGTTGAAAACCATGGATGGGGATAATCATAAGGAGATTCAGCAAATAAACAAGTTTAAGACACGAGAAGAGAGGATTTGAGTTTTAAAACTTTATAACAGAAATAGAAAATTATGCGCTCTGTTTCTGACAGGTTTACCAGGAAGAGAAATCAATGATACTGCTCAATAAAAATACTTCTACTCCACACTATGGGTTTATTACAGCACTAGTTAATACAGGATTATATCTCTTGCAAAGGAAACAGTTAGTTTTCACACCAAGCACCATAATGACAAACTTTAAAAATTATCGGATGATCTCACTCACCACTATAAGGCTGCAGTCTGTCTTGAGGGAGAAAAACTCCAGAGAAGATTCTCCACCACTTTCAAATGGCCTAATATTGTCATTCTTCTTGGTGTACTTCACAGCATTATCACGCTTGAGGTGGTAGATATCTGACAGCACAGAGTTCAACACAGCACTAGTCTTTGTACCATGAAGAATGAGTGTTTTCTTGCCAGTCTCAACCTGGCAAAGTCATCAGACCGCAAATCAGACGTTAGATTCAGTCACAAAGAAACACATGATATTTCCATTTTTCAGATTTGTTACCGTTCAAGATTCGCAATATGTAATACCTAGAGCACCTACCTAACGCAAAGAACTTTGCATGATTGTCAGCATAAAGCACAGTGCATTGTGACCTCTGCTCAAAGCTCACGCCTTTGTTTTTCAATTACTCAACCCGCTGATAGAGTGCTAACAGTTAAATGTATATGCAGGCAGGCATACTATAGACAGGCAGAATATGAACAGAAGACAAGAGATGCTAAGGATTATCCCGAGATTGCCCCATAGTTGCTGTTTGTTCTAAGATGGTTCTTGAACAATGACCCAAACACACGACAGCCGCTCATTCAGGACTCACAATCAGGTACCGGCATACCGCACACATGGCACCATATATCCACTAGCTACAGAGCATTTTTCAAACAAAACAACAATCACCCATGTAGACTATGTACAACGCTACAAACACGATGCGGTATTTCAGTCCTATTGCCACGCGTTCGTAATTTGCATAAGCCAAGACGGAAGATCGAAACGTATCTTCAACGAGTCGAAGCCGGTGGATACTGAGGCTTTGGAGAGAGAAAGGGGAACTTACAAGCTTGGGCGCGTGCTTGAGGAGCTCCCGCCTGGCGCGTTGGGACTTGGGGACCCTGATCGACGAAACCATCTTCTCGCTCTGCCGCCGCGGAGAAGCAGCTGAACTGAATGGGGAGGGAGGAGGCGGCGGCGCAGCGTCCGGTAGGGAGAGCCCTAAAGCTTGGCCTCGCCTTTCTTCTCCACTTGTGTAATGGGCCGGTCTGGGCTTGTCTGGATATCTGGTTTGAATGGGCTTGTTTCCACTTGTTACAACAAAAACTACAGGTTTTTCTCAAAAAACAACAAAAAACTACAGGTTTTATTTATTTTCCTTTTTGAAGAAAATGGTGAATTGATGATAGCAAGCGTCAACTCCTTGCTCCTGCTCCGGAGATGTAGTAGCACCTCAAGTTTTGGGTTTGAAATTTTTGTGGAAACAAACTTTAATCTGAGTATAAGCGTTACTCTTTTGTTCCTCCGGTTAACATGAGGTGAACCAATCTACTAAGAGGATTCCTCCAAGTGTGCTCAAAATTTATTCCAAAAACCAGTTTTATAAGTCAAAGGCAAAATAAAAAAAAATGCTCCAACAGCGGTCTAAAGCAGCATCCAAATTTTCCGCGCACCTAATCCTTGTTGCGTGGCAGTTTCTTCTTCTCCCCCGTCTTTCCCCCGCTACATGTTTTAGTTCTGCTTGCCAGCCCCTCCACATATGAAAAGAAAAATACAACAAATTACATGGAAATTAAGTAATGTTCTGCATGCAGTTTTGCTCGTCCCTTCAAATTCGTAATAGCCCACTAGTGTTTTTAATTAAAAACAACATGAGCAACCTATCCGGAGAGGCGATTAGAATAGAAGCCTTCTTGATACGCACACAAACTAAAGGGAACTAAAATACCCTCTGGTGGTTCCAAGCCAATCGATTTCGTGATTGCAAGTAGCAATGCACACATCACGTCGCTCCAAAAAGAAGAAAAACACCTGCAATTTGAAATGCTCATCACTCATATCATACATATTGCGCTGCCACCTCGTCTTTTCCCCTTTAAAACATGCCAATCCCACCGCATCGTTCAGAGTGTGAATTATTAACAGATGCCTCGTTACACATCTAATCTCAATGGAGCCCACTGCCCACACCTCCATGCCAATGGTTACAATACGTGATGGTACATGACTGGGTATCCACAGGCCATACCCACGAGCGCCAGGAGGAACGGTTTCTTGATACCTAATTATGGGCCGCCGAGCCCTCTAGGATGCAGTAAGAATTTCACTTTTTGCAGCAGCAGCTATCTTCGGTGCTGTTACAGCTGTTTCCTCTGGCTGTTCCTGCAAAATGGTCCACAAATTCTCTCCATATGAGTTTGCAAGCAAAAATATTCTTAAACTGTGGAAACACACCAAATACAAAGTAATGTCTGTTCTGGATTTGCGAAAACTTACTCTTTCAGTGGAAGCGTGATATGCTTCTAGCTCTTTCTTTACAAAAGTCGGAAGAACGAATGCAGCCCTATGCATCTGTTCAGTGATGAAATTAATCAGGGGAAACCAATTACAACGGAAAAGATTAAACACAAGGGTTCAGATATATGGACTCAAATGAGTGAACAAAAAGAAGAAACTTATCCAACATTATAACAGACTACATCATACACAAGGTAAATTAACACGAGTTAGGTTTCCGGATCATTATCATTGGCTCATTGCGTACAATAAATCCCACATACTAGGGAAACGAAACTGGGCAGCTGAATCATATCTTATAAAGGATAACTGACCTCGGAATTATAAAATCTTATCTCCCTTCCAGCTTTTGTAGCTCCTTCAAGTTTTTCAATTGGATTTATAGGAGTCAGGAAGTTAACTGGTGGACCTTCTTTGGCACATAGCAAAAACCCAATCACTCCACTGCAAAATTCAAGTAAATGTTCTGTAAGAAAAAAAAAAGTTCCAACCTGAGAAACAACAAACACTAAAAAAATTTCTGTCTAGAGCTGCAAAGCATGGAACATTTATGTATAGATGTCCAGCATCGACTACGGTTGATTACGTCATAGTTACATTCATGGACCAAGTTATCCAGGTTAAACTAGCTAGACCATTGAACTCTGGAGGTCAATATAACTCCCAGTGCCAATCCAGTACAGCCTTCTTGAAGGCAAAAAAATCAGGAGGGTGTATCCCCCCCCTGGTCGAGTCAAACATAGTTTGACTTTTCTTTCCAAAGCCATGTGTCCTTAGAGTTCTATTTTTCTTTCCAGTAAGCTTAAAGTTCCATGTTCCCTTTTTGCATAATACTTATCTTTCTTTTATGTACAGTGTTAAGTACAGAATGATTGCCATGTGATTAATTCCCTCTCTTGGTAAGTCTACGAGGCCCTATCCAAAATGATGCTTCAAGAAAATAAAACTAGAAACCATACATGGCTTCAAAGTGATCAGCTAGCATGACCTGATTAGGCAAAATATATAGACAATGCTGGAAATATTTGCTCACTAATGTTTTGCCAGGCTATGACTGGTTCCTTGCATGAGTTGAGCTAGGCCTCAAATATCCTATGATTGCCAAATGAACCAGCGTTGACACCAGTTCACTGTCAACAATAGGACACTCATGAGGATCGCAGTACCATCTTCTTGGGACAGACATAAAAATAGCTGAAAACAGAACTTGTTCTCGTGCCCAACCCAGGCCGCACACAAGTCACAAAACTCATGTCAAAACGGCAAGAAAAATAAAAGGCGTTCGACAAAACCATATGTTCAAGTCATTCAAATATGCATCCATTCAACTCAGCAAAGCAAAAGACACTTTGAAACTTGCACTGCTGCTAACTTGCTAAGCCCACATGATCTGCATTTTTACAAGGGAAAAAAGAGCAAAGAAAGACAAAAAAAACAATAAATGCTATTTTAAGTTAATGATTAATAGAACTATAAAAAAAAGTATAATATATCATTAAAGAGTTAAATTTATAAAAAAAACTATAGCACTTATTTAGTGCATGTATAACCAAAAACAATACTAATTTTCATATTGCTGAGCCATGCAATGCAATAGAAATAGTTGATAATATTAAAAAAGATAATGAATGATACTAAATGACTTTGGGGATCACAACTGCGAAAACTAGAAAGAGAAACTGGAAAGTGAACTTCATTGAATTAGTAATTAAACTGTTTTTTGAGGACCAATGAGAAACCAAAACAATTGTAGGCCGTATACAGTATGCAAATACATGGGATGGAAACAGGTCATCTCATATTGTACCAAAATCAGTCTTTGATTGTAAAGTGCAGCAGTAACATTAAGAATACCTAAATTAGTTGTAAATATTAGGCATGTATACCCATGTTTGTAGCTTACCTTGTATACTCGATTGTATCCTTTTATACCAAGCCACATTGGCTATATATATGAAAGGTCTATATATAGCCAATGTGGCTTGGTATACAAGGATACAATCGAGTATAAATGGTAAGCTACAAACATGGACTATACATTCCTAATAGTAAATACAGTTAAATGTAAAATAGGATAAAGGTACGAGAATAGAAAGTGTGAAGAACCTTGGGTATGTTGGGACACTAGTCCATGCATAGTGCACAGAACCCTTGAACGTCTCACGGCAAATTGAAAGCATATCCTGAATCAAATGTGTATGCAACCACATACTCTCAGCTTGATTACAAAGAACTCCACCAGGCCTCAAGGCTCTAGCAATTGTATCAAAAAAAGGCTTCTCCACAAGTTCCTGAGCAGGCCCTGCAAATTTCAAAAGTAGCATAGTAAGAATAGTAACATTTGACTGAGAATTTTATGGGGGAAAAGTTCCATTTCTAGTAAAATCAGAACTCATTATCCATCAGTAATTCAGAATATTATATAGAACACATATATACAGTGACAAAGATAGATAATACTATCCCTGGCACTGTGTTTAAGAAAGACAATGCAGAGCAGCATTAGCGCACCTATTGGATCTGATGAATCAACAATGATAGCGTCATATGTACCTTCAGGAGCATTTCTCAAGAACTCCACAGCTGAAAGTAGAAAAAAAATCCATTCAGTTGTGAAATTACAAATCAAAAACTAAAAAGATTGTACCAACATGCTGCAAATAGGGAATTTCAGCAGATATGACCGTGTAATGTAGTCAGGTTATGGGATTATCGACATACCATCACCAACATGAAGATGAACACGAGGGTCTTCAAATCCAACAGACAGTTGCGGGAAGAAATCTTTGCAAACCTAAAAATTTAAGATATTATATATCAGCAAGGTATAGATAGCAATGACACTTCCAAGTGAAAGTCAAAGAATCAAAGGAGAACTTTACATCAATAACCAGCTGATCAATTTCACATATGTCAATAGACTCCACAGAACTATGTCTGCAAATCTCTCGGAGTACACCTCCATCACCACCACCAATAACCAAAACCTGCAACATAGTCCTAAGAAAATAAGTCACTATCGTGTTACAGTATCCATTCAAGTGCAGATAAAAAAAATATTCCCTGTGCTGATATTATCGGTAGAATATCTTTCTGCAAGTAGCAATACAGCATTGTCTATAATTTCACAATATTGAGGAACAACAGGGATAAGGAGATATACCTTTTTAGGGGATGGAATTGAACAAAGTGGGAGGTGAGTTATCATTTCCTGGTAAGCACATTCATCCTTATCAGTTAACTGAACAATGCCATCAAGCACAAGGACTTTCCCATAGGTTGCTGACTGCACACAAAAGTCCGCAGGTTATACACAATAGAAGCCACAGATAGTTTTTATTTCTAAAATCAATAAAAAATGAGAACCTCAAAAACTAGGACTTCTTGGTATGGTGACTTCCCCTGGTACAAGATCTTATCCACTTTCAAGGAATGGGCCTCTCCTATATATGAGAATAAAGATGCGGTCAAGAAGTAGAATTGTTTCATTCTAGGGAAAATGGCATAGAAATACAGCAACGAGCACCTTTAGGAATCTGGCTCAATACCAAAAAAGAATGTTACAGAATATTGAACTATGGTGTTTGTACTAGGAAAATCAACTCACACAAGACAAAGAACGCACGCTGGGCAGTATAGCCAACACACTGATGATCCAACATTAGAAAATAAATTGAACACATTAAAGAATTCAGGAAACTAAAAGAACATAGGCTTCTTTGTGGAAATGATGGAACTATGATACTGCCATTGTCAAATAAGAAAAGCCACAAAACATCACTCAGAGCTGCAAATGCACTCTTCTGTCTTATCAGCTAATGCAAGATCTTTCTACCGTATGAAAATCTACAAACACAAGACACCACATCACTACTAGCACAGTCAATAGACAATAGTGTTTTCAGTACAACAAAATAAATAACACAAAATTCCTAACTCAGATAGCATGCACAATATTAGATCAAATTTCTCGAACAAACTTACGAAATTTATTACACTTGTAACAAAAAAGGTATCATCTTAGAAATATTCAAAACCACTCTTTAAACAAAACATTGGGAGGCTACATTTTAACTTTTATCAAATGCTAGAATTGTTTCGGTAAAAAGGAATCTTGTTCAATCATTCACTGAAAAAAAAAAATCAGCTGCGGAAATTGACAATCCAACCTTCTCTAAAATGAATAGACACAGACATGCATGATGCAGTAGTCAAGCGAATATGACATATCTATCAGAATATCATTTACAAACAAACAATTTAACTTCTGAACTTTGGATTAAAATTACTCTTGTAGACTATACTGTTAGAAATATATTAATTAGGTAAACAAAAAAAATATTGGCAGTGGCAGGACAGTTACCTGGCCACATCGGGTTATTATAGTACTGAACTTTGCTTGCTTTACCTGCATACATATTGAGCGATTAGGATCAGATAAAGCAAGTAGAGATTTGGAGAATTATAGCAAGCTGTAGAAGCTATTAGGAAGCAAGATGACCAAAGATGTGAAGCGCAGCCTGGACATACCACAGTGTGATCGTGGTTCGGTGAACCAGCCCGACACCACTGTAGCATGGCACTTGGCCTCAGACTCAGGCGCTGCTGCCCTGGCCTTGACACAGCAAGGGGGCAGCGGCTTGGCGGAGCCATCACCCACACTCCCCTTTTTCTGCGCTGTCCCATTCAAACCATTTCCTGCGTCTCCACCCTCCATGGACCCTGTTCCTCTTTGGAGTTCCCAGCCTCTGGATCGATCAAAGCAACATCACGCAGGGTAAGCAGCAGCCAATGGAAAACACAATATTGAGGAGCAGCTTCCGCAGCGGCGGCAGAGCCAGATGGTTCACAAGTGGCAGGCTAACGTGGACCACAAGAGCAGTGACAGATGGTTGGGGGCAAGGGCAACAACGGTATGCTCACGGCTCACCCACCCACAACAACCTCTTGTTGGCAACAAGGACGTGGGATTAATCAACCTATCGATAATCCTAAAGCATCCCAATTTCCGAAATTAAAATAGCAGGAATTCCAAAGGAGAGGTCTTTTTTTCCCTAATCGCCGCCGAACGTGCTCCTCCGCAAACGCCACCTGCACAAGTAGCAGGAACGCGCAAAACCCCAAGAAACCGCCGCCGCACCTACTCGAAGAACAATCGCCCAAGGTGACCGTCCAGGCCCAAGAACCAAGACGCCAGTACCGGGGCAAAAGGAATCGAGCGCAAGCGCGGTGCTATTTACTCCGGAAGCTTCTAGAAGACACATGGGCTGTAGGGTTGGGGCATCGGGGGGAAGAGGGCTCCTTACCCTGGGACGCGAAGAAGCGAGGCGGGGAGGGGTGGGAGAGTGTCGAGGAGGCGGCGGCGCGGGGCGGAAGAAATAGAGGAGGGAGCTGGAGGTGGAGGGCGCCGCGCCGGTGGTGGTGGGGGTGGATTCCCTGCAAACCCCTGCGGCTTGCCCCTCTCCTCTCCCTTTCCTACTTTATTTTCCTCTTTCCTTGTGGGGGTCTCTAGGAATCTGTGCTCTGTTTATGCTGGCGGCCAGAGAGCAAGGCAGCTAACTGCTATTAAAAAAATCTTGCATCTAAAATCTATAAATATATACTCCCCCGTCCCTAAAAGGATGACGGTATGGGATGCGTGCACGTGTTATTTTCTCAACTTTGACTCAATTTGTAGAAAAACATATGTAATATTTATATCTCTAATAAATTTTTTAAAAAACTAGATTCAAATATCTATCTAACGGTACTAATGATGTACTATAAATATTAATATTATTTTATATATAATTGGCTAATGCTCAAAGATGCTGTTTTTATTGGGAAGCGAGAATGACATCTATTTTGGGACGGAGGGAGTATATCTCTATCTCAAAAAAAATAGAAATTATGCAGTTCAAATCAGCTCATGTTTGACCAATTTTATATTAAATTATATTAGTAATTATATTTTTAAATAATTTAATTATGAAAATATATTCTATAAGTAATCCAACTATGCTTATTTTATATCATGAATGTTAGTAATTTTCTACATAAATTTGATAAAATATTAAACTGGTTGACTCCTAAAAAACAAGAATTGTATTTTTTTAAGACTAAGGGAGTATCATACTATGAAATTATATATCATCCTATGAAAATATATATCGTGCATCTCAAATTCATTAAAAATATAAATAGATAAACATGAAAATGTTTATCATTATGTGAAGTTCAAAGTTAAACAAATTTTTGTGCAATGATAGAGTATAAAAAGACAAATCAGGAACTGAATAGTTACAATAGCCCACAACTACTCAAGTGTTGTTTTTTTATCCTGAACAATCTTTTTGTTTGACCTAAAACCTTACATGGTGGTAGATATTTCTATATTATGTAACATTTTTGTTAGATTTTTTACCAATAGGTTTAAGTACCATCGTATTTAGTAACACGGAAATACATAAACTGTAATAAAACCATATAAAGTCCATAAGATGCCGGTTATGATTTCACGTTACTTAAATAAAAATTGTGTTTGGAACAAGTTTTTTTTCCTTTTTCTGAGAAATGGATCAATGTATGTATAGTACCCATATTTAAATTTAAAATTCGGATTTTAACATGCGAAACAGGATAGATATCAAAATATAACGCATATGACACTATTTGTGTTCAACAAAGATTACTAATATATATTTGTATTCATATATATTTCTTATCTGATTCGTTTGCAACCTAAATTCAAGAAAAACCTAGATATTTTCAGGTCAATTTCATCTACAAACTCGTTTCATGGCAACTTCGGGCAGGTTTTTATTTTTTAGCGAGGAACGGAACATTTCATCTATTGCATTTTTCCACATCTCTGGTCGCCTTTGAGTGTGTGCCAACATCATATTAATCCACTGAATTGAGAAAGCAGCGAGAGGAACTGCAAAGCGGATCGATCGATGCTGTATCCTCCGCGTGATTCCCGTCCTGCATCAACGAAGTGGCAGTAGGAATTGCAAAGCTGATCGATGCCCTGTCCTCCACATAATCCGCGTGCTGCAGCAATGTCTCGCAGCACGACAGTCACAAAGTCAGAAACATAGTAGAGATTTTAGTGGTTCAGATTTTGGTCAAGTACAATAGGCTAGCACAATCATATCTGACCATCTGCTTACCTATGACGCGTTGAATTTTCTTCTAAAATCTAAATCCCTAGTGTCAGACATTCAGAAATCCTGCTCATTAGCTTTTGGTGTGTATGGTTGGGCTTTTGGTAGTGTTTTTTTGCCTTTAAAAGCTAAAAGCTCAACCAAAGAGTCTAAAAGTCACATTTGCTTTGCCCCAAAAGTAGCTTTCGTCCTCGAAACAATCCAAAAGCATCTCTTTCTTACTTTTAGGGTGTGTTTCGTTGGACTTTCCAACCTGCTTTTGCAAAAGTCAAAAGCCACCTGTTTTTGCAAAAGTCAAAAGCCAACCAAACAGCCCAAAAGCCATAGATGCTTTTGCCAAGCTAGATTTTCTTTAGTACAAATTGAAAAGCACCTTCCCACCCACTTTCACTAGTTATGTAGATTGTAGATAACTTTTTCTTTCTCATTCTATTCCTGTCTGCTCTCCACCTCTGTGTCAGCACACACCCTTCCATCTGCCGTGTCAACTATGGTTAAGCAATACAACGTGCTCCCCTTCGCCGGGCGAGGCCCTTGCGGGGCACTCGAGGGTGAGGAAGGATTAAGGAGGTCCGTAGTGGCTCCGTGTGCTCGAAAGACATGAAGACCTGCTCGTCGCCAGAGGTGTAGGAGATCGATGTTGTGGTCAGAGAGGATCGCTTCGACCGCCGTGGTCAAGAGACTCTGCCTCCACAGGCTATGGTTTGGGATGGGATGTGATGGCCATGGTCGGTGGGCGCACGAATGATGAGCTCGTAGATGACCCCTTCAAGTCGAGCCGTGGTGCCGTCTCCTCCATGTCGGGTCATCGCCAGAGGTGGTGGCGTGTGGATCTGGATGGCAAAGGAAGGAGGCCACATGGAGGCACCTAGGCTTCAAGAGTCGATGAGACAGACAGTGAGCTCCCTATGGCCACCCCGCCACCGGCAGCAGCAACGCACTGGAGCACGGGCAGAGGGTTCCTGATGAGTCTGGAAGAACTAGTTTTAGTGATGTGTATCACGGGAGGAAGAAGATGTTGCCGAGAGGACCCCACCCGTTAGTGAAAAGGGTGAGAGTTGAGTGGGTGGACTATGAATGATGTGGGGTCGCTAGTAGGTGTTTTCAAAAGCTAGTGGTGTTCCACCAAACAACTTTCAACTTTCCACAATAGTTTTTCCGAAAGTCATAGCCCAACCAAAAACACCCTTATTCTTCCCTGCTTTCATTGGCTTTTCTAGAAAAAAATTACCCACCTGCCACTGGTCATGGAGAAAAATGTTCGCTCTTTTCTGTCTTTCCCGTTCGCTGCTCCCTTTGTCACCTCCTCTCACTGGCCATGAAGCGGGCTCGCCGTGTCGCCACTGCGAGCGCAAGCCGCCACTGCTGCGAGGCCACCCGTGGGACGCCCCGCCCCAAGGCTGCTTGTGCTGCCGTCCCGAGGCCGCCCATCCATAAGCTCGCTTCGCCACCGTCGCGCGCGAGCTCTGCCATGGGCGTGGTCAGGCACGGATGATGCGGGGCAAGTTGCTGCGTGAGAAGATGACGATGAGGGAGAGAGAGAGGAGGAAGAGAGGGAGGAAAAAGAAATGTATGTCTCTATGACATGTGGGGGCCACTTGTAAGTGAGAAAAAGTTATTTTAAAAGTAATGGTTGTTGAACTAAACGAGTATTTCCAAAAGTCACAGTTCACATCCCATAGCTGCTTTTTGAAAAGTCAAAGCCAGCTTTCTCAAAAGCCAGAGAGCCCAACCAAACACACCCAAGCAAAGTTTATCCGTCGATCAACGTCACCAGCATTCACATGAGAATATATGCAGACAACTCAGAAACCATGACCTTTATTTGCAAGAGCCTCTTTATTCTAGAGAATATGTATCTTTCTGTCTAGATTATCTTAAGCTCTCTTTCAATTACCTATTCACGTACTTGACGTAAGGATCGATTCCAACTATTTTGTTTTTTATTAAAAATCATCTTTGGAAGTGTCCCTTTGACTTTGAGACTAAAAAAATTTTCTCCTCCCTGCGTCATTGATGTATTATGTTTAAATCCCTGTAGGAATCATACATTCCATCCATGTAGTTACAGTCTCACACAACCGTGTGACTCATGGCAAAAATACTGGCTTTTTCAGATTTGGGTACAATTCCTCAAACAGGTTCAAGTCCTTATTTGGATGGCAAACTAAAGAGTATAAAATAATATGTGTTATTTCTATACTAAGAGTTTTATGTGCTTCAAGTTCCATCCAATCACCTTTGGAGAAAGGAAGCATTCAAAGTGTGATCAGCAGGATATTAAAAAAAGATATTAAGAGATTATTCCCAAAGTGAAACACCCTAAAAGGAATAAAAGGAGATGATCGCAGAGGGGGAATCGCAGGAAACATAGACCATCTCTCTCAAAGATCGTTGGAGGAATAAAGCGCAAAGTTTGGGCATCTAGAAGAGACCACTAAGATAGGCTGAAGTATTACTACTATGTACTATCTGTAGCTGTCTGCCAATAATGACACATGTGATCTCAAGCTTGACTTTGTACCATACCACCATGCCATCCACATCTGACATAACCAAGATCAAACATCACAAAGGCTCCAACATCAGGTTATATATACCTTATTAATTAATGACATCCAAGAACGCTAATGCATACCCCCTCCGTCCCAAAATAAGAGTAGTTTCCAAACTACTCTTATTTTCTAACAGAGTAGCATTTTATCCTCTCACATGAAATTCTGAACGCGATCGATGGTCAAATCTGTTTATCAGAGAGTTAACACTACTCGATCAGTACTACATAGTTTCCAAAGTTCACAAGTGATAGGAATGCGACGTGGAAGTGGAATGCATATAATACTACATGTGCATTGCGTTCTATAGAGCCCATGTCAACATCATACACATGTAACGAACCGACGATCTGATACATTGATTTACATGATTTAAACCAGACAGCTTCAGCCCATTTGCTGTCTATGTAGTATGTACAGCATCCTATCGTAGATTCAGACCACATTAACGAGTACACCTGAGTGTTGTAGCAAATTACAGGTTGCCTGATAAACGTTAATATAACAGGGCACACGGAAAAGATCACTCTTCTTCAGCGAAAAAGTTGGGTTCTGCTGGTTTCTGTAACAGCCTTGAAGGCACTCTTTCCAGCAAACGGGCCTTTCGGGCAGCATTCCTCCGTAATACTCGCACCATGTTGCACGCGAAATGTGCAGCATAGAGCGCTGCGCCAAGACTGCAAGAAGTAGAGCCATCACTCACAATAGCCGCTTGGAACCTCCTCTCCTTTTCATGCAAACTATCCTCTATCTTCTTCCTGCAGTACCTGTGCCAAGCTGCCTGTATGAAGCAAGCAGCCCAGGTCCTCCATTGATGTGAGTAAAATCTGAAGGTGTGCCGGAGCTGTTTGCTGTGGAGCCTCCTGTACTGGGTGGCCACAAACCTTGGACTTCCGACAATGTCTTCACTGCCCTGGTTGAGCTGGGAAGGTTTGAACCTGACATGGGATCCAGGGCCCATGTGAGGAGCTCTTCACCACAAAAGTCGCCGCCTTTGAGAACATTGGAGTTGAAGAAACCCATTTTCCCACCATTTGTAGTCATGCTCTCAAGTGTTCCTCTCATGACGAAGAACATTTCATTCACTGGGACGCCTTCGTGAATGATGCAGCTTCCTTCTGTGTACAGCATGGGCTTTAGACGATCACACATGGCATCCAAGAGCTGATCGTCCATGTTTTCAAACATTGGAACCTGCAAAGTAGTTGGAACCAATTCTAGTTAATTGAGTTAATTAATTAAGGGATAATATTTATGGAACAAATAAAAAATTGATAGAAAGAACTAGCTAAGAATTGTGTTTGAAAATTAAATCTCCTTATGATTCATCTAATAATCTTTCATTTGAATATAAATGTATTTCACACGGGAGCTTTCAAAAGTTGTTAATTGCCATTCAACTTCAGAGGGTTAGCTATTAATTGAAAAGAAAGACTTCATAGGTTAAGCACACTAACAAAAGGAACAAAACTTCATAGGTTCAATTAAGTAAATCAAAAGAAGGTTTTGAAACTTTCTAAAATACATGTCAAATTAAATACATTTAAAAGCAATAAACATTACAATGAAGGTAAATGACTTTGTTGAACAACTTAATGTTCATATTACCCAAGCCGCACTAAAATTTTTGAGAGTTGTTACAGTGCTTGGAAGGAACCACCAGTTCCTTCCCAACTAATTAGTGAAAAATACCTATATAGCCTTCTAATTAATTTCGTAACTAGTTTCTGGCCCACTAAATTTTAGTACAAGGCCCACCACTAGGTTTCTCGTAACAGGTTCCTTCTAATTTTCAACCATTGGATCTAGGATAATGAACAACGGTTATTAGAGCTGTGCTCTGTGATGTAACTCTTGTACATTTGTATATACCCTTCATCCCTACTCACTTCAGTAAAAAACAATTGTTATTATTTTCAAGCATTGTAGATTTTCTCAGAATTTTAAGACAACAAAATGTGTTTGTCAGTCCGATGCTCTGATCTATGATTTGATTAGCATATACATGATACAGTTCAGGTAACAAAGACGGGGGGGGGGGGGGATAGAGTCCCAAGCATTCCTTTTCCATATATCCAGATGCTACAGGAAGCAAATGAAGATTTCTTATGACTATGGATACAACCTAAAGATATAGGAAAGTACCCTCATGAGAAGTGATAGACAAAGATGGCGCTTTACATCTCTCCTAAGATCCTTAGGAAGATTTATAAGAAGGTCTTCTTCATCAACACCTTGCGTTTCTTGCCATTTATATTGATTATGGCGCAATATTCGTTCCTTGATATACTCAGGAAGTAGTCTGTGTGCCATCCATTGCTGTGTGTCACGTCTTTTCACTCTCATTTCTTCTATATGTCCATAGGTTGATTGTAAATAGGTCTGCAATAATATTCCAACAAAAAAAATGAAAACACATGGCAAGTCACACATCTCCTTGATTATATAATTCATTTCATACTGTTCAAAAAAATTGCACCCACCATACAACAACTTGTCACGTGGGTGCATATTGGTACAATAAGTTTTAAAATGCTCAATTTAGTACAACAACTACTTGACAGATGGGTGCAAATTGGTCCAATAACTAGTAAATTGCTAAAGTTAGTGCAATAACTTTACAAATTGGTGCATATAGAGTCCAAGCATTACAATGACAATATATTTGGCTATGCACGGATCTAATAGGGAGGGTATAAGGCATGTATTATACCATTTTTGGATTATATTTCTTAATAACATGACAAAAATTAATTCCGATTTCCATCGTGTTTTTTTAATTTGATGCTTTGGTATTTTCTTATATTTTTTTCACAATACCACATTTATGTTTTCATCATACCATGAGGGAATTAATTTTTTAAGATTAATAAAACACCAAATGCTTCATATAAATCTACACATAACCAAATATTCACACATGAATATTGCCTTAGTGAATTAACTAATGACTTTTCTTATTAAAATAAAACATATGTGCTAGCATTCTGAGGTCCAAAATTATAGTTCAAATTAAAGAAAAGAAATCTTTATGCAAATTTGAAGGACATAAATAGGCGTAACTAAGAGAATGTTTCATAGTAATTTTTGTTAAGTCAGAATTAGAGGAAACTAAATTTGTATGAAGAAAACAAAATATCTCTTATTTTATAATTTAAATATTTTTTTAATTTCAGATAAAGGTTATTGTCTTGGATAAATATAACGTCACTGCAATGCATATATTAATGGTCATGTAATAGTCATTTTTTATTCGATGCAAATATATCATGTCTTTGCTATCCGTCGTGGCCAAATACACGTCAATGCAACAATTTGGACGTGCATGCACTAATTTACCAAGGTGTTACACTAAGTTGAGTACTTTATAAGTTATTGGACCAATCCGCACCAAGATATCAAGTTGTTACACTAAATTGAGCATTTTACAAGTTAGTGGACCTATTTGCACGTACATGACCATGGCACGTGCAATTTACTCTATAAATAATAATGCATTGGCTTTGCTATAGCACATTAGCACGCGTATACACAGCACAGTACAAAACTCATGGAATCGTTTTAAGGATAAATCTTATATGACAATTCATATAGATAACTGATTTTCATATGTTGTTCATTTGAGGTTTGTACAAAGAAACATACTTGATACATCTTGAAATTCTTCGAATGAAGATCTCAAAATAGATTTTAGCCATGTTATTTTGAAGAGTAAGTTGGTAACAGCATGATTACAATGTCCAGCATAAGGACACAAGATTCTTATAAAGGTCTTGGACCTATCACGAAGACTTGAATTGCACAGGTTGAGGCTAAGGATTGGCATTGACATCGTTTCTAGACAGTAAATACCTTTTTTTTGTGAGGCTCTAGACAGCAAATACAGATCTATGCAAGACGAGTATAATTGGCTGTTTGGTGCAGTACAGGTCAATATCCTTTTGAAAAGCCGGAATGGTGATCGCCTGAAAAACAATGTGTTTTTCAGTCTCAGAGTCTAACTACTATTTTTTTTTAGGAGAAGGTATTTCCTCTGGAACATCAATATCCAACTCCAATAGAGTTAAGTAAACAAAGTTTTCAAGTATATGGGTGTTCTCCCTCTGTCTAGAACTTGGTCTTGTTCAACTTGGACATGCCTATGAAGTGCTAGTAGAACAAATGTTAAAATATGACATTATGATAAAAAAAAAAGTCTGTACAAATGTGTACATGTTAGATTACTGATATAAATACATAGTAGTTATTTGTATATTAGTGATCAAAGCTAGAGAAGTCGCTTTCATTTTTCAAGGAAACAACTCCTGTGGTAAGGCTGATTTCGTTTCACTTTTGTTGAATCAATTATAGTATTTTATTTAGAAAATACAATACTACAGATCTGTGCACAATTTGCACCTCCATAAAAATCCTTGTAACATTCCTATTGCGCTTTTAATTAAATTGCCACTTAATCTAACAGCGACAATAACAATTAAATTCCACCAATGCTTAAAACTGTACCTGCACATTACCAATAAGGAGCGCAACTAAAACTAAACCTGATGTCGAGACAAAAACGGCAAACAGATTCTCCCATATATAAGTGCTCGTTTTCAGGTTTTGACCATAGGAACTGCAATAAAAATAGCAACACATAAATGCAATACCCAGGGCACTACTCTCTGGTGAGGGAAAAATATTTTTCAATTATAAACACACCATAGATTTTGTAGCCCCCACCAGAAGCAGTAGAATAATTTTGCTAAGAAACCCGTTGACTGTGAAACATTCTGGAGAACTGGTAGGTAAATTCCAAAGATTGGATCTATATCTGCACCGCCGTTTGTTGGACAAGCATCTTGTAAGAACGTATTATTTCCAAATACAGTACTTCCACAATATAAAGATGCAAGATCACAACCATCCTGGCCATTACAAGCTTCTCTCCAACAGGTATCTTCTCGTTGAATAGCAAGAATGTACCAAAGAGCTCCAAGGACCTGTACGAAGTCCAAGTTCATGCACCGGCTGGTAATACAGTATACTAATATTCTGACAATGCACACTGTAAAATGTGTTAAATTAATTCTACTAAGTTATCTTGAGATTTAAAACCTTGTGAGTCAAGAACAGAAAGAAGGCATACTTTCAGAGAGGTAGAACACAAGATCTAAAACTCACATTGACTTATCAACAAATGAGCAGAAGACTTACATGACTAGCGAGTATATAAACTAGAAGGTTAAATGCAGCACCCGGCCATGCTGTATCCATAACTGTACCAGCTGATCTTGTGATTTGAATGTAGAGTGGTATTATTCGGACCAGCCGTGGCACATATTGGCATATGACTATGAGCATTAGTATATTTTTCTCAGTCATAATCTCCGAACCTTGGAGATGGGGTCGCACTAACAGTACAAACACCTAATAATCAAAAAATGAATGTCAGCTACAAACTTATACAATGCTATAAGATAAGGAATCAACGAAATGAAAATAAATCTTTTGCGCTATTTTATTTAGTCCTAATTTAAGAGTAACAGTATTCAAAGAAGAACATTGACTGTTAGATTAATTGGGCCAATGGCCTATTAGAAATAATCAATAAATCCCAAGGCACATGACACATGGAAGTTGAGAATGTTTTTTGCCATTTTGATCATGGCTTGATGACTAGTGATTAACATGTGGTTAGTGACTAGTAAAGGTTGGTGGTTAGTGGCCATTGAATTGTTGTCATCAAATATAGTAACATACATCTCAATGGATGGAAATTACTATCTTAATGACATTTTCATGGCATTGACATGACAGTCAAAGGTCCATCTTTGATGGCTTTTCATGGCATTAACATGGCAGCCAAATGCCTCTCTTATGGTGGTCTTTGATGGCATTGAGTTGGGTAACCAAAGGTTTCTCATAGTGCTCTTTCATGGCATTAACCATGGCAACAAAAGGTCACATATGGTACGAGGCACCCCTCCATTGTCTTCCATGAACAAGACGCGAAGGTTCCATTGCTACGCTGTGCTTTTGTTCTTCTCCATTCCGGCGTTCTGCGTGCACGGAATTCGCCGGAAGATCAGGCCTCCGAAGCTACGCCCTCATCGAGACTATGCACTCGAGGAGTAGAGGAGCGATCAAGTTTTTGGGGAGCGCATCCGCACGACTGCTTGCTGCGTTTGTCTACTTCCTGGAGGCGCATCGGCACTACGATCATCTGCACTGCATCGATTCTTGATCGACTACATCGAACAGACTTGACTAGCAATGTCAAGTAACGACGCATCCGGTTCCCTCGGAACTGGCCTCGTCTCTGGGTACTTTATTATGAACCTCCTACGTTCTTTTCTTATGTCCTATATGTCTTGTGGAATAAGCACAATGAATTATGCATATGTTTATGCTATTCTTTATGTCATGATTCATGCTTTAATTCGGATTAAAATAAACCATAAAATACCCCTAATTCCAACATTGACTTATACATGAAAAAGAAATTTCCGGGCATCCTAGAAAAACCATAACAATTACAAGGTTTTCAAGATGTAGAGATATATATCGCATCACTGAAGGTTAGCTAAGCAAGCGGCATAAAAAGTACCTGAGGGAGAGGCAGAACAGCTAAGAAATCAATCAGAAAATATGTTGTCAAATATCGCTTTGCTATTTCAATTTTGTCCTCAACCAATATCCCGCGACCAAATACTCTAGAAGAGGAAGCAGTAAAGCCAGTCCTAAACTGAAATATTATACGGAGTAAATAGAATATATCCGTGAGAGAGCGCAGGATACTTGCTATCTTTTCCAAGTTATCATCCAGATACAAGCAGTTGTTGTGACCATCAACTGCCGGGGCGTAGAAGAACAGTGAGTCCACAGAAACTGAAATAAGACATGATATCACAAATATCTTGTTCCATGCCTGCAAGAATGGCCCTTGAGGATCAAGAACTCTTGCCTTGGACTTCATTCTGTCCGAAGCTTTATTTGTTCAGAGTTTCAGGATCCCAATCCTGCCCTTCAGTTAGACAAAGTGGTTACACGTTATGTGGTCTGATCAATGTCGTCTGATCCATGAGCAATCGATGTTACACGCTTTTGCAACAAATCATACAGTGGTGACTTACGAATTCAATCGGAATGTGGGCTTCATTGAGCTGGCTTCACATTGTTTCCAGTGGAGTGACATGTTTTTTCTTCAAGATTGTACGTGAACTGAAAAGGCCCAAATCCTCTCCCTGATATGTCAAGGTACAACAGAACTGATCGACCTGGCTTTCCCTGCAGAAATTAAGCAAGAACTCTGGAATCACGGAGAACACCTTGAAATAATCAGCTCGCAAGACCTAGAACAGCAGCTCAGCAGGTGCACTGGTCACCGTTGATGGCACTAAAGAGGTCTCACTCTGGCAGCTCCCTGCCTATTCGTGAAGTTGTGAGATGGCGGCGTGGTGGTCGAGGAGGTGGGGGAGAAGACCGAGCGCAATTGGAAAGGCTCGGACTCGGAGACTCCGCTCTTTGGTCATGCATGCATGGTGGGGCTCGATTTAATTGGGTAAGTGTTGACGCGCTTTTGGTCAACACATGAAAGCGCTAGATCGCGCGGTCGTCGAATTTTCCTCGCCGGAGCTTCTGGGCACAGCCGGTCAGACCACCTGTAGGGGTCGGTCAGACCGCCTGTTGCAGAGGCACCACGAATGCCTACGATCACAACCTCGGGAGGGACCCCGTCGGAGGCTGCGAACCTAGGGTTGTTAGGTCGGCAAGGCCACTTAAAACCTCCTAAAACGTCGCGGAGACGAAGAAGGAAAGGGGTTGGAAAAGCTAGGGTTTGGGGGTAAAAGTAAGATAATTGTTTGTTCGATTGGGTAGAGGTCCTCAATCGGCCACGACCCTTTATATTTATAGGGTGGAGAGGTCTTGCCCCGCAAAAAAAGTCCCTGTACAGATCTAAAAACGTGCAAAAACCTGATTCTACTCGGACTCGGGGACAGGCGGTCAGACCGCCTGTGACAGGCGGTTAGACCGCCTGGCACAATTGCCAGACCGGCTATAGGGCCAGCCGGTCTAACCGCGTGTACAGGCGGTACCGGCTGTCCCAGCCTGATCGGCTTCAAGCCACTTTTGGTCATCAACATATGCCCCCCTGTTTTTTGGTAAAACTTTGTTTACTATAAAATGTTTAATCAAACTAAGGGCAACCCTCTATTGTCGGCCATTTTTTCCCTAAGGGCGATATCACATATCGGCCATGTCCTTTCAAGCATGTTGCCAAACACTTGGATGATATTTCTTCAAATACTTCCCATTGAGCGCCCTTGGCAACTGAAATCCTTGTAAAGTCTCCACCACATAGGAATTCCCAGAACAAACCTTCACAACACGATATGGTCCTTCCCAATTCGGCGACCATTTACCAAATTCGTTGCTCTTTATTCCTATAGGCAAAATAGTCTTTCAAACCAAATCACCAACTTGAAAGGATTTAAGTTTTACCTTCTTGTTATATGCTCGAGCCAGTCTTCTTTTGTCCTTTTCAATCTCCTCTAAGGCCTCCAAACGCTTGTCGGTCACATCATCAATATTATCCATCATCAAAGCACAATATGTACTAGCATCAAGATCATTCTGCTTAGCCAATCTATAAGCAGCCAGATTTACCTCAACGGGCAAAACGGCCTGTTGACCATAGACGAGTTCAAATGGAGTAACCCTAGTAGCACCATGTCTAGAAATACGATGCGCCCATAATGCTTCAGATAATACCTCGTGCCACCGCTTAGGATGATCTTCAATCTTCTTCTTTATGAGCTTGATCAAAATCTTGTCGCTAGACTCGGCTTGACCATTGGCTTGAGCATAATACAGAGATGAATTGAGCAATTTAATACCATAGGATCCAACAAACTCACGTACCTCCTTAGAAATAAACGTCGTTCCTTGATCTGTCGTCAATGTTTGAGTAATCCCAAATCTATGAATAATATGCTCAGTAATAAACTCAATCACCTCTCTATGTGTCATGTTCTTGAGGGAAATTCTTCAGTCCACTTGGTAAAATAATCAGTAGCCACAATCACAAAACAATGACCTTTGGATGAAGGATGTAACATTCCACTCTTTGGAGCCTTTGAACATGGGAATGAGTGTGTGATTAAGTGAAAGGGTTAAAGAGAAAAAGAAAAGAGAAAGGAGAATTAGTTGACCAAAGTCAACCAAAGGGCCAAATTTGAAAATGTTGTGAATCCAAGGGTTTCTAAATGAAGTTTATAAGCTAAGCAATTTAGTTGGCCAGCAATGGTGAGAAAACTTTGAGGGAGAATGCTTCAATTGAATGGAAGAAGGAAATTGAGAAATGACACTATTCCCCATCCGACACAAACACTTAGTCAATTTCAGATTTCGTATGAAAATTCATAGTGAGCAGCGATTTTCAAGGCCGTTTAGCCATTGATCTGTGGGTGGTATGGCCAAGGTGCCTTAAGCAAAGTTGTCAAAGGAACTATGATGAACAACTTTTATTTTTGGGTCACCCTCAGAAACTGGCTAGATCAAGGAGAAAAGCACGAAAGAAAACCAATCAGAATATGTTTTCAGAAATTCAGTGTAACTGACAGCAGTTTTGAATTTATGCAAATTGAGGTCGAATTTGAAGTTTTCTGCAAAAACTTCCAATTAGGAAGTTGTTCTACTGAAGTTGAATCTCAAATTTGTCTTCAGCACCAGAGGCATGTTCTATTCAAGTTTTGAGAGTAATTTGTAAAATTCAGTTTGGGTTCTGAAAATTGGGGGAAGTTGCAGCAGTGACTTTGAAGCTCAAATTCGGCTTCAATTCGAACTCAAATGGGAAAAGTGTCAATGTATGAAATGAAATTGGATGTTTCATCTACAAGTTTCATGTTGGGAGTTTTTGATGTTGCCATGCGATTTTGGGAGAATTTGAAGCTTCAATCTCGGTGAAAATGGAGGTTTAAAGGGGAAAAGGTGACGTCATGCCTAGCAGGCAGCTGCCGGCGACGAGCGCCGCGACCACTTCGCCGGCCACGCGTCGATCGCGGAGGAGGACAGCATGGGCGGTGTCGCAGCTGGAGGTGTCACGCCCCGATCATCTCAGCCGCTGATAAAGCTAGACCTCGGCCTCTCCTCCTCCCCCTTTGCCGCGCCATCGCTCTGCTCTGCTTCGTCGCCGTCGTTGAGCCGGAGTGCCGCAGCCGCCGCTGGAGCCGCTCCGCGCTATCTTTAGCCACCAAACGCTTCGCCGTCACCTTAGTGATCTTTTTCACCCGTTCTTGCTCAGTTTCCTTTGCTCAATCGCCCGGCGCAGGCCGTTCTGAAGATCACCGTCGTGACCTCGCCGGGGTAAGCGTTATTCCCGTCTTTGTTGCCGTTATAGTTGTGTTGGTCGGAGCTAGAGGGGTTAGTGGTGCTGCTGAGAGGTTTGGAAAGATGGTTGAGGGTTTGTTTAGTCGAACGCGACGTTTGCCCGTGCTGGAACGCACTCGTCGCCATGGCGCTCCTCCGCCATGGTCGGTGCACGTGAGCGGGCTAGCTCGAGCCTCCTCCGGCCGAGCTTTGATGCACGCTAGGTGCGTTAGGGTTCTGTGATGCTCGTAAGGTAGCCGTCACGGTTCGGCTCGTCGTGGTTGCGTCGCTTGGAGCTCGCCACCGTAGGCGCCATGCGCGTGTCCGCCATGGCCGGTGTGGTTGCGCTCGGGCTCGCAGCGTCTCGTGGCGCGGCTAAGGTTGCGCGTAGCGTGTCTCAAGTCTCAGCGATGCTTGTGAACCGACCGTGAGGTGAGCTAGGGCAGTGTACTCGCCGGAGCGCGCAGTGCCACCGGAGCTCCGCCGCCGTGCCGCAGGGGAACTAGGGTTAGGGTTCTCCGAGCAAGATTAGGGCTAGAATGGAGGCGCGTCAGTGAAGAGAGGCTTTTGGGCTAGGCGGTGTCGACGGGGAACCTCGCCGCCGGCGAGGGCACGGGAGTCAACGCCGGCGAGGGGGTGGTCCGCGCGGGGACTCTGTCCCGCGTGGGCAGGGACTTCGGGGGAGAAGAGAGGAAAAGCCAGGGGGTTTTCTGTAAAAAGACCAAATAGTTTTAGGAATAGATTTAAATTAAGTTTCTTTTACTGTTTTAATTCTAGAAAATTATAGAAAAATCAGAAAAATATGAAATAAATTTTGATAAATTCCTTAGATTTTTCTTTATAATCTAAAAATGCTAAACCTTAAAATTTGTGATGTTTAAGATTTACTAATAATACTAACTTAGAAGATAATTATTAAAAATAGCTAGAATAATATTAGAAATATTCAAAAATAGGATTCTTGGGTTGTATACACATTTTTGGATAACTAAAGTGCTAGGGTTTGTAGGAAATAATTCCATCACACTTAGAAAATTCTTCTTTAATAAATAACTCGATAAAGGAAATAAGGATTAATTCATACACTTTTTAAAATAACCTTTTCTTTTAGGAAAGGGTTGGGAAGTCTTGTTGGCTTGCAACTGTATCGAGAAATGAACTTTGTGTTATGTTTTCAAACTATTGCATCTCTCATCACTAACTTGCATCGCATATAGAATCGGAAGCTTCGGAAGTGGAGTACGTGGATTTCTCTGACGACCCGGTTCGGTACAAGGAGGTTCTCTTGGTTGCTCAGGAGTCTCAGGAAGCCATCGAGACCTCTAATCTTTTTGAAACCCAAGGCAAGCCCCGGATGCATTTTACCTACTTTATTTCAGAAGATCACGAGTCCAAATATTATGATTTTATGTGTGCATTAGGTTAGGAATTGAATGAAAACTCTTGATGCATGAGCTCCTCCTTGATAGAACTACCTTTGATAGGGCAAGTAAGTAAATGGATTAGAACACATCCACTTAGCTATGCTTTGCCAGGTTTATAATTAAAGGTATTGATCTAGGTTTTCACTAATCATAGATGAATCATGCATGAGGTTATAAGAAAAGAGAGAGTGGGCAGAGGGTGATAGAGTGGATTGACAGGTTCGATCCCTAGTTCTGCCTACTAGCTAAGTCACTAAGGACCGATCCGTTGTTTAAAAGTTTGATCAAGTGATTCTACCTGGTTTCTTACTGGGTAATGGGGCCAGTAAAGCCAACTAGATTAGCTAGCTCGTGGATTGGAAATATCGCTTACCGGTGCTTGCTGGGTCGGAGAAAGGCGGGATCGTCATCTGGAACTCACGGGGTGGTCGCCAGACGTGGGGCCCACGTGGGGATGCTTTCCCGGGTTCGGGTAAGGATATTTCCGGTCTTTGGTCCAACTGATTGAAAGGTTGTTGCGAACAGCTGGCGCAGCTGTACGTGACTGGTGGCTAGGTATCTCCTGCAGGATGTATATGGATCCGGATCAACACTACTCTTGGTCATGAGTGCACTTGATCAGGTCTTAAACATCGTAGAGGAAACAAGTTAAACTATTATATGTGAGTGATTCAAAATGCTGGTTGAACCTAGTATCACTTGAGTGAAAAGGGTATTTACCACTTAGATGAATAGTTAATACTAAATTGAAATAAAACTGCTATATAAGGACGCATTCCTAGTAAGCCTTTCCGCAAAGGTCGAGTCAGCCAAACCAACCACCCTAAGCCTAATCATTATCCTTGAGAGTCTTTTCTTTGGTAAGACGGGTAAGTCTTGCTGAGTACCTTCGTACTCAGGGTTCTTCCCTTTCTGTTTTCCAGAGGAGGTTCCACAGGCCGAAGGAGAGGAGGAAGGCCAGAAGTCCTAGAGCATCGAAGGTCCCAGATGACTCTAGATGTTAGAAGCTTCTAGTTCTACTCTGCTTCTCTTGTATAAATCTAGTTTGTATTCTGAACCGTAACTCTATGGCTTGAGTTAGGGATGTTCAAAACCCGGTTTGTAATAAATCGTACCTTTCCGTATGTATGTAAAAAGGTAATGCCTGTTATGTTATCCCCAACTCGGTAAAGATCCTAAGCTTTGGTTGAGGAAGTGTTGTCAGTGGATGATTCGGGATGTCCCGGGGACACTCGACAGACTACCGGGTTTAAACTGTTTGAAGTGCGTGCTGGTATTACTCAGGGTTAGGATTACTAGACGCACTTGAGCCAGTTTAAATTGGGCGGTTCTGCCACAGCTGGTATCAGAGCCGTAGGTTGGGGTAACTACGAGGTGTTACTATTTTAAAGCTTCAGGGACCTATTTTAAAGTACAAAAAGGTTGTGTCGTTAGGTGGCAGTAGTCTAATGGTTGTTGTTTTGCAGATGCTGACTGTTAGCCTATCGTTAGCAACGGTAGACTTTATATTTAGGGAGAGCTATACGATGCCACCATATTTTTATACGAGTGAGATATGAGTCTGTGAGGACGTAGGAAAGACGTTGCATCATATGCATGGCATGTTTTCAAAACTTTTCTTTGGGGGTTTTTGGTGTGTGCCGTTGTTGACTTTGGTTGTCTCTACAGATGGAGACAATGGAGCATACAGATCAGGACGGCTGGACCCAGGGGTGCTACCATCATCGCCCTGGTTTCACTAGAGTTTTGTGGCAGATCTTGCAAGAGAAGGGCTTTGAGGAGCCACCACTGTATATCTGGAAGCAGTTCGACACTCTGCAGCAGGTGGGGTGTACTGTCTATGTACACATTCCAGAGTCCGAGACTCATGCCACATGGAAGCTGGACGAGACCCGAGTCGAGGGTTTTGAGTTTGAGGATACTGTCCAGACTGCGGCCTTAGCAGCTCTCACCGAGCTATGCCAGAAGAATAAGTTCGAGATTGGTACAAGCTCTGCCAGATTCTTCCCGCTACAGGATCCAGAAGATGGGGTCTGGAAGCGGCGAGTCAAGGCCTTGAAGAACAAGTCAAGGGTAGAGAGCGATGAGGTTGCAGCATCTTCAGTGGACTATATGGTGTCCATGTTCAGTCTCCTACAGATATGCCAGAAGAGTTACCAGCGCCAGAGGGAGAAGAACACGGATTTCAAGATGAAGATGCTGGGAATGAAGTCTGGTCTGGAAGAAGCCCAGCGGGCTATGCTTGATAGGGAACATGAGATGGAGAGATCGATGAGGGACATGGCCCGTAGGATGGACGAGAAGGATGCGGAGATACAGCATCTCAAGGAAGTCGGGGCAGAGTCTGCCGCAGCACGGACTGAAGCCATGGGAGTACACACTCAGGAGATACAGGCTCGCGTCTCGATGCTGCAGGACGAGATTGTCGCCTTGAGGACAGCCTTGGAGCAGTACGAGCATCTGGTAGCAGCTGCCAATCACCAGGTTGAAGCACCACCGGCTCCAGTTCAGGATCAGCCACCAGCTCAGGAGGGAGCAGATGAGGAGGTGGACATAGTGGGTATGGATCCTGCTCTAGCTGCACCACCAGCCCCAGAGGATGCGCAGTTCACCGATGAGGTACTGGAAGGATTCGAGGGTTTTGAGTTCGAGGTCGAGGAACACAATGAAGCGCTGCCAGTGGATCCAAACGCGTTTGCATGGGCTAATGCAAATGCGGATGGGTTCGACCCTGAGGGACATGGACCACTGGAGTTCAATCCCGTGGTGGTGGACGAGGATAGTGATGAGGAAGACCCCAGTGAGATCCAGGGGGAGTCCGGCATGACCACCGTCACCAGCTCTTCGTCTTCTTCGACTTCGTCGTCGGCTTCCAGTGCAGTCAGGTCTGACGGAAGTGAGAACTCCGTCAACCAGCCTGCTCCGATGGAGGGTGGAGCGTGAGAGGAGTGTGGGTTGTAGGGTTCTTTTGGGAGTTTGTGCATATGTTCATGTAACCCGTATGCTAGTACTTGGAACTCTAGGGTTGTAGCTCTGTATGCATATCTGATGGCTTGAGTTTGTAGGCGCTAACTCCTAGGGAGTTGTGTATATGTTCTGATGTGATGTCTGAACCACTGTCATATGAATGCATATGTGATATATGATGGTTATGTGCTTTTATGTCAAAAGGGTTTTTCGAAAGGAGTTACCTTTCTTTTGTGCAAGTCTTGATATACCAGTTGAATGGAAGTTAATGATCTGTGGCACTAAACTTTTTGTAGAATGGCAAATCAAAGGAATCAGCAGTCGAGCTCGAGGGAGGACCCCAATACTCCACCGGGACCTCCTACCTTGACAGACGCGTTTGCACATCTCATTAACTCTGGGACGGAGCAAACCCGTCTGTTGAACATGATTGCTCAGAACTTGGGCAATCGTTCGTCTGGAAGACAAGCTGGTCAGCAGGGAGTCACGTACTCTCAGTTTCTGGAAACCCACCCACCTGTCTTCAGTCAAGCTGAACATCCACTTGAGGCACGGGAATGGATCCAGACTTTGGAGCAGAAGTTCCGAGTTATTCCCCAGTGTACGGAAGCCCAGAAGGTGGAGTTTGCAGGACTTCAGTTGCAAGGCCCCGCTGGTACTTGGTGGGCAAGTTTCTTATCTCGCCAACCGGCGGGAGGAGTGTTGAATTGGGAGGATTTCAAGACTGTTTTCTGTGCTCACTTCATCCCTGAGGGTATCTTGAAGCTGAAGTTGGAGGAGTTTCTGAGGTTACAGCAAGGTAACCGAAGCGTGCTGGATTACACTCGTGATTTTGAGCATTTGGCCCAGTATGCTCCGGAACATGTGGACAGTGAGACTAAGAAGAGGGACTGTTATCTCCGAGGTCTGAACGTCCGGATGCAAGAGAAGCTGGTTACTTGCACCCTGCACAATTACGGAGAAGCAGTCAGTATGGCCATCTCAGCAGAGGCAAAGATGAAAGCATTGGATGAATCTCTCCGGCGGGAGGAAGCTCTGAAGAGAAAGAACCCTCCCATGGGGGCCTCAAGTAGTGCTCCGCCACGATACAAGGTGATATATCGTGGACCACCTCGTCCTACTTTCCGTGCTCCGCAGCCACAGGTTTCACAACCATCATGGCCGGCGAGGAGTTCTTATAATGCACCTCGCCCAGCGAATCCTCAGTCTCAAGGTAACCGGTATCCGGCAACGCCAGGCAATAAGCAGCCCTGTTATAATTGTGGCCAAGCTGGACACTTTGCTCGTGATTGTCGTCTTCCCAAGCAGGGGGGTACCCAGAATATCAAAGCCCAAACTTCAGGGCAAGGCGTGGGTCAAAAGTTTGTGAGGAAGAAGGTTTTTAATGCCAAGACCGGCCGAGTCCATTATATGAATGTTGAGGAAATACCGGAAGGAGAGCCCGTCATGGCCGGTATGTTTCCTCTCAACCATCAACCCGCTGTTGTTTTATTTGATTCTGGTGCATCGCATACCTTTATAAGCAAAGCTTTTGTTGAGAAACATCAGTTAGCCACTCGTGAGTTAAGAAATAAGTATGTGATAGAATCTACGGGGGCAAAGCAAACCACTAATCTTGTGGCTAGTGATGTGGCTTTAAGCTTAGAGGGTCACTTGATAAATGTTTTACCTTTAGTCCTGGAAGATCAAGGGATTGATATAATTTTGGGAATGAATTGGATGACCCAGAATAAGGTTTTGATAGATACAGGATCTAGGGAAATTTGTTTTACTAATGCCCTTGGTCGGGAGGTGAAGATCACTTTACCGGCCCATCAAACTTTAGGTTGTATGGCCAGAAAGACGAGGGCAGTAACCCTCGAGTCAATACCGGTGGTAAATGAGTTTCCGGATGTCTTCCCGGAAGATTTACCAGGGTTACCACCCGTAAGAGAGGTGGAGTTCACTATTGAACTTGAACCGGGGACAGCTCCTATATCTAGAAGGGCGTATAGAATGCCGCCTAAAGAACTAGCAGAACTGAAGGTACAATTGCAAGAACTACTTGATAAGGGTTTTATTCGGCCTAGTGCCTCTCCATGGGGTTGTCCAGCAATATTTGTGAAAAAGAAAGATCACACTCTACGATTGTGTGTAGATTACCGTCCTCTGAATGCGGTAACCATCAAGAATAAGTATCCCTTACCCCGGATTGATTTATTGTTTGATCAATTGGCGGGAGCAAAGGTCTTTTCTAAGATCGATCTCCGGTCCGGGTATCATCAGATCCGGATTAAGCCGGAGGATATCCCCAAAACGGCTTTTTCCACTAGATATGGTCTTTATGAATATCTAGTGATGTCTTTTGGATTAACAAATGCCCCAGCGCATTTCATGTATCTGATGAACACCGTGTTTATGCCTGAACTGGATAAATTTGTAGTGGTGTTCATAGATGATATCTTAGTGTTCTCTAAAAACGAAGAGGAACATGCCGAGCACCTACGCATTGTTTTGCAAAGGTTAAGAGATCATAAGCTATATGCAAAGTTGAGTAAATGTGAATTTTGGTTGAAAAAGGTACCTTTCTTGGGTCATGTTTTATCGGCTGATGGGGTAGAAGTTGACCCGAGTAAGGTTGAGGAGGTGTTAAATTGGAAACCACCGCAATCGGTAACCCAGGTCAGGAGTTTTCTGGGAATGGCCGGCTATTATCGACGGTTTATTCCAGATTTCTCCAAGATAGCTAAACCATTAACTGAGTTACTTAAAAAGGAAAATAAGTATGAATGGAGTGATCTATGTGAGGAAGCATTTCTGGAGCTAAAGAAGTTGTTGACCACTGCTCCGGTGCTAGCTCAACCAGATATTGAGAAGCCTTTCGATATTTATTGTGATGCCTCCGGAAAAGGTCTGGGCTGTGTGTTGATGCAGGAGGGTAGAGTCATTGCCTATGCCTCCAGGCAGTTAAAAAGACATGAAGAGAATTATCCTACGCATGATTTAGAATTGGCTGCCGTAGTGCATGCTCTTAAGATTTGGCGGCACTATCTGTTGGGAAGTGGGTGTCGTATCTATTCTGACCACAAAAGTTTAAAGTATATCTTTACTCAATCTGAGTTGAATATGCGTCAACGTAGGTGGTTGGAATTGATTAAGGATTATAACCTGGATATTCATTATCATCCGGGTAAAGCTAATGTGGTAGCTGATGCTCTGAGCCGGAAGGCTCAATGTTATTGTTTGACGGTCCATAGAAGGGCGAAGACCCTATGTCAGGAGATGGAGGAAATGGGAGTTGAAATGGTTATACAAGGTTCTGTCAGGAATATTGTGATTCCCGACACACTGAAAGAACAAATTGAAAGGGCCCAATTAAAGGATAAGAAAATGAAAATCCTAAAGAAACGTATTGCTGAGGGGAAACCCGTATGCTTTACGCAAGATGAAAAGGGAATATTTTATTTCAGAGATAGAATTGTGGTGCCGAAAGACTGGGAGTTAAGGAGAAAGATTTTGGATGAGGCACATTTGTCCCGGTACTCTATTCACCCTGGGAGTACAAAAATGTACCATGATTTAAAGCAGAGAGTCTGGTGGACTCGAATGAAGCGGGAGATTGCCCGTTATGTGTCAAGGTGTGACACTTGCCGGAGAGTGAAGCCTATCACTCAGAAGGCTGCAGGGTTGTTACAACCTTTAAGTGTTCCTGTGTGGAAGTGGGAGGATATATCCATGGACTTCATTGTGGGCTTACCTACCACATCGAAAGGATATGATTCCATTTGGGTTATCGTTGACCGGTTGACTAAGTCAGCTCACTTTATACCGGTCAAGACTACATATCACGCGGATAGATATGCCAACTTGTTCTTAGAGCGGATTGTGTCTCTACATGGGGTACCCAAGACTATCACTTCTGATAGAGGCACACAGTTTGTATCCCGGTTTTGGGAGCAATTACACCAAATAATGGGTACCACTTTAATTCGGAGTTCTGCCTATCATCCACAAACCGGAGGGCAGACGGAGCGAGTTAATCAAATTTTGGAAGACATGCTAAGAGCCTGTGTGTTGACTTTCTCCAAGAAATGGGATGAATGTTTACATCTAGCTGAATTCTCATATAACAATAGTTACCAGTCCAGCATTCGAATGGCACCTTTTGAAGCTTTGTATGGCCGAAGGTGTAGAACACCGTTGAATTGGACAGAGGCTGGAGAAAGATTCACTTTTGGGCCGGATCTTGTCAAGGAAGCTGAGCAGAAGGTCGTTCAAATTCGCGAGCACTTGCGCATTGCTCAATCGCGACAGAAGAGTTATGCTGATAAAAGGAGAACGCCATTGCAATTCAAGGTAGGAGATTACGTCTATCTGCGTGTATCTCCTATGAAGGGACTTCAAAGATTCGGAGTAAAAGGAAAGTTAGCTCCGAGGTACATTGGTCCTTATGAGATTCTCGAACGGAAAGGTTCTGTGGCTTATCGGCTGGCCTTGAGTCCACAGCTATCAACAGTGCATGATGTATTCCATGTATCACAGCTTAAGAAATGTCTGCAAGTACCAGACCAGATTATCCATGATACTCAAGTGGAGTTAAGTTCCGATATAACTTATGAAGAGAAGCCAATTCGAATCTTGGATGAAAAGACCCGAGATACCAGAGCAAGAAGTATCAAATTTTATAAAGTACAATGGAGTAACCATACTCCAGAAGAGGCTACTTGGGAACAAGAGTCATATTTAATTTCCCAGTACCACGAGTTGTTTAAGTGAATGACAAGGAAGGTCCTTGTACATATGTAGGATAAACTTGATATTTCCATTCCTTATGAAGGAAGTAAAAACTTTGGATAATGACACATTATCCTTTCCATTGTCAAACCTGGAGCTTTATCACTACAGGAATCTCGGGACGAGATTCTTTTAAGGGGGAAGGGCTGTAACATTCCACTCTTTGGAGCCTTTGAACATGGGAATGAGTGTGTGATTAAGTGAAAGGGTTAAAGAGAAAAAGAAAAGAGAAAGGAGAATTAGTTGACCAAAGTCAACCAAAGGGCCAAATTTGAAAATGTTGTGAATCCAAGGGTTTCTAAATGAAGTTTATAAGCTAAGCAATTTAGTTGGCCAGCAATGGTGAGAAAACTTTGAGGGAGAATGCTTCAATTGAATGGAAGAAGGAAATTGAGAAATGACACTATTCCCCATCCGACACAAACACTTAGTCAATTTCAGATTTCGTATGAAAATTCATAGTGAGCAGCGATTTTCAAGGCCGTTTAGCCATTGATCTGTGGGTGGTATGGCCAAGGTGCCTTAAGCAAAGTTGTCAAAGGAACTATGATGAACAACTTTTATTTTTGGGTCACCCTCAGAAACTGGCTAGATCAAGGAGAAAAGCACGAAAGAAAACCAATCAGAATATGTTTTCAGAAATTCAGTGTAACTGACAGCAGTTTTGAATTTATGCAAATTGAGGTCGAATTTGAAGTTTTCTGCAAAAACTTCCAATTAGGAAGTTGTTCTATTGAAGTTGAATCTCAAATTTGTCTTCAGCACCAGAGGCATGTTCTATTCAAGTTTTGAGAGTAATTTGTAAAATTCAGTTTGGGTTCTGAAAATTGGGGGAAGTTGCAGCAGTGACTTTGAAGCTCAAATTCGGCTTCAATTCGAACTCAAATGGGAAAAGTGTCAATGTATGAAATGAAATTGGATGTTTCATCTACAAGTTTCATGTTGGGAGTTTTTGATGTTGCCATGCGATTTTGGGAGAATTTGAAGCTTCAATCTCGGTGAAAATGGAGGTTTAAAGGGGAAAAGGTGACGTCATGCCTAGCAGGCAGCTGCCGGCGACGAGCGCCGCGACCACTTCGCCGGCCACGCGTCGATCGCGGAGGAGGACAGCATGGGCGGTGTCGCAGCTGGAGGTGTCACGCCCCGATCATCTCAGCCGCTGATAAAGCTAGACCTCGGCCTCTCCTCCTCCCCCTTTGCCGCGCCATCGCTCTGCTCTGCTTCGTCGCCGTCGTTGAGCCGGAGTGCCGCAGCCGCCGCTGGAGCCGCTCCGCGCTATCTTTAGCCACCAAACGCTTCGCCGTCACCTTAGTGATCTTTTTCACCCGTTCTTGCTCAGTTTCCTTTGCTCAATCGCCCGGCGCAGGCCGTTCTGAAGATCACCGTCGTGACCTCGCCGGGGTAAGCGTTATTCCCGTCTTTGTTGCCGTTATAGTTGTGTTGGTCGGAGCTAGAGGGGTTAGTGGTGCTGCTGAGAGGTTTGGAAAGATGGTTGAGGGTTTGTTTAGTCGAACGCGACGTTTGCCCGTGCTGGAACGCACTCGTCGCCATGGCGCTCCTCCGCCATGGTCGGTGCACGTGAGCGGGCTAGCTCGAGCCTCCTCCGGCCGAGCTTTGATGCACGCTAGGTGCGTTAGGGTTCTGTGATGCTCGTAAGGTAGCCGTCACGGTTCGGCTCGTCGTGGTTGCGTCGCTTGGAGCTCGCCACCGTAGGCGCCATGCGCGTGTCCGCCATGGCCGGTGTGGTTGCGCTCGGGCTCGCAGCGTCTCGTGGCGCGGCTAAGGTTGCGCGTAGCGTGTCTCAAGTCTCAGCGATGCTTGTGAACCGACCGTGAGGTGAGCTAGGGCAGTGTACTCGCCGGAGCGCGCAGTGCCACCGGAGCTCCGCCGCCGTGCCGCAGGGGAACTAGGGTTAGGGTTCTCCGAGCAAGATTAGGGCTAGAATGGAGGCACGTCAGTGAAGAGAGGCTTTTGGGCTAGGCGGTGTCGACGGGGAACCTCGCCGCCGGCGAGGGCACGGGAGTCAACGCCGGCGAGGGGGTGGTCCGCGCGGGGACTCTGTCCCGCGTGGGCAGGGACTTCGGGGGAGAAGAGAGGAAAAGCCAGGGGGTTTTCTGTAAAAAGACCAAATAGTTTTAGGAATAGATTTAAATTAAGTTTCTTTTACTGTTTTAATTCTAGAAAATTATAGAAAAATCAGAAAAATATGAAATAAATTTTGATAAATTCCTTAGATTTTTCTTTATAATCTAAAAATGCTAAACCTTAAAATTTGTGATGTTTAAGATTTACTAATAATACTAACTTAGAAGATAATTATTAAAAATAGCTAGAATAATATTAGAAATATTCAAAAATAGGATTCTTGGGTTGTATACACATTTTTGGATAACTAAAGTGCTAGGGTTTGTAGGAAATAATTCCATCACACTTAGAAAATTCTTCTTTAATAAATAACTCGATAAAGGAAATAAGGATTAATTCATACACTTTTTAAAATAACCTTTTCTTTTAGGAAAGGGTTGGGAAGTCTTGTTGGCTTGCAACTGTATCGAGAAATGAACTTTGTGTTATGTTTTCAAACTATTGCATCTCTCATCACTAACTTGCATCGCATATAGAATCGGAAGCTTCGGAAGTGGAGTACGTGGATTTCTCTGACGACCCGGTTCGGTACAAGGAGGTTCTCTTGGTTGCTCAGGAGTCTCAGGAAGCCATCGAGACCTCTAATCTTTTTGAAATCCAAGGCAAGCCCCGGATGCATTTTACCTACTTTATTTCAGAAGATCACGAGTCCAAATATTATGATTTTATGTGTGCATTAGGTTAGGAATTGAATGAAAACTCTTGATGCATGAGCTCCTCCTTGATAGAACTACCTTTGATAGGGCAAGTAAGTAAATGGATTAGAACACATCCACTTAGCTATGCTTTGCCAGGTTTATAATTAAAGGTATTGATCTAGGTTTTCACTAATCATAGATGAATCATGCATGAGGTTATAAGAAAAGAGAGTGGGCAGAGGGTGATAGAGTGGATTGACAGGTTCGATCCCTAGTTCTGCCTACTAGCTAAGTCACTAAGGACCGATCCGTTGTTTAAAAGTTTGATCAAGTGATTCTACCTGGTTTCTTACTGGGTAATGGGGCCAGTAAAGCCAACTAGATTAGCTGGCTCGTGGATTGGAAATATCGCTTACCGGTGCTTGCTGGGTCGGAGAAAGGCGGGATCGTCATCTGGAACTCACGGGGTGGTCGCCAGACGTGGGGCCCACGTGGGGATGCTTTCCCGGGTTCGGGTAAGGATATTTCCGGTCTTTGGTCCAACTGATTGAAAGGTTGTTGCGAACAGCTGGCGCAGCTGTACGTGACTGGTGGCTAGGTATCTCCTGCAGGATGTATATGGATCCGGATCAACGCTACTCTTGGTCATGAGTGCACTTGATCAGGTCTTAAACATCGTAGAGGAAACAAGTTAAACTATTATATGTGAGTGATTCAAAATGCTGGTTGAACCTAGTATCACTTGAGTGAAAAGGGTATTTACCACTTAGATGAATAGTTAATACTAAATTGAAATAAAACTGCTATATAAGGACGCATTCCTAGTAAGCCTTTCCGCAAAGGTCGAGTCAGCCAAACCAACCACCCTAAGCCTAATCATTATCCTTGAGAGTCTTTTCTTTGGTAAGACGGGTAAGTCTTGCTGAGTACCTTCGTACTCAGGGTTCTTCCCTTTCTGTTTTCCAGAGGAGGTTCCACAGGCCGAAGGAGAGGAGGAAGGCCAGAAGTCCTAGAGCATCGAAGGTCCCAGATGACTCTAGATGTTAGAAGCTTCTAGTTCTACTCTGCTTCTCTTGTATAAATCTAGTTTGTATTCTGAACCGTAACTCTATGGCTTGAGTTAGGGATGTTCAAAACCCGGTTTGTAATAAATCGTACCTTTCCGTATGTATGTAAAAAGGTAATGCCTGTTATGTTATCCCCAACTCGGTAAAGATCCTAAGCTTTGGTTGAGGAAGTGTTGTCAGTGGATGATTCGGGATGTCCCGGGGACACTCGACAGACTACCGGGTTTAAACTGTTTGAAGTGCGTGCTGGTATTACTCAGGGTTAGGATTACTAGACGCACTTGAGCCAGTTTAAATTGGGCGGTTCTGCCACAGCTGGTATCAGAGCCGTAGGTTGGGGTAACTACGAGGTGTTACTATTTTAAAGCTTCAGGGACCTATTTTAAAGTACAAAAAGGTTGTGTCGTTAGGTGGCAGTAGTCTAATGGTTGTTGTTTTGCAGATGCTGACTGTTAGCCTATCGTTAGCAACGGTAGACTTTATATTTAGGGAGAGCTATACGATGCCACCATATTTTTATACGAGTGAGATATGAGTCTGTGAGGACGTAGGAAAGACGTTGCATCATATGCATGGCATGTTTTCAAAACTTTTCTTTGGGGGTTTTTGGTGTGTGCCGTTGTTGACTTTGGTTGTCTCTACAGATGGAGACAATGGAGCATACAGATCAGGACGGCTGGACCCAGGGGTGCTACCATCATCGCCCTGGTTTCACTAGAGTTTTGTGGCAGATCTTGCAAGAGAAGGGCTTTGAGGAGCCACCACTGTATATCTGGAAGCAGTTCGACACTCTGCAGCAGGTGGGGTGTACTGTCTATGTACACATTCTAGAGTCCGAGACTCATGCCACATGGAAGCTGGACGAGACCCGAGTCGAGGGTTTTGAGTTTGAGGATACTGTCCAGACTGCGGCCTTAGCAGCTCTCACCGAGCTATGCCAAAAGAATAAGTTCGAGATTGGTACAAGCTCTGCCAGATTCTTCCCGCTACAGGATCCAGAAGATGGGGTCTGGAAGCGGCGAGTCAAGGCCTTGAAGAACAAGTCAAGGGTAGAGAGCGATGAGGTTGCAGCATCTTCGGTGGACTATATGGTGTCCATGTTCAGTCTCCTACAGATATGCCAGAAGAGTTACCAGCGCCAGAGGGAGAAGAACACGGATTTCAAGATGAAGATGCTGGGAATGAAGTCTGGTCTGGAAGAAGCCCAGCGGGCTATGCTTGATAGGGAACATGAGATGGAGAGATCGATGAGGGACATGGCCCGTAGGATGGACGAGAAGGATGCGGAGATACAGCATCTCAAGGAAGTCGGGGCAGAGTCTGCCGCAGCACGGACTGAAGCCATGGGAGTACACACTCAGGAGATACAGGCTCGCGTCTCGATGCTGCAGGACGAGATTGTCGCCTTGAGGACAGCCTTGGAGCAGTACGAGCATCTGGTAGCAGCTGCCAATCACCAGGTTGAAGCACCACCGGCTCCAGTTCAGGATCAGCCACCAGCTCAGGAGGGAGCAGATGAGGAGGTGGACATAGTGGGTATGGATCCTGCTCTAGCTGCACCACCAGCCCCAGAGGATGCGCAGTTCACCGATGAGGTACTGGAAGGATTCGAGGGTTTTGAGTTCGAGGTCGAGGAACACAATGAAGCGCTGCCAGTGGATCCAAACGCGTTTGCATGGGCTAATGCAAATGCGGATGGGTTCGACCCTGAGGGACATGGACCACTGGAGTTCAATCCCGTGGTGGTGGACGAGGATAGTGATGAGGAAGACCCCAGTGAGATCCAGGGGGAGTCCGGCATGACCACCGTCACCAGCTCTTCGTCTTCTTCGACTTCGTCGTCGGCTTCCAGTGCAGTCAGGTCTGACGGAAGTGAGAACTCCGTCAACCAGCCTGCTCCGATGGAGGGTGGAGCGTGAGAGGAGTGTGGGTTGTAGGGTTCTTTTGGGAGTTTGTGCATATGTTCATGTAACCCGTATGCTAGTACTTGGAACTCTAGGGTTGTAGCTCTGTATGCATATCTGATGGCTTGAGTTTGTAGGCGCTAACTCCTAGGGAGTTGTGTATATGTTCTGATGTGATGTCTGAACCACTGTCATATGAATGCATATGTGATATATGATGGTTATGTGCTTTTATGTCAAAAGGGTTTTTCGAAAGGAGTTACCTTTCTTTTGTGCAAGTCTTGATATACCAGTTGAATGGAAGTTAATGATCTGTGGCACTAAACTTTTTGTAGAATGGCAAATCAAAGGAATCAGCAGTCGAGCTCGAGGGAGGACCCCAATACTCCACCGGGACCTCCTACCTTGACAGACGCGTTTGCACATCTCATTAACTCTGGGACGGAGCAAACCCGTCTGTTGAACATGATTGCTCAGAACTTGGGCAATCGTTCGTCTGGAAGACAAGCTGGTCAGCAGGGAGTCACGTACTCTCAGTTCCTGGAAACCCACCCACCTGTCTTCAGTCAAGCTGAACATCCACTTGAGGCACGGGAATGGATCCAGACTTTGGAGCAGAAGTTCCGAGTTATTCCCCAGTGTACGGAAGCCCAGAAGGTGGAGTTTGCAGGACTTCAGTTGCAAGGCCCCGCTGGTACTTGGTGGGCAAGTTTCTTATCTCGCCAACCGGCGGGAGGAGTGTTGAATTGGGAGGATTTCAAGACTGTTTTCTATGCTCACTTCATCCCTGAGGGTATCTTGAAGCTGAAGTTGGAGGAGTTTCTGAGGTTACAGCAAGGTAACCGAAGCGTGCTGGATTACACTCGTGATTTTGAGCATTTGGCCCAGTATGCTCCGGAACATGTGGACAGTGAGACTAAGAAGAGGGACTGTTATCTCCGAGGTCTGAACGTCCGGATGCAAGAGAATCTGGTTACTTGCACCCTGCACAATTACGGAGAAGCAGTCAGTATGGCCATCTCAGCAGAGGCAAAGATGAAAGCATTGGATGAATCTCTCCGGCGGGAGGAAGCTCTGAAGAGAAAGAACCCTCCCATGGGGGCCTCAAGTAGTGCTCCGCCATGATACAAGGTGATATATCGTGGACCACCTCGTCCTACTTTCCGTGCTCCGCAGCCACAGGTTTCACAACCATCATGGCCGGCGAGGAGTTCTTATAATGCACCTCGCCCAGCGAATCCTCAGTCTCAAGGTAACCGGTATCCGGCAACGCCAGGCAATAAGCAGCCCTGTTATAATTGTGGCCAAGCTGGACACTTTGCTCGTGATTGTCGTCTTCCCAAGCAGGGGGTACCCAGAATATCAAAGCCCAAACTTCAGGGCAAGGCGTGGGTCAAAAGTTTGTGAGGAAGAAGGTTTTTAATGCCAAGACCGGCCGAGTCCATTATATGAATGTTGAGGAAATACCGGAAGGAGAGCCCGTCATGGCCGGTATGTTTCCTCTCAACCATCAACCCGCTGTTGTTTTATTTGATTCTGGTGCATCGCATACCTTTATAAGCAAAGCTTTGTTGAGAAACATCAGTTAGCCACTCGTGAGTTAAGAAATAAGTATGTGACAAGAAATGGGGATGAATGTTTACATCACTGATTCTCACTATCCAATATTACCACTCCAGCATCGAATGGCACCTTTTGAAGCTTTGTATGGCCGAAGGTGTAGAACACCGTTGAATTGGACAGAGGCTGGAGAAAGATTCACTTTTGGGCCGGATCTTGTCAAGGAAGCTGAGCAGAAGGTCGTTCAAATTCGCGAGCACTTGCGCATTGCTCAATCGCGACAGAAGAGTTATGCTGATAAAAGGAGAACGCCATTGCAATTCAAGGTAGGAGATTACGTCTATCTGCGTGTATCTCCTATGAAGGGACTTCAAGATTCGGAGTAAAAGGAAAGTTAGCTCCGAGGTACATTGGTCCTTATGAGATTCTCGAACGGAAAGGTTCTGTGGCTTATCGGCTGGCCTTGAGTCCACAGCTATCAACAGTGCATGATGTATTCCATGTATCACAGCTTAAGAAATGTCTGCAAGTACCAGACCAGATTATCCATGATACTCAAGTGGAGTTAAGTTCCGATATAACTTATGAAGAGAAGCCAATTCGAATCTTGGATGAAAAGACCCGAGATACCAGAGCAAGAAGTATCAAATTTTATAAAGTACAATGGAGTAACCATACTCCAGAAGAGGCTACTTGGGAACAAGAGTCATATTTAATTTCCCAGTACCACGAGTTGTTTAAGTGAATGACAAGGAAGGTCCTTGTACATATGTAGGATAACTTGATATTTCCATTCCTTATGAAGGAAGTAAAAACTTTGGATAATGACACATTATCCTTTCCATTGTCAAACCTGGAGCTTTATCACTACAGGAATCTCGGGACGAGATTCTTTTAAGGGGGAAGGGCTGTAACATTCCACTCTTTGGAGCCTTTGAACATGGGAATGAGTGTGTGATTAAGTGAAAGGGTTAAAGAGAAAAAGAAAAGAGAAAGGAGAATTAGTTGACCAAAGTCAACCAAAGGGCCAAATTTGAAAATGTTGTGAATCCAAGGGTTTCTAAATGAAGTTTATAAGCTAAGCAATTTAGTTGGCCAGCAATGGTGAGAAAACTTTGAGGGAGAATGCTTCAATTGAATGGAAGAAGGAAATTGAGAAATGACACTATTCCCCATCCGACACAAACACTTAGTCAATTTCAGATTTCGTATGAAAATTCATAGTGAGCAGCGATTTTCAAGGCCGTTTAGCCATTGATCTGTGGGTGGTATGGCCAAGGTGCCTTAAGCAAAGTTGTCAAAGGAACTATGATGAACAACTTTTATTTTTGGGTCACCCTCAGAAACTGGCTAGATCAAGGAGAAAAGCACGAAAGAAAACCAATCAGAATATGTTTTCAGAAATTCAGTGTAACTGACAGCAGTTTTGAATTTATGCAAATTGAGGTCGAATTTGAAGTTTTCTGCAAAAACTTCCAATTAGGAAGTTGTTCTATTGAAGTTGAATCTCAAATTTGTCTTCAGCACCAGAGGCATGTTCTATTCAAGTTTTGAGAGTAATTTGTAAAATTCAGTTTGGGTTCTGAAAATTGGGGGAAGTTGCAGCAGTGACTTTGAAGCTCAAATTCGGCTTCAATTCGAACTCAAATGGGAAAAGTGTCAATGTATGAAATGAAATTGGATGTTTCATCTACAAGTTTCATGTTGGGAGTTTTTGATGTTGCCATGCGATTTTGGGAGAATTTGAAGCTTCAATCTCGGTGAAAATGGAGGTTTAAAGGGGAAAAGGTGACGTCATGCCTAGCAGGCAGCTGCCGGCGACGAGCGCCGCGACCACTTCGCCGGCCACGCGTCGATCGCGGAGGAGGACAGCATGGGCGGTGTCGCAGCTGGAGGTGTCACGCCCCGATCATCTCAGCCGCTAATAAAGCTAGACCTCGGCCTCTCCTCCTCCCCCTTTGCCGCGCCATCGCTCTGCTCTGCTTCGTCGCCGTCGTTGAGCCGGAGTGCCGCAGCCGCCGCTGGAGCCGCTCCGCGCTATCTTTAGCCACCAAACGCTTCGCCGTCACCTTAGTGATCTTTTTCACCCGTTCTTGCTTAGTTTCCTTTGCTCAATCGCCCGGCGCAGGCCGTTCTGAAGATCACCGTCGTGACCTCGCCGGGGTAAGCGTTATTCCCGTCTTTGTTGCCGTTATAGTTGTGTTGGTCGGAGCTAGAGGGGTTAGTGGTGCTGCTGAGAGGTTTGGAAAGATGGTTGAGGGTTTGTTTAGTCGAACGCGACGTTTGCCCGTGCTGGAACGCACTCGTCGCCATGGCGCTCCTCCGCCATGGTCGGTGCACGTGAGCGGGCTAGCTCGAGCCTCCTCCGGCCGAGCTTTGATGCACGCTAGGTGCGTTAGGGTTCTGTGATGCTCGTAAGGTAGCCGTCACGGTTCGGCTCGTCGTGGTTGCGTCGCTTGGAGCTCGCCACCGTAGGCGCCATGCGCGTGTCCGCCATGGCCGGTGTGGTTGCGCTCGGGCTCGCAGCGTCTCGTGGCGCGGCTAAGGTTGCGCGTAGCGTGTCTCAAGTCTCAGCGATGCTTGTGAACCGACCGTGAGGTGAGCTAGGGCAGTGTACTCGCCGGAGCGCGCAGTGCCACCGGAGCTCCGCCGCCGTGCCGCAGGGGAACTAGGGTTAGGGTTCTCCGAGCAAGATTAGGGCTAGAATGGAGGCGCGTCAGTGAAGAGAGGCTTTTGGGCTAGGCGGTGTCGACGGGGAACCTCGCCGCCGGCGAGGGCACGGGAGTCAACGCCGGCGAGGGGGTGGTCCGCGCGGGGACTCTGTCCCGCGTGGGCAGGGACTTCGGGGGAGAAGAGAGGAAAAGCCAGGGGGTTTTCTGTAAAAAGACCAAATAGTTTTAGGAATAGATTTAAATTAAGTTTCTTTTACTGTTTTAATTCTAGAAAATTATAGAAAAATCAGAAAAATATGAAATAAATTTTGATAAATTCCTTAGATTTTTCTTTATAATCTAAAAATGCTAAACCTTAAAATTTGTGATGTTTAAGATTTACTAATAATACTAACTTAGAAGATAATTATTAAAAATAGCTAGAATAATATTAGAAATATTCAAAAATAGGATTCTTGGGTTGTATACACATTTTTGGATAACTAAAGTGCTAGGGTTTGTAGGAAATAATTCCATCACACTTAGAAAATTCTTCTTTAATAAATAACTCGATAAAGGAAATAAGGATTAATTCATACACTTTTTAAAATAACCTTTTCTTTTAGGAAAGGGTTGGGAAGTCTTGTTGGCTTGCAACTGTATCGAGAAATGAACTTTGTGTTATGTTTTCAAACTATTGCATCTCTCATCACTAACTTGCATCGCATATAGAATCGGAAGCTTCGGAAGTGGAGTACGTGGATTTCTCTGACGACCCGGTTCGGTACAAGGAGGTTCTCTTGGTTGCTCAGGAGTCTCAGGAAGCCATCGAGACCTCTAATCTTTTTGAAACCCAAGGCAAGCCCCGGATGCATTTTACCTACTTTATTTCAGAAGATCACGAGTCCAAATATTATGATTTTATGTGTGCATTAGGTTAGGAATTGAATGAAAACTCTTGATGCATGAGCTCCTCCTTGATAGAACTACCTTTGATAGGGCAAGTAAGTAAATGGATTAGAACACATCCACTTAGCTATGCTTTGCCAGGTTTATAATTAAAGGTATTGATCTAGGTTTTCACTAATCATAGATGAATCATGCATGAGGTTATAAGAAAAGAGAGAGTGGGCAGAGGGTGATAGAGTGGATTGACAGGTTCGATCCCTAGTTCTGCCTACTAGCTAAGTCACTAAGGACCGATCCGTTGTTTAAAAGTTTGATCAAGTGATTCTACCTGGTTTCTTACTGGGTAATGGGGCCAGTAAAGCCAACTAGATTAGCTGGCTCGTGGATTGGAAATATCGCTTACCGGTGCTTGCTGGGTCGGAGAAAGGCGGGATCGTCATCTGGAACTCACGGGGTGGTCGCCAGACGTGGGGCCCACGTGGGGATGCTTTCCCGGGTTCGGGTAAGGATATTTCCGGTCTTTGGTCCAACTGATTGAAAGGTTGTTGCGAACAGCTGGCGCAGCTGTACGTGACTGGTGGCTAGGTATCTCCTGCAGGATGTATATGGATCCGGATCAACACTACTCTTGGTCATGAGTGCACTTGATCAGGTCTTAAACATCGTAGAGGAAACAAGTTAAACTATTATATGTGAGTGATTCAAAATGCTGGTTGAACCTAGTATCACTTGAGTGAAAAGGGTATTTACCACTTAGATGAATAGTTAATACTAAATTGAAATAAAACTGCTATATAAGGACGCATTCCTAGTAAGCCTTTCCGCAAAGGTCGAGTCAGCCAAACCAACCACCCTAAGCCTAATCATTATCCTTGAGAGTCTTTTCTTTGGTAAGACGGGTAAGTCTTGCTGAGTACCTTCGTACTCAGGGTTCTTCCCTTTCTGTTTTCCAGAGGAGGTTCCACAGGCCGAAGGAGAGGAGGAAGGCCAGAAGTCCTAGAGCATCGAAGGTCCCAGATGACTCTAGATGTTAGAAGCTTCTAGTTCTACTCTGCTTCTCTTGTATAAATCTAGTTTGTATTCTGAACCGTAACTCTATGGCTTGAGTTAGGGATGTTCAAAACCCGGTTTGTAATAAATCGTACCTTTCCGTATGTATGTAAAAAGGTAATGCCTGTTATGTTATCCCCAACTCGGTAAAGATCCTAAGCTTTGGTTGAGGAAGTGTTGTCAGTGGATGATTCGGGATGTCCCGGGGACACTCGACAGACTACCGGGTTTAAACTGTTTGAAGTGCGTGCTGGTATTACTCAGGGTTAGGATTACTAGACGCACTTGAGCCAGTTTAAATTGGGCGGTTCTGCCACAAAGGAGGATGAATCTTACCAACAAAATATAAACCCCACCCTCTAAAAGGCCATGGCTTAATGATTGGATGCATCAATGCAGCAGGTGCAATCTGAACATCCCCGAACTTCTGACACTCTTCACATCCTTTGTAGTAACGAAAACAATCGGCTATCATCGTAGGCCAATAAAAACAAGCCCGTCTAAGGAGCCACTTCATCATTCGAGCCGATTGATGTGTACCACAAATTCCATCATGAACCTCTGCCATAGCCAATCTAGCTTGATCAGGATCTAAACATTTCAAAAGCAATCCATCCATGGTCCGACGATATAGTTCACCATCAATCAAAGTAAACTTAAAAGCACATCGTCGGACTTTTCGATCCACTGACCTGCTAGTATCCTGCAAATACTTCACCAGAGGCTCCCTCCAATCACCAGCATCAGCCACAATTGATTGAAAATCATTAACAGCCGAATCGGTGTTTTCAGAGTTGCAGGCGGTCAGACCGCCCGTACAGGCGGTTAGACCGGCCGTGCCGGTCAGACCGGCTGTAACAGGCGGTCGAACCGCCTTTTCCAGAGCAGAAACGTCAACTTCACGAAACATCGGCCTCTTTTCATGAAAATTTCTTTTCTGAACATTATAGCCTGATGCTTGCTGTGCCAACGCATTAGCTCTAGGATTCTCTTCTCTTAGTACATGATAAATGACAAATTCATCAAAGCAAGATATAATATCTAAACACTTATCAAGATAAGCATTCAAAAACCCATCTAAGCATTGACAAACTTTAGATACCTGCTGAACTATCAAAAGAGAATCACCATATGCTTCTACATGTTTTACTCCCATGTCATATAACATCTCCAACCCGAATAATAAAGCTTCATATTCAGTTTGATTATTAGTGCACTTATGATCTAATCAGTTAAGAGCCTCAAAAACAACACCGTTTGGTGAAATAAGAATAACACCAACTCCACAACCACTTTTACAAACCGATCCATCAAAATGCAATTTCTATGGAGTAAAAGTAATATAGCCAACATTTAAATCAAAATGCTCACTAATCTTATGTTCAACAATAAAATCGGCAACGATTTGTCCTTTCATAATTTCAATGGCTCAAAGACTAAATCATATTCAATTAAAGCATAAGCCCATTTGCCGATTCTACCACTTAATATAGGTCTATGCAACATGTATTTAATTATGTCGGCTTAGCTAGCAACTATGCAAGTATTTAATAATAGATAATGCCTCAACTTTGTACAAGCATTATATAATGACAAGCATAACTTTTCAATGAAAGTATACCTTGTTTTGGTGTCCAATAATCTCCTACTTGCATATGAAATAATATATTCCTTCCCTTCGGTCTCTTGGATCAAAACAGCCCCAATAACACTTTCTTTGGCTGCAATATATAATTTAAAAGGAACCGCTCTCCTTGGTGCCCAAAGAACCGGAGGCAAAGACAAATAATGCTTGATCTCTTCAAACGCCTCTTGCTGTTTTGCCCCCAAGTAAATTCAGCATCATCTTTCAACCGAAGCAAAGAAGTAAAAGCATTCACCTTTCCCGACAAATTACAAATAAATCTTCTCAAGTAATTCACCTTGCCTAAGAACTTCTGCAACTCTTTCTTAGAGCTAGGCGCCTGAAACTTGCCAATAGTACCGGCCTTCTTTGGATCGATTTCGATGCCATGCTCATGAACTATAAAGCCCCAAAACTTACCAGCCGACACACCAAAAGCACACTTGAGTGGATTCATCTTCAAACCATACCGACACATTCTTTCAAATACAAGTCTCAAATCGGCCAAATGAGAAACACTTCCAACCGACTTGACAACAATATCATCAATATAAACTTCCAAGATAATACCAAGCAAATCATGGAAGATTAAATTCATCGCCCTTTGATAAGTAGCACCGGCATTCTTCAAACCAAAAGTCATAACAATCCACTCAAACAAACCAACAAAGCCTGGACACACAAAAGCCGTTTTGGATATATCCTCTTCGGCCATGAATATCTGATTGTAACCACCATTACCATCAAGAAAGCTAATCATTCTATGTCTAGACGCAGCATCAATAAGCATATCGGCTATTGGCATAGGATATTCATCTTTAGGAGTAGCACGATTAAGATTTCTAAAATCAATATACACTCTAATCTTACCCGTTACCTTCTTTTCTACGGGTACAATATTAGAAATCCACTCAGCATATCGACAAGGTCTAATAAACTTTGCTTCTAATAACCGATTTATCTCCTCTTTAACTCGGTCATAAATCTCAGGATTGAAACGCCTAGTTGGTTGTTTATAAGGCCTAAAACCAGACTTAATAGGCATCCGATGCTCAACAAGCTCTCGGCTTAAACCAGGCATTTCATGATAATTCCAAGCAAAGAAATCGACATACTCCTTTAATAACTTTATTAATTCAAATTTAAAAACAGGATCTAAATTCTTACTTACAAACGTTGGCCTGGGCATAGAACCATCACCAATGTCTACTTCCTCAAGAGGATCGGCCGACGTAAAACCACATCCTAACTTGCTTATATCATCAAAATCTTCAATGGATTCATACATATCGTTCTAATGCGCCCGATAGTAATCAAGTCTCTGCTGCAACCACTCTCGATTATCCATTAAGTCATACGAGATGATTCAGTCGATTGTGTATCGACTTTATGACAGCAGGAACAAAGACATTCTTAGTACAACTGATAAACTCAAATTCAGAAATATCTAAGCCTGACAAACATCTAACATCATCATGAATGCCAACCAAAGAGCTATCAGCTAAAGCAACACAAGCAGAAGTATCACCATGCACAACTTCTACATCATCATCTACCCATTGAATCAAACATTGATGCAAAGTAGAAGGAATGCATTGGTTCACATGAATCCAATCACGACCCAAGATTAAACTAAAGTTACCTTGAGTTTCAGCGACAAAGAAAGCAGTGGCCAAGGTCTTACTCCCAATAGTAAGCTCCATAGAAATCACCCCCTTGGCGCCAATAGGCTCTCCTCCCCCAATGCCGCTGATGGTCATGTTGGTCTTGATCAACTCTGAATCTGAACCACCAAGCTTCTTGTATAAAGAGTAAGGCATCAAATTCACAATAGCTCCTCCATCGACCAACATCCGCGAGATTGGCTTCCCATTGATATGTCCCTTCAAATATAAAGCCTTCAAGTGATTAACTTCGGCTTTAGGCTTCTGGAAAATAGCTTCCTTGGGACCAAAATCAAGATGAGCAACCTCCTCCTCCGAAAGCATATCCCCATTCATGGACATATGAAGCACATTATCATCAACATTCATGCGCTCCAGAGAAGAACCGTAATCAACAAGCTCTTCATCGTCTTCAGCAGTGGGAACCGATTTTGACTTGCCATTACGAACCGAAGAACTGGAAGAAGAAACACCGGGCGCTTCTGCGTCACCCGGTCTGACCGCCTGTACAGGCGGTCTGACCGCCTGGGCTGCCGGTCCTGAGTGACAGGCGGTCTAGACCGCCTGTACAGCCGGTTTGACCGCCTGCAGGTCTTCCTTCGGCTTCCACTCCTTCTTCTGTGGAATCATGGGCTTGACTTGGTTGAAGACTTCATCTCTCTGCTTCTCCAACTCTTGCTTTTGTTTTTCCCGAAAACGGAGTCTCTGAAGCTTCCTTTTCTGCGTGCGAGTGAACCCTTCAGGACACCACCTTGGAAGAAAGTACTGCTGAGCCTTGCTAGTACTAGCCCCCTAATCTTTCACCATCTTCTCACTGGAAGTCGGCTTCATAGCCAGACTTTTCTCAATGGGAACATCCATGGTCCCAACTTGAATAATGTCAAACTCAGTAGTCCTCTCTGAGTCCACATCCATGCTCTGCACCTCCTCCTTCCTCTTAGCTCGATAAACCTGCCTCGGAGGAACTCTTGGCGACTGACCCTGCCGGGCGGTCTGACCGCCTGTTACAGGCGGTCTAACCGCCTGTGCCCGCTCTTGACCAGATTGACAGAAAGCCAATCGGTCTCTCTTGGGATAAAGAATCCTGTCCAGCACACGTCTTCTTGGACCTTCCCAGCCAGGATGAAACAAAAGCTGCACATTTGAATGATATGGCACCCACATTACTCCATTGTCATCCCACACCGGATTCAACTTCATACGAGGAGGCGAAGAAACCCTCTCGTTCTGAATCGGCGATCTCATTCTTTTTTTTAACGGCCGATCACTTGGAACGGCCTTTTGTTTGGTGTACTTGTCATAAAGCATATCAAACGTGACTTTGGTCTTCGGAACACCCTGCTCCTTTGCCACGTTCATCTTGCAAGTACCAACTTCTGGACGCTTCGGAATCAGCATCTTCGGGCGTCCATGGGGACAGGCGGTCTGACCGCCTGGCTCAGCCGGTCTGACCGCTTGTAGCAAACCAGCCCCGGGCGCCCGCGGTCCAGGAGTAGTGACCGATCCTTGCCCCCATTGTCCAGAGGATCTCACAGTAACCTTGAACGACTCCTTGCCATCAGCCGTCTTCTCAAAAGTCACTTCTCTAACCGACTCTTTTGAAGACGGTCTTTCCTCTCCAATCACCACGTTCTTCCCTTTAGTAGATTCGGCTTGATGCGGCCGAACCAAGACCTTGGGCTGCTGCAACTCCATGGTGTTGACCGGAAAAGGAGTCTCATCAACATGCATCTCATGAAACTTCAAACGGCTCTTATTAATAGCCGATTGAACCTGCCGACGGAAGACATTACAATCATTAGTAGCATGCGAAAAGGAATTATAAAACTTACAATAAGCACGCTTCCTCAATTCTTCCATAGGTGGTATAACATGAGAAATCTTGATGTAACCAAATTTATGCAATTCATAAAATATACGATCACATTTGGATACATCAAAAGTAAATTTTATGTCTTCTTGCCGATTCTTATGAATCGGGTTAAGGGATGAGCATGACACAGATTTCTTATTAGCAGGCCATACAAATTCTGCTAAATACACATCATTATCATCGTCGGTCGAATCATCGGATTCATAATCAACTATATGGACATTAGACCGACGTGTCTTAAAACTTTCTTTTTCCTTATTCATTCGGTCTTCAGCTACCTCAGCTCTAATATGCACTTGTGCGACCGAATAATAATCACAATTGTCAATCTTCTCTCTAATAGAAGATTTCAAACCTCTAAAGCATAAGCCAGCAACATCAACTTCAGAAATAGACAGATTAAAGCAACGGTTTTTAATATCTTTAAATCTTCTCAAAAAATGAGAAACAGACTCATCTCGACCCTGTCTAACCGATGCTAAATCTGCTAACTTCATCTCATGATTGCCACTATAAAAATGATCATGAAAAATATGCTCTAGTTGATTCCAACTCATAATAGAACCAGGAGCTAATGCAGAAAACCAAGCAAAAGCAGTACCAGTAAGTGACAATGAGAACAAACGCACTCTAAATTCTTCATAGTTTCCAGCCTCTCCTAGTTGAGCTACATATTGGCTAACATGTTCCCAAGTGGTGCGCCCATCATCTCCACTAAACTTAACAAAATCAGGCAAGCACCACCCATTGGGAAAAGGAACAGAATCAAAGCTAGAATGATAAGGTTTTTGATATACTCTAGTGTGACCAAAATCAACACCTAGCTTATTTCTCATCACATCAGACAATTCATCCCTGAATCTAGTAAATTCGACCCATTGGGGGTCTTGTTGGGCCGAAGGTTGCATAGAATTTATATAATTCAAATGAGGTGACTGCCTATTCTGCATATCTCTATGTGCATTAAAAACATCATCGGGAATACCATCCGAATTTGCAATATGCATAGTCGTGGAATAAGTAGCACCCGCTGTAGCTACTGGACCAGCACGGCCAGCGGAGACCGAGTTTGGAACAGTAGACAGCGGCAAAGGTTGCTCCGGCACGAACACCATAGCATTGGTCAAGTTTGGCTGGCCACCAGAACACGTGGTCTGACCGCCTGTAGCCACGGTTTGACCGCCTGTGGCGGTCTGACCGGCTGCAGATCCAACCGCTGCCGACCCAATTGCATTGACCGTGTTCGGTCTGGACATATTGGGTGGTGGTGGGGTCTGTCCAGCAAAGTAATTCGGTGGCATACCATAGCAAATATTGTGCTCAGGCAATTCGCGAGTATCTATAGATTTACCCTCCAACTTTTCCATTCGTTCCAATAATCGCATGACAAATAAATCACGATCCGGAAGAGTTGAAGCTATAGGAGTATATGCAGGGGGGTTGAGGTGTAGAAGTGCTTACATCGTCAATTACCTCAATTTGCCCTCTACTCATCTTGAAAGAAGGCATTACGAAGTCTTGAACACTTTTCGCCAATCGTTCTTCACGACCTTTCCGAAACGTCTTCAAGAACTCCGCCTCTACGTGCTTCTGGAGCGCTATGCACCTCTCATGATCTTCAGGAGAAAGATCTTCAAGCGAGACCGTCACGATTTTATCTTCTCCAACTTCGAAGCCCATAGTGCTAGGAATAGTAGATCGGTCTTCAAAAACCAGATTTCTAGTCTCCAGCGAAGTCGCCAAAATATGTTGACGCGCTTTTGGTCAACACACGAAAGCGCTAGATCGCGCGGTCGTCGAATTTTCCTCACCGGAGCTTCTGGGCACAGCCGGTCAGACCGCCTGTAGAGGCGGTCAGACCGCCTGTTGCAGAGGCGCCGCGAAAGCCTACGATCACAACCTCGGGAGGGACCCCGCCGGAGGCTGCGAACCTAGGGTTGTTCTAAGGTCGGCAAGGCCACTTAGAACCTCCTAAAACGTCGCGGAGACGAAGAAGGAAAGGGGTTGGAAAAGCTAGGGTTTAGGGGTAAAAGTAAGATAATTGTTTGTTCGATTGGGTAGAGGTCCTCAATCGGCCACGGCCCTTTATATTTATAGGGTGGGGAGGTCTTGCCCGTAAGAAAGTCCTTGTATAGATCTAAAAACGTGCAAAAACCTGATTCTACTCGGACTCGGGGACAGGCGGTCAGACCGCCTGTGACAGGCGGTTAGACCGCCTGGCACAATTGCCAGACCGGCTACAGGGCCAGCCGGTCTAACCGCGTGTACAGGCGGTCTAGACCGGCTGTCCCAGCCTGATCGGCTTCGAGCCACTTTTGGTCGTCAACAGTAAGCCAATTATAAATCGAGAGAGTTTCTGTCGAGTGATCGTTAGAATCGAAATGTTACATTTGGCATGAATCATAACAAAATGCACAAGCTGTCTCACCCACATAAGAGGAAGTTCATGATTTCACGGAATAATGTTACATTTGGCTGGGTTTTACATGGTTCACCCATGTCGGATTTTTAATACCTGATCTGGTGTTTGGTTAGCAGGTCCAAGAGAAATAACACACACAAACCAAGATTTGCAAACGGCATGACCAGGACTATACTTATCCATGACTGATGCTCCTACTATCATTTCACGGGCCGTTCACAGCATCCCACGTCATATGCGAGGACATCCGATCCCAAGCATACAAACTATATTGATCAGTTACATTTACAACATCTTCTTTTTCGAAATTCACAAGAGGTAAATCTAGGACGCTTATAATGCATGCATCCCGATAGGGCGTCTGCTGATGAAGAATCGTAGATACATTGAATTTCATAATTTAAACCAGATGGATTTAAAGTTTAGACCACCTGATCTATCTATGTACACTTCTGCAGCTTCGAGTCACATGAATTTTATACCGTTTTGGTCATGAATTGCGTCTGCTTGGTACAGGGCGACCCAAGGACAGATCATCGATCTTCAGCAAAAAAGTTGGGTTCTGCTGGCTTCTGCAACAACCTTGCAGGCACTCTTTCTTGCAAACGGGCCTTTCGGGTGGCATTTCTCCGTAGGATCCGCATCATGTTGCCAACAAAACGTGAAGCGTAGAGCGCTGCTCCGAGACTGATCGAAGCAGTGCCGTCGCATACAATTGCTGCTTGCAACCTCTTCTCCTTCTCATATAGGGTCTCTTCAAGCTTCTTTCTGCAGTATCTGTGCCACGCTGCCTGTATGAAGCAAGCAGCCCAGGTTCTCCATTGTTGTGAGTAAAATCTGAAGGTATGTCGGAGCTGTTTGCTGTGAAGCCTCCTGAATTGGGTGGCAACAAACTTCAAGTCATCAGCCCTCAAAGCAAAAGCTTCAACTTCAGATAACGTCTTCACTGTCCTAGTTGAGCCAGGGAGATTCGAAGCTTGAGTGGGGTCAAGGGCCCATGTGAGGAGCTCTTCACCACAGAAGTCACCACCTTTTAGAACATTGGAGTTGAAGAAACCGGTCTGTCCACCATTGGTTGTCGTACTCTCTAGTGTTCCTCTCATGATGAAGAGCATTTCATTCACTGGGTCACCTTCACGAATTATGCAGCTTCCTTCTGTGTACAACATGGGCTTTAGACGATCACACATGGCATCCAAGAGCTGCTCATCCATATTTTCAAACATTGGAACCTGCAAATAGAATGAAAAGGTTAAAGATAGAAATGATAATAACAAATTAAAGAATAGCATCTGTTGACCAAAAAACAAAATTAAAGAAAGAAGTATACACGGGTCAAGCATAAAATGTATAGGTCCCTCACAAGTAACTTAAAGACCCCCATCAGCAACTGCTCAATAAGGTCTTTTAAAAGTTATTAGCTGCAATTTAACATGTTCAGGGTAAATCAAAAGCTTAATGCATTTTATGGCAATTCAGACACATTTTGGAGGTTCTGACATTGGGATCATATGCAACTTTCTCACTTTCTGGAACAACTTAGTTTTCCTATTGCTTAGTTTCCTTTACTGAGTTGACGAAGTCTGGCTAGTTTGCTGAGTTTCAAGAGGAAGGAACAATTAAAAGTGAATGAGCTAGCAAAAGAGGCTAATCTCCAGAAATTATATTTCAGTCAATAATCTTAGGGGTGTGTGCCCCTGGGGTCTCCCGTCTCCACCGACCCTTTGTAATTAACTACTGGCGCTAGTTTTTCAAAATAAGAGGCAAAAATCCGCACCCCTAGTCAATATCAATTACCCAATAACGTTATAACTGTTTTTCCTTCCTCCTCTCTTTAGCAACCAGCACTTAAATTGAATCAGGCTCCATCCTTGTTTTGACAATGCTATAAGAAAAGATGAAGATGATAAAATGATAGGACGATACTTCAGTGATGCAGAACCACTTCATCACATACATAGATCAAAGCACACAATTAGGCTGCCTATCCCAAATTCATGGGGGGCTTATTACATCAACAATTCTTCTTGCTGAAGCATATACACTCCAACCAGAAAGACATCAAACTTGAGGCACTGCCAGAGCAGCACTAAAGCCGAGATGAGAACCTACCTGATCCAGAACAGAACCATAGCCACCATCTGCTAACACTATGCATACTCAGCATGTAAAATAAGCAATACCCAGTAGCTAAAAGACCCACCACTTAGATAACTTATGGTCCTTGGGAAATAAGGTTATGCATATGTATATATATATTACAATCATCACCACACAGCACTATGTCAGATATCCAGTCTGTATGGACAGAGTAGATAAATGTCATCTCAACGAATGTGCTTGGGAGTTCTCTGTGTGTTGCAGTAGATAAATGTCATCTCAAACAATGTGCTTGTGTGTGTGTGTGCATGCATGTGCGTGTGTGCATCTGTGTATCCATTTCCATACACCAAATTATGGGACGGAGAGAAAAGATGAGATAGAAGTTTAAGCACCTTCATTAGAAGTGATAAACAAAGATGTCGCTTTATCTCTCTTCGAAGATCTTTGGGAAGGTTTGTAAGAAGGCCTTCTTCATCCACACCTCTTGTTTCTTGCCACCTATATTGTTCATGGCGCATAATCCTATCCTTAAGATTTTCAGGAAGTAGCCTATGTGCCATCCACTGCTCGGTATCACGCCTTTTCACTCTCATTTCTTCTATGCGCACAGAGGCTGACTGTAAATAGGTCTGAATTCACCAAACAGAAAGAAAATAAAATTAGGATAATATGGTATGCACACAACTTAGCTGCCTAGTTAGTAATAATTAATAAACTGTTAAATTAATAACTCCTGATTCTAACTGAAATAATGAGACTGTTGTCTTTAAATATGACATGCCAAACTGCAGGATAAATGTTTGGTGAATCAGACATGATGATAGATAGATACAGGCAAAAAGACTGGTTTAGCTTGTTATTTGTTTTTAAATGAAGATCGTTCAAGATCATGAAGAAATGACGATTTAAAGGTTTATGCAAGCCTAATTCATCTTTCAAAACAACCAAGTCATTACAACCATGACCTCTGGTCAGAGGCACACATGATTGTGGTAACCACGATAAGGCCAGTAACTCTTGCAGACGTGCTACAGGGCCTAGCCCTATATCTAGGGCTTGAATCACAGCTAAAATTTTCTCGATGCAACATCAGAGCTAATACAGGCATACAGCATATGAATTTAGCTGTTTGAGGAAAATGTTAACATTGGAGGTAACAAAAGATAGACTTTAGAAAAAAAGGCAGCACAGTGTTTAATGCAACCTTTATAATGTTTTTTCATTTCCGGGTTTCTCATCAGTACAGATCTTTTTTCCTCAAGGATATGTATTTGTTGAGCACTTCACTCCATAGAATCATGTAAATACAGGTGTTCCTATATAGTAGTTGGTATTGGCTTAATGTGATTTTAAATGAATCCATATGCAGTTTCATTTCACATATGCCTAATCAATTCAACTAAAATCAAAGGAATAATGACAACAAAATGCCATAAGTGAGAAAAACTTGTCTGTACCTGCACGTTACCAATAAGCAGTGCAAATAGAACCAAGCCTGATGTTGACACAAAAACCGCAAACAGATTCTCCGATGTATTAGTGCTTGTTTTCATGTTCTGACCAAGAGAACTGCAATAGATGAACCAATAAAAAAATGCACTTTGTTGAAACTAAGGTGGAAGCTAACTTTATGTAAGCAAACCTTAGATTTTGTAGCCCCCACCAAAAGCAATAGAATAGTTTCTCAAAGAAACTCTTTGATGTTGAAACATTCTCAAGAGCTGGTAGAAAAATTCCAAATTTCGGGTCTGGATTGGCATTGGGATCTTTTGCACAAGCAGTTTGTAAGAAAGAAGTATTTCCCGTCTTACTCCCACAATACAAAAATGTAGGTTGACAGCCAGTATTATTGCTGCATGCTTGTCTCCAACATGAATCTTCTCGTTGGATAGAAAGAATGTACCAAAGAGCTCCAAAGCCCTGTAAGCGGTTGTAGCATCAGTTTGTAATATCTTCACCATGGACAACAAAATTGTGGAAATTAAATGCATTTTATCAGGAGGTTAAAGGCGAGCCATCTAATGGAACTCATCATTATATGATGACAAACTGGCTGATCTACATATTTCTCTAGTATTTGTTTTGCTTACTTGTTAATTAACCAATAGTTACTTTTAAGATGTTGTGCATTCCCCCAATTTGTCACTAGAATTGTGTATTTGATATAATAATGCAATTGATGCTTGCCAGTTTGCCACCTTTTTTAATAGGTACCCAAGATAAGGAACATATGCCGACAAAATCAAATCAGTACAAAGATAGGATCACAGGTGTTTTCTTAACTATTTTTACTATTTTACTGAACAAAGCGCAATCACTAACAAAATCCTTTTTTTTTGTGCTAATAATGTGTCAAGGGAACTTACATGACTTGCAAGCATATAAATTAGGAGATTGAAAGCAGCACCAGCCCATGCTGTCTCTGTAAGTATGCCAGCAGATCTTGTGATTTGAAGGTAAAGTGGTATTATTCGTAGCAATCGAGGCACATATTGACATATAATAATAATCAATAGTACAACTTTTGCGTTCATAACTTCGGAACCTTCGAGATGAGGCAGCACCACCAACACAAACACCTGATAGTGAAAATATCAGAGGTAATTACAACTATGCATAATTTAAGAATAGCACACTTCAATGAATAATAGGGACTTATACAAAATAGGAGAATCAAAGCTAAATCGTTTCCTGGACAGATCTAAACTGGAAACAAAGGCAATTCTATTTCTTTCCTCAAACAGCGCAAGAGAGTTGCATGTCATTTCATTACAAGGAGAGAAATATATGTCAAAGGAGAGACAAAGAGGCCTCTTCGGCTCTTCCTAACACACCAACACATACCCTGAAGCAAATAAGGACACATTCGCACCATGCTCTATAATCTAGGCGACCACGACTAGCCTGCCCCCAAAAACAGACTAACAGTGATGGAGTGAGCACTGATGAACCAAGGCAATTTCCAGTTTTTCACTTTGCTGCACACTTGCACCAATGGTACATACATGTCATGTCTTTTGGGCCATTGGTACACTAAAGACTATTAAAGTATTTTAAAATTTGTAACAACAACGTTTGATTGTAGCCTCTAATTGTCGTACATATTATAATTCTATAAGTTTTCATGTTATCCTTAAAAGCATATATATGTTGTTAGATACTCCTTTCCCTTAAAAGTACATGATGTTTTGGAATGACAAAGTGTCCAATATGTATCTTTGACAACTAATTTCAACTAGAATATATTTGAACATTATGAGATTATAAAAGTACTTTTCAAAGCATATCTACCCACATGATTTTATTATTACAAACTAACATTTAAGTTATTGGTAGCTGAGGTTTGAAAAGTTTGACTGGATCTCCTGCGAAGCATGAAGTATTTGTGACTGGAAGGAGTAACACAATTATGAAAAGGTTCACTAAGTAGGGTATGTCATGTACCTGAGGGAGGGGCAGAACAGCTAAGAAATCAACCAGAAAAAATGTTGACATATACCGCTTCGCTATTGCAAACGTGTCCTCAACCAAGACGCCCCGACCAAACACTCTAGATGAAGGAGCGATAAAGCCAGTTCTGAACTGAAACATCATATGGAGTAAATAGAATATATCTGTGAAGAAGCGCAGGATACTTGCTGTGGTTTCTAACTTCTTGTCCAAGTAGAGGCAGTTATTGTCACCATCGATTACTGGGATATACAAGAACAATGGGTCCACAAAAACTGCAACAAGACATGATATCACAAATATCTTGTTCCATCTCTGCAAAAATGGTCCTTGAGGATCAAGAACTCTTGTTTTGCGTCTCCTTTCCTCTGAAGCTGATTTGTTTAGAGTTTCAGAATGTGAAGAGTTCCCTAAGAACGAAAAGGCTCCTGTAGTTCTGTCCTTTAGCAAGCCAAAGACGTTATGCCCTCTTTCTGAAACTACTCTATCCGAAACAACAGAAGCAGATTGCTCTGATCCCCAGTCCTGAAACCTGGGCATAACAGAAACAATAGAAAACATACTACTCAGAATACGCGAATTTTCCACAGACCATAGGATGAATCTGGAACCATACATTTCCATTGAAGTAGGGTTTCCTTTAAACAACAGGATGTCTTTTACCCCTCAAAACAGACACCAGGTTACTAAAATATTTTTAACACATACTGTACTAAACTTGTGGTACTATGCAGTTTTCCACAACTTTTTACGATGCCATGTAGAATGAGAGGATAAAACAAGAGGCTGACCTCACATATCTCTCCTCTCGTCCCGCCATGGTTTCCTTCTAACCCCAGAGGAGATACAGAGCCAGCAAGGCGGCGACAGCTGATCAAATCTTCAACTACAGCATGGAAGCATCAACCTCCCTGAAAATCACCCAACATATAAGTGTAAGGGCCTTCAAAAGGCATAGAGAGCAAATCGATCATCAAAGTGTGCAGATTCCCAGTAGCAGCCTAGTAAGTAAAATGGAAAGAATCCTCGGACCAAAGCATATGATGCAACCAAAGGAACAGCAGATTAAGCACCACGCAGAAGTAACCAAGGGCAACAGATTGGGGAATTCGATGGATATGCTAATATATATATAGTGTCAGTTTGATAAAAATTGAGATAATAAAGGTGGACAGGTGGTGTTTCAATTCCCTCGTCTTGAAGGGGGAAACATCAACCAGAAAGTAACATGCCAACAGCAGCACAAAAATCCCGCCCCCTTCCATGTACACCTCGAATGGACTTACTAATTTACCGCCCTTTGACCACAGTTCCAGAGCTAAATCGCATTAACAGGACTTGATGAATCCCGATCCGTTCGCCAGAGGCAAGCTTGGCTAGCCGAAGCAGGGCTCCGAAATCTGCGCTCCAAGTAGGCGTAGCTCTCAGTGACTAGCCCCAGCAGCATGGATCGCGGGATCTGGACCGGAGGGAGCAACAAGGTAGATCGAAGCCGAGCGAGAGCAGCAGGTAGCAGGGGCGAGCTTACCGGAGCGAGGGCGGCACCGCTGGCCGAGAAGGACGGTGAGGAGGCGGAGGTGGACTGGTGGAGTCCGTAGTGGGGCGGTGGCGTTAGTGGATGGTATCTACGAATTACGAGGCGGCGACGGCGGCGGCGAACGGACGGGGAATGGCAATGTTACCGGCGGTTTCCGCGGGCCGGGGCGGCTTCGACCGGGCATGACGGGGACACGTTCTTCGTGGGTGTGCGTGGGCTCCACGCTCCAGCTCGGCAAGACCCAGTTGCAGCTCTCTCGCTACCGGAATCAGAAGTCAAAGTCTCAAAGGGACAGTGAAACTGACAACTGAGATTAGTCAATAGCAAGACCAAAGGGCTATGAAAAAAATTCAGAATGGCACTCTTACAGCCTACTAAGTAGAGATGAAAACGGATCGGATACGGACGGACATGCCCGAATACGAATACATATATTTATTTTTTTGCCGGATCAGATCCGGATACGGACAATACAAAATATGTCGGATATATATCGGATATTGATATACATTACATATCTACGATAGATATTCAACTTTTTTTTTCGGATACGGATACAGACGGATATTAATTTTTCAGGGCCTTCTGTCGGACGGGAAATATCCATACCACTTTCATCCCTACTACTAAGTCTCAGAGTTCTTAACCTCAAACAAACAGCAAACTTCGCATACACTTTTTAAAAAGCCGTAAACCTAGAAAAACCAGTGTTTCAAAAATCGCTCCTAGGTGCCTAGGCGCTAGGCGCCGGGTCACCGTGTAGTTTAACTCCTAGGCGGTGGGTCGGGGCATTTTTCCGCCTAGGCGGTCCAAGGCGGTCTTAGGCGCGCCTAGGCGGACGATTTTCGAGCGAATTAAACGGTCTGGACGGAAACCTAGACGTTGAACTGGTATTTTTTCTAGGTTTCGCATCTCATTCGCTTAAGTGCTTGTTGGCTGCATGCATTTAGCCATTTAGTAACTATCATTATAGTCTAGTCTTTATTTTAGCATGTGAACATATTTTATTCATGAACATGTAACGAATATTTATTTTGTTCCAGAACATGTAATGACTATTTTATTCCTGCATCAAGTGATTTGATTGTATATTTGCCAAAACGCCTAGGCGTCGCCTAGGCGGCCTAGGCGCTAGGCGGACCTCCACCGCCTGCCTAATGCCTAGCGATTTTTGAAACCTTGAGAAAAACCTGAGGTTATATGAGAAACTGGAAAGCTCAATTTTAAGACATTTCCGAGTTTAGAAGGCTAAACACATCATCTAAAAGCCAGTGTTGGCTATTCATAACAAAAAAAGCCAGCAACAAGTTTTTTTTAAAAAAAAGTGTAAAAGCTACAACTCAAACAAACATGCCTATAACTCTAGATTTCTCCTCCAAAAGTCTAACAGTGAGTAGCCCTTACTTGGAAGAACGTTCGTTCATAGACTTCCGCCTATCCCCTCCACTACAAGATTTACTATCTTTGTTAATAGTGCATCCCCTCCACTATAAGGTTTACTATATTTGCTAATAGTGCTACAATGATTTAGGAGTGACCATTTGTTTAAGATTAATGTTGCAAAATAATTATATCACCGGCAACTTTTACTATTTGTAAGGCCTTATAAGAATGAGCAATATAATCTCACAAAAGGTCTAGAGTGTGAACCTTTCCGTTACTCACAATCAAACGGAGCAAATAGGAACTAACGGAAAACATCAAGCCACATAGTAGTTCCCTCATCCACGTCCACAAGAAAAATATGTATGAATGATGACATTGATGACAATAAGATATAATCCTGATTTTTTTAGCTATAGTAACATCAATGGAAACTTTTATCGATCAAAATTTTATAAGGTCTGTTCATATTCAACTCTAAATATCGTTACCACATAGTACTATTTTTTTGTTGAACCTTATTTTATTCATTATGAGATGTTGATTGAAGGTTATTTTGTGAATGACACTTATACAAGATAATGAGTGTATATAGATTGTGACAAATTTTTTAATTTGGTATTTTTAATCAATACTCCACTAACTAAATCTCTAGTATAGCAAGGTGACACTGTTGCAGCTGTTGGTAACTGAGCTACACAAAAAAGGCAACAATATATGCTGTTGGGCATCGGAATAGGATGTTGCAAAAAGGTTGCAATATTTTTGTTTTGTAAAACCCATATATTTCTATGATTTTTTTTATGTAAGACAAAAATTGTTGCTTGCTCCTCAAAAATCTATAAACTGGCATGTTAGACAAATAGTTTCACCAAGTGATTCTGATTCTGGAGAGAAACGTTTTTAGGAGAATTTATATCTGAAATGTTCCTACAAGAATTTAGATACTACCAAACGCACCTTTACCGTGTGTTTGGATAGCGGGTTGGTGTGGGTTGGAACGGGTCGATCCCACACCAACCCGCGTTTGGTTGGAGAAGCACCTGGGTTGGGTTGAACCCGCAGGGGAATATACCCTAAGGTTGTGTTTGGTTCCCTGCACGAAGGTAGCCTGGCTCGCACTAGGCGGCCAGGCTCCATGGAGCCAGGTCGCGTGCATGCAGCCAGGCGTGTTTGGTTGTCTGCATGACTAGAGCCAGGCTATGCAGAGTTTGTGTTTGGTTGCCTGTATATATTGACAGCTTCAAATGCTAGATGCAAGAGATTGTGTTTGGTAGACTGCATTGCATGAGTTCTAGTTACCTGCTACATGAAGTGGTAAGTATACCACCTCATGTGCAGCACAAGGATAGAAAATTTACATCTGATGATAACCATTACATAAATTTGCAAAGCAAAAAGACAATTAGTAAGAATTGAACCACTATTATTACATCTTTGAATCAAATACAAATTGCTTCTTCCTCAGGTCTGGTGCACAAGCTTCTGGAGCGGCTGTTTTCATTTCATCATCGTGACCACCATGGAAGGCTGCAAATGCATCTTCCCTGGACTTGTATTTTTTGTAGCAAGCGCCATGGTAGCCATTGACTTGAGCATGGGCCTCATCCCACCTGGAGAAAACTCCAGTTTTCCGGCCAGCAGAGACAACATACCAGGGCATAGCTAGATAAAAATTCACGAACAATGCGAGAAAAGCACATTGTATGGAAAATGAAGCATTGGCAAGATAGAAATTCATGAAAAATTAGCAATGAGACATGTGCTCAGGTGAAAACAGCACATTGTATGGAAAATGATGCATTGGCAAGATAGAAATTCATGAAAAAATAGCAATGAGACATGTGCTTAGGTGAAAACAGCTCATTAGCAATTAGCAATTGTACATGTGCTTAGGTGAAAACAACAAGTAATAATAAACAGCAAGCAAACATGAACATCAAGCAAACTTGATCATCATTGGCAAGAGACATGTGCTCAGAATAAGAGTTTAGGACAGATGTTCAGATCAACAGTTTAACATCAAAGGCAATGGACACATGCTCAGATTGCCTAGACAACAAATGGTTATCATGACCTAGGTTGATCCAGTTGGATTAGTGGCATATGTAAGTCACTAACTATATGCTACATGTAGGTATAGTTAGCAAAAGTTGCAGGTTAACTGCACAAAAGCAACAGGTCAGTCACATGCACAGACCACCAGAGGGGAGAATATCCACACAAGAAGCCACTATCTCCATTTGGCTTGATAGCCACAACCACTGCACCAGATCATGCTCAAGCCACAGCAATGATCACTCCACCAAAATACCACCAGGAGAAGGGCAGTCACTGCACAAAAGATGGATCAACCAGGAACCACCATCAACATCAGTTGTAGTGCCTAGCCAAGAAGGTCCTCAGCCACAGCACACGATGAGGTTGATTCATCTTCACAAAAGCAGACCCCTGAGCCTTGTTGTCAAGCAGATGACCATATGCAACAATGAGAGCCTCCTCAGTGAACCCAGGCATGAACATGACAGCTTCATACAACTTAGGGTGGGAATCCTCAGCCTTGGTAGAACGAATAGCATCTGCAACATTGTTGACAGCATCAGTCATGCCAGTGAGCACAATGATGTCCTCCTCAGATAACATGCACCTCTTCCTCTTGGATCCAGCACCCTCCTCTGACTTGGCTGCATCAACCTTGCCAGTCTTGGGATCCTCGGGCAACTCATTCTTGAGCTCACTCTCACCACAGTCAGAAGCAGAACCAAGAGCCTCATTTGACCCCATAGCAAACTTGCCTGTTGCCGGACCATTGCCAAAGATGATCATCATTTCCTTGTAGTTCTGAATTGGCTTGTTCAGGAACTCAGCATCCTTGGGGTGTGCCTGCAGAATCATGATCTCATGTTAGAAGCTCTGGAATTGTGCTCAAGGATTGTTGTCAATGTAAATGTTGTTTGAACATAGCAAGTACCTTGATATGGCCATTGTAGTGCTCCTCCTCAAGTACAATCATGGAATTGTCTGTATCCCACAAAGCTCCACTAAGCTCTCTCAGCTTAGACACTCTCACCCACCTCTGCCTCCACTTCCTCAAGTGGTTGTACACTTGAGTACCGGTCACCTCATTGCCACTGAACTCCTGAAGAGCCCTAGCAACCTGGTTCAGGTGGACTTCTTTGAATCCTTTATCAGTCCTGACCCCAGTGGAGATGAGCTGGCACATACGGCGAAAGACAAATCCAGACATCACATCTGTCCACCTCATAGCTGCCCTCTGTTGGTTAGGTGTTGGTTCACCTGCGGCTGCAGCAGCACCAGCAGCAGGGGCACCACCAGTTGTAGCAGCACCACCAGCAGCTGCGGCACCACCAGCAGCACCAGCAGGACCAAGACCAACAACATCAGGTCCAGGAAACACAAGCTCATCAACAGCCATGACCTCCTCCGCCATCTCCTATTTCCAGTTGCCACACCCCACACTCAGGTCAAGTAAGAAAAAATCATCATAGACATGTCTAATGCCTCAGGTCAAGTTAGTAGGTAAATCATCATTGCACATGTCTCAAGTCTCAGCTATAGAAATAAAATTCATCATTGCACATGTCTCAAGCCTCAGCTAAAGAAATAAAATTCATCACTGCACATGTCCATGCCACAGCTAAAGAAATAAAAATTCATCATAGCACATCTCCATGCCTCAGCTAAAGAAATAAAAATTTCATCACAGCACATGTCCATGCCTCAGCTAAAGAAATAAAAATTCATCACAGCACATGTCCATGCCTCAGCTAAAGTAATAAAAATTTCATCACAGCACATGTCCATGCCTCAGCTAAAGAAATAAAAATTCATCACAGCACATCTCCATGCCTCAGCTAAAGTAATAAAAAATTCATCACAGCACATGTCCATGCCTCAGCTAAAGTAATAAAAATTTCATCACAGCACATGTCCATGTCTCAATACAATAATTGACTTAGAAAGACAACATTGTTCAATACAAAAGCTGAGATAAAGACAACATTGTTAAATACAATAACTGATAGAAAGACAACATTGTTCAACATGAACCCAAATGCAGCACCTACATGCGAGAATTACCCCTATTAAGCCACATGTGATTAGCTATTTCATCCCTAGTGTGTGCCCAAGCAGCATTATCATCTTGCTGAACTGCATCACCCTGACTTTGGTTGTTGTTAGGGACCCAAGAGAACTCAGCAGGAACCACCTCATCCACCCCATGTCCCAAAATCCAATTATGCAATATACAGCAAGCAAGTACTAACTTCACTTGTGTCTTGTAGGGATGGAATGGTTTATTGTCAAGGATGCGGAAACGATTCTTCAATGCACAAAAAGCCCTTTCAACAGTTACTCTCAAACTCGAATGCCTCAAATTAAACAATTCTCTTGCATTTGTTGGGTAGTTCCTACCACCATACTCTTTCAAGTGGTATCTAGTGCCTCTATAAGGAGGAAGGAATCCAGTACGACATGCGTATCCATCATCTACCAAGTAGAATTTTCCTAGAGCAATGATACAAATGCATCAGGTTTAGGTTGTCAATTTAGAGTTTTTATTTTTGGGTAGAAAATGAGGTTATTACCTGGTGCAACCCTTAACCCATTCTCTCGCTCTAGTGCATCGGCAAGAATTGTGGCATCGTGTGCTGAACCCTCCCAACCAGCCAACACATAGGTAAATTTCAGATCAAAATCAACAGCAGCAAGAACATTTTGGGTGGGGCAATGTTTTCTTCCCCTAAAGGCTGCTTGCATCTTGGCTGGCACTCTAGCATCAATATGAGTTCCATTTATTGCCCCTACACAATCCTACATCAACACCCAACATATTTCAGTACTAAATATATGCATGCAATATCTACAAAGCAACAAACTAAATGACAATTTTATTACCTTAAAGTATGGATACCATCGATGTCTGTTGCTTATCTTAAGTGGTTTCTCATTGGATGGAGGTCTAATCATGTCATGCCTAAGCTCCCCAATGGCATACAAAACTTCTTGGAAAAATCTGTGCACTGTCTCAATGGACCTCCTCCATGTTTCGTGCACAACCCTATAGCGTTGGTTATGCCCCACAACATGGAGAAATATGGCTACTTGTTCTTCTACACTACTATGAATGCTATCTCTCAACAAGAGTCTTTCTCGAAGCAAGTCACATAGTCTAAAAAAAGGTGTTCTTCTCATGCGAAGCATGTTAACACACTCGGTGTCATTGGAGTTGTAAATTAGAGCCAAATTATGTTGGCGTTCCTCATCCATTTGGCTCATGGGCCCATAAGTAATTTGTGGCCGTGAACTTTGATGCATTCTAATCCTACTGAACAAGAATGCAATCATAGCAGTGATAAGAGCAGCACTGCGAGCAATCAAAAACTGTCGTTCGTCCTCCATAGACATCTAGCAAGAGACAATGGTGTAACAAATTTGGGTGTGTTTGGTTCCTGGATCATGCCACAGGAGATTGACAATGAACTTTTGCTCAAATGGTCACATATACAGGGATAAATCAGCACATGAAGCATCATTGGCATGGACAAATGCTCAAAAGACAACAAAAATCCTAACAGGAATCATCATAGGCACGGACCAATGCTCAGAGTACAACAAAAAAAACCACACAGGGAGCATCATAGGCATGGACAAATGCTTAGGATCCAGGATAAAGCATCATAGGCATAGACAAATGCTTATACTACAACCAAAAACATCACAGGGAGCATCATAGGCATGGACAAATGCTCAGAATACAGGATAAATCATCACAACGAGCATCATATACATGGAAAAATCCTCATGAAAAAATGAGTACATCAGATCTATCACACAGAGTTAGCATCGAAAACACACAGTAAAGATTCGCATATTATCAGATCGAGAATAGAGGAGAAAGGAGGGAGATTTATTTTTACCGAACGAGGATTGACAGCAACCAAAGCAAAATGAGACGAACAAACAAGTGACAGGTCAGATCTGCATGGGGAACAACACAAACACAAAGTAAATGTTAGGGTTTCGATGAGAACAGGGATGAATCATACAAGAAAAAAAAACACATCTTTAGTGCTCCTCTAGCCAGATCTACAAAGAAAAAGAGGTGAACTTGCAAGATGAAGACTGGATCTGAGGAAACAAAAAACATAGAGGGAGGGGGGGAGACAGATTACTTGCCTACTGTGGCACAAGAACTCAAATCCAAAGCACCTACAAATCAAAGAGGAGGAGATGGAGGGTCAGCAACCGCGAATCTGTGAGCAACATCATGGATCCAGTAAAGAAGAGAACGGAGAGAGAGAGAGGGGAGAAGAACACCTTGCTGGCGGCGATGAATGGTGAGTGAGCGCACAGAAGCGGGAGAGGAAGGGGGAGGGATAAATAGCACGGTGAAAGGCGCGAATCCGGCGGTGAATGGCGCGAAAACGGCGGTAACCCTAGTGACATGGCGCGAGCTCCCGCCGCCCAGCTTTTCGCCTCGCGCGCGTCCGCCCTTGCACCGCGCGAGCCTGGCCGGGGAGAAACGCTCGCTCGTGGCGTTTCCCCTCAGCCTGGCTGCGGAGGCATTTTTGCACGCGCCCAGCCTGGCTCGGAGGCCTGTCCAGGCTACCAAACATGCGGTGCCTGCACCCACCGGGCCTGGTTGGCCCTCGTGCAGGGAACCAAACACACCCTAAAGATGCGGGTCATCCCCATCCCTCCAATTTGAGGGGACGAACTCGACCTAGATCCGCTCGCGGGCTACGATAACCTCCCGTCCCCACCCGGTCCTCTCTCTCCCTCGGTCCCTCCCGTTTCTCCCGTGCGCACGTGCGTGAGGGAACGGCGGTCCTCTCTCTCCCTCGGTCCCTCCTGTTTCTCCCGTGCGCACGTGCGTGAGGGAACGGCGGTCCTCTCTCTCCCTCGGTCCCTCCCGTTTCTCCCTCGGTCCCTCGGCCCCTCCCGTTTCTCCACTTGGCTCAAACTCCTTTGCACAATAGCAATAGCTACACTATTTTTTTCTTAAAAAAATAGCTACACCTTTTTTTTATTATGATGCTTTTAGCCTTTGTCAAGGTTAATTTTTATTTGATGCACCTGCATGCACATTATTGTTATATTATATTATAAAAATATTTATCATGTCGTGACAAGATCTAAAACAAAAATACAGATAACATATATTTGGCGAGGTCTAAAGCCTCCAAGCTAAACCAACACAGAGTTTAATGAAGGTTGCTAAATCGTTAAATGACTCTTATGATAAGCCTAACTATAATACCTGCGATGTAAAATAGAAGCTATACAATGTATATCAAGAATAATTCATCGTTTTATACAAGCTGATGTAATGATTTGTAACTTTATTGAACTCACACTTTGATACAATCACACTCCAATTATCATTTTTTCAAACAAACATCTATCGATCTTAGCAGCTGAACCAGCAAATAAGGTCAATGTAGAGAAGCAAGATTAGATTAAAAAGTGAATCACCTTTATTGATGATATTTCTTTTTAAAAAATTACGACATGAACTATAATGCACACTGATTCTTTTGGTGTCAAACATTGAGGCTCACTTTTCTTATATTACGATAGTCCTCCATTTGAAACCTAAACTATATAACTACATTGAAAAGAACATATACTATCATATTTCCTCTAATTCTAATTTAGAGCATTTTATGTTAGCTATTCTTTTCTCTTAATATAATTCTCAATGTACATTTTGAGTATAGTTATATTGTTTGTTTCTACCATGACATTGTTAAATGCTCAATAGTATTTGCAAGGTTTGGCCATAGCCTATAGTCCTGTTTTTTTGAAAGCGTGATGAGAAACAAGTAAAACATAATTATATGTCCTCTTGCCAAAAATATTACATGTTTGGTTAGCTATAGGCCATCTCCTCTTGCAGTACTAATTTATGTGCTTGATTCAAGTCTAATATATGTCTATTATTGAAGATGTTATTGCGCCTGCATTTTGTATCTTTCTAATCGGTTGGTCTGACTACAACAATACCGTTTTATATTGAAACTTGCTGTAAAGTGGATGGCCAGCTACATACTCCACCGGCTAATGCACATCAAGCTTTTTCTATGCAATATTTTTCTCTGTTTGCCTAATCTAGGCATGTGTTTTTGTAATAAGAAAAATAAAAAAATCACGCAACGCAACAAAATATTATCGACAATAATAATAATTCTTCCTTGAAAACCGGGTGCCTTTTCTAGCGGGGAGGAGGCAGGCCGCAGGGGAATCTGGCACCGGCCACCACGACCCCTCCCGCCGCTTCCTCCTCCCTGCCCTCCCTTTCCCCAGATCCGAAGCCATTAAAACCAGCGGATCTCGCCTCGGTGCGCGGCCGCGGCACCCGGGCAGGAAAGCGAGCGAGCGGGAGAGCCAGCAGCAGCCATGAGATGGTATGCATCGGTAGCCTCCTGAGGGCGCTGGTGCTGCGTGCGGCGGCGTCTGCGGGCAGGCGCCGGGGGGTCCTGTGCGGCCGGGCGGCGGATGTGCGCGTGACGCCCCGGCACGGACACGGCTGGCGCGGGTTCCGGGCGGTCGCGGGCAGGATGATGCTAGACTCCTCCGACCCTACCTCCCCCGCCGCGGCGGCGGCGGAGGCCGGGCAGGTGCAGCCGCAGCGCCGGGCGGCCGGGGCGGTGCCCCAGGCGCACGACGGTGGCTACGCCAGCGGCGGATGGGAGAGGTAAAGCACGGGTGTGTGGTTTGAGGGCCTCACCGTTGGCTTCGAGATGCTTCTGTGCCGGTTAGGATGCTGCATTTGCATGCGGGGATTGCGTTTGGCATTGGGTAGCCTGCGGTTTGTGCTAACAATAACAACCATGCAGAAGAGATGCTCTATTGGCTTGAACGCCGAAACATGCAAATGTACCTTTTTCCTTTTGTTGATACAAATGCGTTGTAGTCATTTGACACCACATTTTGATGTTCCGAGCCAGACATACGAGGGAAAATACAATCTAACCTGGTTTATATGTGATCTTTTGCATTATATCATTTTTATCTTTTACTGTCAGAGATACAAAATGACTAAATGAGTTGCATAGCATACAACGGTAAAACAAATAGTATCAAAGAATGCTCTGAAGAGTCTTTTAATTCTTTTATTTATCATGGTATTGTATTGCTATGTTGCTGCTTACAATCCTTCCAGTAAAACCTGTGTGCTAATTATTGTGAGTGGTGACTTGATACATGTATGGCTTCAAAGTTTTATAGGTTGAAGTTAAACTTAAATAGCATTTGAAAATACCAAATAAGCACGCATTGTTATTCACAATTCTAAACATGTAGCACTTAATATTTTTTGGTTTTACAATTTTAAACATCTTTCTAGAGCTTTAATTGCTAAAACGTTTGTCACATTCATATGGAAGTTGATCCTTGTTAATGGTCTCACCTGTACGCATATATATTTTCGCATGATTTCAATTCAGAATCGAATGACAGTTTATGATTTTCTTTCTTGCATGTTTTAGATGATGCCTTGCTTAACACAATGCTAAAATTGTGACAGAGAAGATGGTAAACTGAGTTGTGGATACTCAAGTTTTAGAGGGAAGAGAGCTACTATGGAGGATTTCTATGATGTGAAGCTAACTGAAGTTGATGGGCAACCTGTTAGCCTGTTTGGTGTTTTTGACGGTATGGGCTCCATGTTACCCTATTGACTTTTATGTTTTTATTGCCTACCATGTTTTCTTTTAAAGTTCTGGTGCATTAGGTCATGGAGGATCACGTGCTGCTGAGTATTTGAAGGAACACTTGTTCGAGAACCTGCTGAAGCACCCTGAGTTCTTGACTGATACAAAGCTTGCTATAAGTAAGTTTTGTCTTGAGACTTTACTGTAGGCTCTTCCTGTTGCCATTCTAGTTGGTGCTGCAAAATGTTTATCTGCTAAACTTGAATTTATGACTAAAAATAGGTGAAACATATCAGAAAACAGACACAGACTTCTTGGAATCAGAAGCAAGTGCCTTCAGGGATGACGGTTCAACAGCTTCAACTGCAGTTTTGGTGGGTGACCATCTGTATGTTGCAAATGTTGGTGATTCTCGTGCTGTTATTTCAAAAGCTGGCAAAGGTATTGCATAATGGAATTAGGTATTTTAACTTATTTGTATTTCATGTGTCCCTTGATGGATGGTCTGTAAAGCATTAAGGCGAGGCGAGGCGAGCCACCACCGCCTTATCGCCTCAGCAATGCCTAGGCGGGCTAAGGCGGGATAAAGCGGCCTAAGGTGGAGCCTTAGGCAAGGCGACCCCCCCCCCCCCACCGCCTTGTCTCCTAGGCGACGCCTTAAAAACATCTTGATGTCTAGTTTAGTCTGTGCAATCTAAATCAAGAAGCAAAATCTGGCATAATTCTGTTCCTCGTATGAACATGATATGCAGTTAACCTATGCATTCAAATCCCTGATTGCTTTGCATAGCCTTAAATGAATTTGGTCGTGTGGTTTATCGTTGAATTTATGTTATTTGATTGCTTTCCACATGTGATAAATGCCTTCAAGTTCAGCCGTTTGTTTTTCTAGCTATGGCACTTTCAGAAGATCACAAACCTAACAGGATTGATGAGCGAAAGAGAATTGAAAATGCCGGTGGTATTGTCATTTGGGCTGGTAAGCATTTACTCTTCGTTCGTTAATATATTTGTCTAGTTTGCTGTTAATCACATCAAGTTGATAAGATAGTTAGCACAAGCACAATGTCTGTGCTATTTATTTTAGCTGTCTATGTTTCTGGAAGTTTGAACATGTTATGTTTCAATAGTCAATATGAATGTTTCTTAGTGTTACAGTGGAGCAGCCTTATTTGTTACATCATGGCCTTCCTTTTCTTTCAAATGATAAACATGACATTCTTGATGTGGCATTTTCCAGGTACATGGAGGGTAGGTGGTGTGTTGGCAATGTCCCGTGCATTTGGCAATCGTTTACTGAAGCCATATGTGGTGGCTGAACCAGAAATCCAGGTATGAAATTATAATTGAGCTATGCCAAGGTTCCGAGCCTTTTTTTTTTAAAAAAAACTTTCAGACTAATATTGGAGGAAGGCTGTTTTTTACTTATTTTGTTAGAGTAGAATTGTTAAAATGGTAAAATGTAACTGTTCTATCTACAAACAATGCTGTTTAACAATAAGGAAGTGAGCAAATAGACACAAATATGCAATTGTTACTAGTGCTGATCGTTAGTAGCTGCTGCTACCAAGCAAATTTATTGATTGATCTGTAGATCTTTTCCATGGTCTTTGCCCATTGGCAATTATAATAAAGTATTTTCCAATAAACTGCAGGAAGAACAGGTCAATGGGGAGCTGGAATGCCTGGTTCTTGCTAGTGATGGGCTTTGGGATGTCGTGGAAAATGAGGTAATAACTCAACTCCATTACCAAGTTATGTGGTTTATGTGAATTCAAAGCAGAAGATTGTTTATGTGAATTTAAATGAATGCACTGCCAGCATTGCCTCAATGTTGTTTTCGATTAACTCTGGCTCTATCACTAATGTATTGTTAATCATTTTGTTTAAAAGGAAGCTGTTTCCCTTGGGAAATCAGAAGATGCCCCTGAGTCTGCAGCTCGGAAATTGACAGAGATCGCTTACTCTCGCGGCAGTGCCGACAACATTACATGCATCGTGGTTCAGTTTCACCATGATAAAACCGGATGAGGCATCAGGCAATATTACATGGGACGCAGTCCGATTTCACCAAGACAATTACAAAACCGGATGAGGCGTATGGCGGCCGATTTCAGGTTTCCCCTGCTTCAGGCTATTATTATCCTGCAAGCTGGGGTGTTGGGGTTTCTCCCAGATTTATCGCTCATGTAGCAACTGCCAAAGAGCTGTTCCATTGATTCTTTGTTGTTGCCTTCTAGGAAAATATTTTTATTCCAACAGGTGTAAGATACATCTTTAATCTGATGAATTTCTAATAAGACATTTTTAATCCGTTGAATTTCTAATAAATCTGTGTGTTTTAACCGTTAGAGAGATTGCCTAAGTTTTTCCTCCAATTGTTACGTGAGGCTGTTTGTTTTTGCTTCGCCTTCCGTATGAAATTATAGAAGGGGATGGTTAAGATAGGAGTGAGATGCCTACCATGCTACTAGCAATATTTGCAGTTCGACATCTAGCTCCTAAAACATAAATAGGATATTCCACCTGAAAGCACTATATTTTCTCAGGTATTAGATGGAAGTATGCTGGAGCTTTGGTGTGGCACAAATCAACTGAAATTATAATCATGCTGTTAGCTCTTTTTTTTTCAGTGTCGTAGGTGATAATGTGATAGCTTCCAGTTTACGGAAAGAGTACTGTTATACATAGCTTTCAATATAAATGTAGCTTTCAACATAATAAATGTAGCTTTCAATATAAAACAAGGAGGGCCAAAGGCCTCTGGTCGCTCGGAACCATTTGTGAAAACAATTGGTAAATCACATCCAATTAAAAGAAAGCAACATCAAAGAATCACAGATTCACTCTGGTCAGCATCTCTGCACGATCCCGTCATAGCTGTTCCGTAGCTTTTCGACCAAAGTACTATGCCTTTAGGCTGTGTTATGGGTGGAGAAAAAGAACTTTTTTTTTTCTGGGATGCGTGTTATGTGAAGGGGATGAATAGAAAGGTGAAAAAGGAATTTTTGAGAATGCGTGTTCTATGAGAGGGATGAATAGGAAGTAAAAAGAACTTTTGCGAACTAAACAGACCCTTAATTTCAAAAAAAGTACTATGCCTAACCCTGTGAGCCAACCGCGTAGGACGTCAACGACCCTGCAAGCAAAAAACGCGGCGCGAGAGTTAGTTTAGCAACCACCATATTGAACATGATAACTGATCGACTAAAAAAACATGATAGCTGATGATGATGGTGGCTGAAATTTGAGACGACACTGACAGATTTTTTTTAGCATCTCGGCACTGACAGATGGGTCCCGGTCTCCCCGAGTAGGTTTGACATTTCAGGAGCCATACTAGGCCCGGCCCACCAGTCCACAAATCGAAATGGGCTACAATTACGAAACCGACTCGGCTCTCTTTCTTCTTGACCCCGTTCGTCTTCGCGGTGGTACTGTGACGAACGACGGACGGGTCCACCGATCAGCGACGGACAGAAGCCGATTCTCTCTCCTCCTGCATCCCTCCCTGCCTCTTCGATCCAAACCGAGCAAGCACCAAACCCTACCGCTTCGATGGCCGACGGCGGCGGCGGTGGCGCCGGCGAGCCAGGGGCTTCCGCTGGCTCGGCGCCGGTGTGCAACTTCGTAAGGAAACCACCCAAGAACATCCGGAAGCGCCCCACCGCGCCCTCCGGCTCGGACGACGACGACGACGGCGGCGGCGCCCTCGCGGCCTTGCGGTCCAAGAAGGGCCTGTCCTCCGCGGGCAAGCTCGTATTCTCCTCCGCCGACGCCTCCTCCGAGCCGCGGCGGTTCCAGTTCGAGTCGTCCCGGACGATCCAGTCCTCCGACAGCCGCGCCACCGCCACGCTCGAGACGGAGACGGAGTTCGACCGCGACGCCCGCGCCATCCGCGAGCGCCAGCTCAAGCAGGCCGAGGAGTCCCTCAAGAAGAACCCCTCCGGGTCCGCCTCCGCCTCCGGCTCCGGCGCAGGGGAGGTGTACAAGGGGATCCACGGCTACACGGACTACAAGGCCGGGTTCCGACGGGAGCACACGGTGGCCAGCGAGAAGGCCGGCGGCTCGCACGGCCCGCTCCGGGCCTCCGCGCACATCCGCCTCTCCGCGCGGTTCGACTACCAGCCCGACATCTGCAAGGACTACAAGGAGACGGGCTACTGCGGGTATGGTGATTCCTGCAAGTTCATGCACGACAGAGGGGACTACAAGTCCGGTTGGCAGATCGAGAAGGAGTGGGAGGAGGCCGAGAAGGCCCGCAAGCGGCGCATTGCGATGGGTGGCGATGGGAGTGATGACGAGGCAGCCGATGAGGAGGAGGATGATGAGGAGGAGGCCCTGCCCTTCGCCTGCTTCATTTGCAGGCAGCCTTTTGTTGATCCTGTCGTCACAAAATGCAAGCACTACTTCTGTGAGCATTGCGCATTGAAGGTATGAATCAGTTTGTTACCTTCTTCCATATTGCTGAATTTAGCATGGATAGGATCTAGGTGTCCACTTGTTTGCTTGGCTAGGCTACTAATTTTCCATATAGAAGATTATGTAACACAAATTGCTTGGTAGGGTACTCAACTTGAATTGTGGGACATATAATGGTTATTGTTGGTTTTGAAATCACTTCCCCCTAGGTTTATTATGCTTTATTTCTAAGTAATTTTCCAAGTTAAAATATTTATGTTTGTTAGGTTAGTTATGGAAGTATATTTGCATACTTCGTTCAGATTGAAAGTAGTGTATGACCTTGGTAGGGTTGAGAGTAGCACAAGATTGTAGATATGTAGTGAAGTGATTGATTAGCAGTTTTGTTGTTTAGAACTGTAGTTGTGTTGCTGTGGGTATGTTACAGGGCTTGTTTGGCGGAGCTCCAGCTCCATGAATTTATGGACCTGGTATTCTTATCTCTAGAAATTCCTGGAGTAACAAACACTAATTTTTACATGGATCTTGGAACTGGAGCTCTTCCGAAAAAGGCCCATGATACTATTTGCTTCCTAATTTACTCCCTCAATGGTTAACTTCTGTTAAGAATGGCCATGTACTTTCATCTGAAGCCAAATTCACTTTAAACAATAAGAAATGTTTTCACCAAGATAAGTATTATATGCTGATGGGTTTGGTTGAAGGGAACTGTGCAGTTACATGAACCGCTTTAACAAATTTAGGAAACTCTGAAGGAGATATTAAATCTGCTGGAATGGATAATCTGATTCGTCAAACCATATCTCTATGTATTGATTATTTTCTGTGTTTATTGTACTGAGTGTTCCACCAAATAGTGCCCTTGCCTCTTAAACTTCCGCACAATACTGAAGCAAACTATTATCCTTGCAAATGGAACTGTTGAAACATTGCACTTTGTATGGGGTTCCATTTTTTATTTTTTCCCTCTCAACTTTTCATGGCAGTCCTGTTCACTGTGGATTTCTCTACTGAGACCACCACTTCATGCAGACCAAAACCTCTGTACTTTGCTTCTCTAGTGAAAGAGGATAGCACAATCATGCTATCTAGAAACATGTCCCTTAGTACCAAGTTGTATGCAGTTTTGTCCACTTAAAAATAAGTTATCTAGAGATGCCCATCTCTGTCTCCTGAGAACAAAGAAGTTGTATAGAGATGTCTTTCTCTCTGTCTGCTGATTCTCCTATGGTCCTACCGTGGTCCTCCTCAAAGGTAGTAGGAATGCCATCTCACTGGGCTCCTTAGGAGCAACCTTTTACAGAACACCCCACTTGAGATTCCACTTCCTGCACTCCCGGGTCACATTTTTGAACTCCAGGAGGTGGTGGATCTTCATTTTGTACAAAAGTGCAGTGAGTTACCTTTGACCTATCCACACAAGTCTAGAAGCATTTGAACTCCGTTCCTGGATCCCATGATGGCCAACAGGCCTCATGCATTCTCTCGGGTAAGGTAGGAGCAGTGACTTGTTCTCAGATGGCTAGTTACATACACGACCTCTTTTCTTCGCAGAAGGATAAAAGACCTAGTTTACAGATAAAGACTGCATTATACAACCATGCAAGCCTTGAGATGCTTGACCTTGTGCATTTTCCATAGAAGAAAGTTGGTCCAATCACCTGTGCAAGATTAGTCACTGGCCATTGGCCAATGGTCTTAACTCTTAAGCTTGGCAAGTTAATCCAGCAACTTTAATCAGGAGAGTTATTGGGTAGTCATTGCTATCATTGCTACCATATAAGGTTAAATAAGAAAAATCTCATAATCAGAGAAACTCTCACTGTAGCCAGGTGCTCTTTCTCTGAAGCGTAGACTAAGTCAAGCAACAACGGAGGTATTTGAATCCTGCCGGAGTGATATTATGGCATATTAGACACTAAACAGAATGAGGCACATGAACATTGAGCGAGGTATACATTCATGGAAACTTCAATAGAGAAGCATACCACTGTCCAAATTTGTCTTTATATCAGGAAACCCTTTGCTCATTAAGAAATCACTTTCTTATCTTTTCTTACATCCCTTGTATGATTCCTGTGCAAAAGCACAGGGAAATTTATTAGGTAGAACTTCTACCTCTGCACTACTTGAATTGCCAACTGAGGCAGATATACACCAAACTAGAAGTCATATGATACGAACAATTAAGATATGAATCTGATATAACTTGCACAAGGGCCAAGGACTGAAGTCTCCACAAAGAGAGGTTGGGGGCTGTACATTATGTGAGCCATTCTGATAGGGTGGCAGATGCGTAGAGTGTGATTCGTGGATTGAAAACTAATTTGAAGATGTAATGTAGTTAGTGTTTTGTTGTCGATGTGAGCAATTTGGAGTTGTTTAGTTTCGAGTTTAGTGAATGTGGAACTATTTGCTTATAGAGTATGTCTTGAGGTTACTGTCTATTTAGTTTTGGTAAGGATAGTGGAATAGGTATGCCAGATTTGATGTGATTCAGATATGGCAGTAGTTTGGTAGCCTCAGAAGCATCTCATGAGGAGTTTTGGTGATATATGGAGGGGAATTGTGAGAAATGAATTCTGAACCCTATAGTTTAGGAAATGTTGAGTTTACTTTTTATTTGGCTAAGAATTTAAACTGGAATGTTTGCTAGCTGCCTAACACAGTGTCGCAGTCCAATATATGCGGCAATAAAACTTATTGGCAGACCGTCGATAAATGAAATCAGTTGATCATGTATTTTTTTCTTTGGTTGAATATGCAAATAATATAAAATAGGATATGCGAATGTTGCTGTTGATCATGTATTTTTTTGCTTTGGTTGAATATTAGTTATGGTCTCCTCTTTGCACAACTGCTTTGTGTCTGGGCAAGTTAGTCTTTGGTTTGACATGGGACTGACTTGTATGCTTTTTAACCATGTTCCCTATGGCAGAGCAAATTCTAACAAATTCTCTTCCTTATTGTTTGTTTCAGCACCACTCAAAGAACAAAAAGTGCTTCGTGTGCAACAAGCCAACGCTGGGGATCTTCAACGCCGCGCAGGAGATCCGCAAGAAGATGGCGCAGGACAAGAAGCAGCAGGGCTAGGACCTCTAAGCACCTATGCTGATTTAGCTGTTGTACGTTGATGTAATAACTTTCTGTTCTGATAATATTTTTTCCATCATAAAAAAAAGAGAAGGAAAGGAAAACAGAACCAGCTCTAAACTTGTACCATCCATCACATCCGGTCTCTAGCACAGCTAGTCCAGATAGTTGCTGTCTGTGCATGTGGCCTCATGCCTTCATGTCAACTAGCTTGCCAGGTGGTTCCCCGGTGGATGCAAAGCCCATGAAGCTCCAAAGGTGCAGAGATGATTGAGGGACAGTATGCGCCACAGCACGCAAATGACAAGCCGCAGGTGGGCAAGGCTCCAGAAGCTGTTGGGTGAAGTGCAGGCCTGCAAAGGGGTTTCATGTGCCTCCCTCCTGTCCTGTATCAATCTCTCCTACCGCTCGGAGTTGAAGGAGAGTTGCTAGCCTGCTTTCTAGCGTTCATGCGTGTGCTGGTTCCGGTCACGCCTTTCTCCTTATCCTATCCGCTTTGGATGACAGGTGAAAGATACGATGTGCGTCATCCCCCCGCGTCACGGGTCGTGAACCGTGATCTGATATGCGTCCACATGCCGTGTATGGATTGCAGCTTCGAGGGAGTGGCAAATGGTTACACTTCAAATTTGGATTATGTTAATTTCAATTCGATGTAGATTGTAACATGTTCAATTTGCAATACAAAAGCTCAAACAAACAAACAATTTGTTTGGGTTGCTCGTCGTCGTAGGCTGGCGTCCATCGTGAGTCTCGTGACGAGGCGAGCCGTGAGCAGGGTTCGCAATCCCGTTCAAAACCGGCCGGTTCCCGCGGGAACTGGTCAAACCGCCCCGGACCGGTAGAGGTTTGGGGCGGTTTCAAACCGGTTAAATTTAAAATATTTAAATTTAAATTTAAAATTAAAAAATATCAAAAAAATTCCTAAAAATACTTCAAAGTATATGTAATCTCAAATATTTGCTCATTTGATATTTTTTGCAGGCATTAGAAGTTCAACAAAAAAAAGGAAAAGAAAAAAATCGGCTCATTGAACTTCTAATGCACACAAAAAATACTAAATACACTAATATTTGAAAAATTTAGACACCATTAAATTCTATGCACCTTGAAATATTTTTAGGAATTTTTCTTTTATTTTTTTAAATTTTTAGTTAAATTAAAAACATGACAAATTATGTATTGAGCCGGCTTACCGTCAAAACCGGCGGCTTACTGCCCAAACCGCTCGGCTTACCGGTCAAACCGGGCGGCTTACCGGTTCAAACCGATTGAACTAGGATTTCATATACATTTGAATTCAAAATTTGAATTTATCCAGTTTTGACCGGTTCACACGGGAACCGGACCGGCTAGCCGCTACCGCCGGCCGACGGTTCGGCCCTCCGGTTCGGTTTTGTGAACCCTGGCCGTGAGCAGCTCTGGATAAGATAGCTGGACAAGCAGGGCTCGGAGATACGAATATCCAATGCCTGCCAGGCGAGGTGGTAGCTCCATGGGTGCTGGGGTTTGGACAGACACATATACACATATGGCATCCCTGTCGCTATCCGCGTACACAGCCGCCTACCTTGATCCTCTGCAAGATCCCTGCACATGACAACATGTGCGGCTATCCACCAGCGGGCAAACTGAGACAAGCCAATGGGGCCCATGTGTCGGTCACTGCAGAGGATCTCAATCGGCCGGGAGGGGCAAGTTCTGGCGAGATTTGCACTTTGGGAGTTTTGGCCACACGAGGCGCACTGCTTACATGCTGTTCTTGTGTAAGATCTTCGCTGAACAAAATCACCAATATAATGATTTGCTTTTCCTATCAACTCACCGCAGAAACCCATTGTTGGAGATGGGCCTTAGCTTACGGTTAGTTTGAACGAACATAAGGCACCCAGCCACGAATTCTGAGTGCCACTGATGCCATATTCCGTAAGAAAACACTATTTATTCTAACTTTCTACTGTTCATTAACTTTTCACTATTCACCTCCTCACAAAACACTCTTCCCAGCAATCGTTACAGTATTTTTCTTCAAGCTCTTTTACAATGATTGGCAAGTACTATGATACTACTAGGATATAGAATCCAACGGTGAGAAATATGTCTAATACCTAAAAGTACCCATCCAAAGTACCAATAAGTATCAAATTTGTGGGACCAAGTACCAGAAAATAGGCCTAACTAATTAATTATTTATTTATTCGAAATTCTAGTTGAAAGTACCGATAAGTACAAGGAAAAGTACTTAAAGTACCTGCAAGTACCTGATAGTACCAGCTGGTACTTGCCAATCATTATAAAAAAGCCCTTTTTCTTTGGCCACAGTTTTTTTTACCCCAATCTGAGACAGAAATGCCCGGGGCATTGTGGTATAGCATCCCCGAAATGAGAAGAGGTAGAGCACCAGGTGGAACTGCTGCCATCATCCTTCGGGTAATCTAATCCAAGGCCATTATGCCAATGCATGCCCTAGTCCTTGTCAGCGATTGATACGTTTATTTGGCAGCGATCCCATGGCCATTTCACGCTACATTTTCCACGACAATAATGCATCGGGCTCCGTAGGCCCCCACACCGTCATGTGTCGCGACATGTAAAGTTAACAAGTGGTAAACCCAAAGTGCATTAGGTGAGCGAGTGAGACGCAGAGGAACGGAGCAGGGTGCGTTGCTTTGCTTCGATGGCTGCCCCATGGTTACACGACGCACGAGCTATTCCGGAGACAGAGCGACAGGTAAAATACACAAATCCTCTCAGGCGGGGCCCCGGTTTGCGTCGTCTTGGCAGGGCTGTCGCTTCGCTGGACGCAACAATTTGGTTGTTTTTGCGTTGGTGTCCACATCCTTCTTCATCCCGTCAATGCGATCTGACGTAGGATCGATCGAGTCGATCTTGTCACTTGTGTGTTAGTGCCTAATCAGTGAAGAACATGATAATGTGATATACGCGGTGGCCCAAGCGGCAGAGCCTCCGTCCTGAGTAGCCGCGCTGTCATGGTGCATGTCTCCCGATGGTAGCCCTTCTTACGCTCCCACGTTCGCGCTCTCCAACCCCACGTCTCCGCCTCCTCCTCGGGCGTCGCTCATCCTGGGCCATGGCCTTCAGCTTCTAGGTGCTGCGGCTGCATGTGTGGGCCGGGGAGGGGTTCCAAGAGGAGGAGGGGGAGGAGCTCGTCATCGCTAGACCTCGCCATCGCCAAGGTTGGAGGCGGGGGAGGGGTTCCAGGGTTGACGAGGAGGAGCTCCCCACCGCCAGTCTTGCCCTGCTCGGCGAGCTCATCGCCTCGCTCGAGAAGCACAGGGCTACACACCTCTTCCCCATCCAGGCTCAGGCAGTTTATGTTAAGTGAACATGTAATTTACTCAATGCACATCAACTTATGCTAAGTGAACATGCAATTCAAGCTAAGTGAACATGCAATTTATGCTAAGTGAAAAAGAAAAATATTGCATGTTTTGGCCATAAAGTTTTTCCTATGTTCTAGATGACTGTGATTGCTTTTTTCCCCCTATGTTCTGGATAACTGCGATTGCAAATTAGGAGGAGGCACGATGCGTAGCTGCTTTGCACCGTTGCTGTGTGATCTGCTAGTTTTTTTTTTTAATCAAAAGTGGAAAGACGGTCCATCTAAATTTATTTTTTTTATGAGTGGAAGGGCGTACAATTGTACAAACAACCTAGATTACGGTTGGCCATAAATTAGCCGAGACCTATTTATTTAGAAGAAATTCAAGAACGATGTGTTTGGAAAGAAAATAAGGTTCGCGAGTAGGGCCGCTACACGAGTCGGCGTTAATTTTGATTGCCTTGACCAAGCTCATTAGGCCAAGGTCAACGCTCCACCGTGTCTTGTAGCCTCAGTGTCCACGTATCCATGTAGTCTCCACATCACACCTGTTGGTGTCTCGGCAGGGTGTTAGAGCAAGCTGCAGAGGGAGCAGTTACCTCGTCAGATAAAGCACTGGAGCACTCGTTGAAGCATGCGTTGTGGTAGAAAAAAGATTCTTGTGTGACAGCTACACTGACAAAAGCAACAAGTTGGCAAAGCTAGCAGGTAGAGGCTGATAGCAGCTTGCGTTGTCCAATTTGAGTGCCTCAACTTTTTTTTTTACCGATGCGGCCTGCTACTTTGGTACGAGACTACCGCAAGGTACTCCCTGCGTTAGACTTACCCTTAGGCTACTAGAGTTTCCTATATATGGTATGGTAGCAAACAATATAATATATTCCATGGTGCCTGCCCTCGTGGTCCATGAGAGTTAGCACTATATTTGGTTTGGTCTCACCCTCACCCTATCTGCGCATTTTTTGGGTTTCATGTCCAGTCAAGATAAGCACAGTAGGAGCACATGGTTTGGTGGACGTCAACCTGTCGAGAAACCCAATCCACGGTTCACCGTTCACGCTCCATGCTGAGACGACTTTTGGGTCTCATTCGCACATGAAGTTAGCACTAGGAGGAATAGCGCGCTTCGCCGCGCCTGATATGTATCTACCATTTATCTATCCGTGTATTTTAGCCAAAATATATATGTTTAAATAAAATTAGATTTAGATTGTCATCGTTAGCCTGACCGCATGTGTTGTTTGTGGAACTGAAACATCCTTGAGGCTCAACATCATGACACTCTGAAAATGAAATAACCAAATACATAAAAGTTAATTATAAGTTAATTACTTCTTATCGTAGGAATAGAATTATTCTGTGAGAACGAAAATAAAGATGTCAGCTTTATATGATGCTTCTGTCAAAAGATTGGTTTGGAGCATAAATTTATAGCTCGCTATTTAGTGCAATGTTGTCACAACAGCCGTATACCCCTATTTTGAAGTGCAATTGTGATTTTGCCCTTGCTTTTTTGAGCTTTGTGAACTTGCCCCTAATATTCATAAGTTGTTGTGAATTTGCCCTTGTTTTGACCCTTGATTACCGTTCACTGGGGCAAAATCACATTCATTTGTAACAAATAAGGGCAAATTCACAAAGTTGAAAAAATGAGGATAAAATCATAATTACATATCAAAGTAGGGATAAAAACGCAATAGCCCATTTTAAAAAAGCTATATTATCATTCTAGCTCCATTTAGTCCGCTTTTCATATACGATCTATCATAGCACAATACGCAAACATAATGTGACCTAAATGAAAACAAACTTTCCTCCTCGGTATAGTCTTTTTTTGGGTTACAGCTTGTGTGTCTCCTAGCATGTGTCGCTGTCCGTGTCTCCGAGACAATTAACATGAAATAAATCGTTCAAATTAAATTATGGCCATACCGTTGTGTTTGTTATAATAAGATCTTCAAAACTAAACCACACTTGACCATGTTTGGACTATATTTTATTTTTGAAATATTTTTAGGATGAACAAATTATTTTATTACAAAAATATTCTAAAAATATATATACAATCCAAACATGGTCAAGTGTGGTTTAGTTTTGAAGATCTTATTATAACCAATATAATGGTGTGATCAAAATTTAATTTCAATTATTTATTTCACGTTAATTGTCTCGAAGACACGGGTTAGGAGACACAGAAGCTGCATCCCTTTTTTTGAACGGATATCTGGTTGCATGGGCTAAAGTTTGATCACTATCATATTGAATCTTCAGATTCTAATTAGAGCCGTAAACATGAGGTACAACGGAAGTAGCATATGCGCTCATTCACTTTTTGCAGGACACGAACGGCACGGATCAAGCCTTCGCAAGATGTACACGACTGTATTTGTGGAACAGGTGTTACCGTAAAAGAAATATTATGTCTAAGTCATTGAGATTCTTTCTTATATAATAACCTCTTCTCCACTCATTATTTATTTATATCTTCTTTTATATCAACTATAGTATGTTCTATTCAACCATCCCAACTATCATCACCTCTCTCCCCTTCATTTTCCTTTTATTTTTCTGTCTCCTCTATTATTTTTCTTTCTCTCTCTTTTCTTTTATTTTATTTTATTTTTTCTTTTTTCTTTTCTTTTTTCCTTTTTGCCTTTCTCTTTTCTATCTCTATTTGTTCTTTTTTTTCTCCAGTGCGCCACCTCCAGATATTTCCCTGGCAACTTCGATCCCCACGCACACGTGGGCTCCTCTCACGCCGCACAACGCCTCTTCGCGAGCAGCTGGCACCATCAAGAAAGGACGGGGCAGAGCTCGGAGGCTTTTACCTCTACGCCATTAAGAAAGTTTCACCCAACCTGTATGCCATCAAAAAGTTTGAAACGACCTGTATGCCATCGAAGTTTTTCACGATTACCTGTGTGCCATTTTAGATGAATATAGACTTAACGGTGGTTAACAGGGACATGAAATGTCGCTTTTGCCCTTCCACTATTTAAAAACATGAAAATACATGAAAAAATCAGAAAAATTAGAAAATTAAATTAAAAAAGCGCAAAATAACCAGACTACATGAAAAATTCGGAAAAAATATAGAAAAGTCATTGAAATTTCAGAAAAATTGTAGAAAATTTGTAGAAAATCGTAGAAAATTTTTGTAAATCCAAAAATTTCAAAGAAATTTATTAAAAATCATAAAAAAATTAAAAATGCGTTAAAAATTCAGAAAATATAAATAAATTTTATCCAGCGTAGAATATTCTCAATAATTTATATAAAATCAGTACAAGGTTGGAAAAATTAAGGAAACACACATGTTCATGACTATTGCATACCAACAATTAATATGTTTATGAGCATTGCATACCAACAATTAACTAGTTCATAAACTTGTTCATATCAGCCACATTGAATCAAATAAGTCCATTGGTTTTCATCACTCTTGGTCCACATAACTACCGACTATAGAAACCACAATCTTAAGTTACATCACCAGTACATAAATATTACATCAAAAGCTAGTCCTCAACACAATTTATTCAAGCTGCAGTTTCTTCTTGCTTCTGGTATTTGAAGCTGGGCTTGATGGACTTGTTTCAACTGGAGCCCTCCTTGGTGTAAACTTCTTCACGACGCCACGTTTCTTACTTGGTGTCTGCACTGTATGGAGAGAGGCTTCACCTGATCCAGGGTCTTGATGAACAATAGGAGGTTGCTCAATTTGGATAGGGACAGGGTCATTGGATCTGGTTGCAGACCTTGTGTCAAAGCAAGAAGTAAAGATCAGTGAGGTGTGGATAAGTGCATAGTATCGAAAAGTGAAAACAGCAGAAGACCATACCTAGCAGAGACTGTAGTGGTTGGAGTCCCCTTCTTCTTGGTGGCACCTTCTGAAGAAGGTTTTGTCTTCTTTTTGTTGTATGTAGCAGTAGTCACCGCCTCATGGTGTGGAAATACCATCCCTGATGCAGGAGTGGCCACAACTATGCTAGTCACCGGGTTAATACTAGATGTTTTCTTCAACTTTTTCTTTGGTGGACCCCTGAAATAAATTTATATGGGTTATGTCGCTAGGCTATGTCATGGTTGTGTAGATATATCTAAACAGTTTACCTCTCAGCCTCCATTGCAGTAATGTCTTCTGGATTCCCATTCTTACATGTGTACCAATGGTGGCCAAGCTGATGGCATATTGGGCACTCATGTTGCCTCTTGCCACTCGGTCCTTCAGTAGAGGATTTCTTCCTGCTACTACTACCTCCCTCTAAAGCAGATTTCATCCTATTCTTCCTCCTTCCTCCTGCAGTGGACTTAAGCAATGGAGGATGCATGAAGAAGCCATGTGTAGCTTTGGGCCAGGCAGACTTGTCAGGAATAGAGGGCACAGAACCTTTATATGCAAGTTTGAATTTCTCAACAGAGTAGCAGTCATCTACATAGTCTTCAAGTTTTGCCCCAGGAATTGATGTGATATAGGCAATGGCATGTTTGCATGGTATTCCTGACCCTTGCCATGCCCTGCAGGAACATGTCCTCTCACTTAAGTTGACCACAAACCTGAAGGACTCTGCAGAACTACCCTTTGCACACACTTCTGCAATGCCATCAGGTGAGCTTGTGATGATTTCAATGTCAAGGTTATAGCTGGCAGCTCTCAACTTGGCAACTATATGAGGCAATATCTTTCCTTCAAACTTCTGGGCAACCCTCTTTCTGTTATTCCACTTAATCAAGATCATCTGTCTAATAGTGTCCATCAAGTCATCAAGGTTCATGCCCTTAATTTCTTTCACCTGTCAAAAGAACAATCCAATTATTAAATGCGAAGACAGAATGAATGTAAAGAAAGAGTGGATAGCGCAATGCAGGCTTACCCAATTATTGAAGGCCTCAGCCAAGTTATTGGTGATGTAATCCACCTTTGACAATGTGGAGAATTGACTCCTGGTCCACAATTTCTTATGATTTAACTGAAGATATTTCATAGCCTCAGGGTTGGATTCAGCCATGGCTATGTAATGTTTCTCAAACATGTACATGCTCCAAGAATATGCAGCTGCCCATAGGTGATCATCAAAAACCTTCCCACTATACCTCTTCTTGAAATTCTGTACTAGGTGGTACATACACTCTCTATGTTCAGCATCTGGAAAAACCTCAGTGACACCATTCATCACCGCTTGCCCACAATCATTGCTGAATGTAAGCCCAACTGGGTTGCCTATAGCTTCCTTCAACCTCTCCATAAACCACACCCAATTCTCATTTGTTTCTGAGTCAAGGACACCAACAGCTACTGGGTACATCCAGTTGTGGCCATCAACTGCACAAGCTACACACAACTGGCCCCTGAACCTTCCAGTCAAAAATGTACTGTCTACTGCAAGATATGGCCTACAAGCTTGTAGGAAACCATCAACACAAGGTTTCAAAGCAAAAAATAGCCTATTGAACCTTATCTTGTTGTTGATGGTATGGTGATCAATTACAACAAACGATCCTGGACTGCATTTCTCTATCTGAGCCTTAAATCTATACAAGTTGTCAAAACTTTTGTCCCAAGGCCCATACAGTTTATCCATAGCAAGTTCCTTACCTAGATAAATTTTTCTGTAGCTCACATCAACTTTGTGCCTATCCCTCAACCTCCTCCTGAGCTCTTTGGGGCACAATGTCCCGTCTTCTTTGAGCCAGTCAATCAATTGTTCACACACCCAAAACTTTGTCAATCCTACACAACCGCCTGGCTTCCTCTTCTGGCTCAGGCACATGTCATGACCATAGTTGTTCTTCTTCACCTGACAATTAATACATCAATTATTAGTTACTAAACAAACAGATATGAATGCATAACAAGTGTTACAATGAAGATATAGAAATTACCTTGACTGTGACCTTATCATCCAGAGTTTTGACATGCATTCTCCATTTACAACCCAGATCCTTGCCACTGCAATACACCCTGTACCGAGTTCTATCACTCTTCTCAATGTTATAATGGAACTCATATTTGGTAGCATGTGTAGCTAAAGCCAACTTGAAAGCATTCATGTCAGAATACAAAGTGCCTACTGCCATAGGAGGATCATTTTTGTCATAGTTTGCATTGGGTGCTTGTGGAGGCTCTCTATCATTGACAATTTCTTCTTCCTCTACTTCATCATCAGAAGAAGATTCATCTTCCTCTACTTGCTCTACTTCATCATCTAACAATGCGTCTGGTTCAGGTTGAGTAGTAGGGATGGGAGGTGTTGGGTGTTCGGGGCCAATGTCAATATACAAACATTCTTCATCAACACCCACATGCTCATTGGATGGATTTGGGTTAGCCAGGGATTCATCATCTGCAGATTGTGTATGACTTTGAAGGCTACATTCACCTATGCTTTGTTCAACTGATTGGCCAATACCAAATTCCCATGGTGGCTCACTACCCGCGCCGACGTCCATCCTACAGATGAACAATAGCGCATGCTAATCACATATGCATTCATCGTATCTATGGAAGCAAAGCCAAAGACAGACCAAACAATACAGAAGGAAGACGGAATTTATCTCCAGACTCTCTTCCCTCCAACGCGGGCGCGCAGCCGCGCGCGGGCAGGCGCGGGCGGGCGCAGCGGCGGGAGGGCTCGCGCGCGCGCGGGCAGGCGCGCAGGCGCGGGCAGGCGCAGCGGCGGCAGGGCTGGCGCGCGCGCGGGCAGGCGCGCAGGCGCGGGCGGGCGCAGCGGCGGCAGGGCTGGCGCGGGGGCCGCGACGCGCAGTGGCAGGAGCGGCAGGGCTGGCGCGGGGGCGCGCAGGGGCAGAAGCTGGCCTGGCGCGTAGGCGGCGGCGGTGGATCTGACCGGCGGCGGCCGGCACCGGCGGCGGGCGGAGGAGGCTCGGGGACGCCGGCGGCTAGGGTTCCCGGCCTCCTCACGGGACCAACAGAGAGAAGAGAAGAGAGATGTGAGATGTGTAGTGGAGCCAGGGGCAAAACAGTCATTTTACCATGTGGGTCCCACCTGTCAGAGCAATAAACTGTTAAGTTGTAACAGAAGGTGGACGGAATGGCACACAGGTAATCGTGAAAAACTTCGATGGCACACATGTCGTTTCAAACTTTTTGATGGCATACAGGTTGGGTGTAACTTTCTTAATGGCGCAGAGGTAAAAGCCTCCAGAGGTCGTCCTCCTCCTCTCTCTTTCTCTCCCGGAGGAGCGGCTGCCCCGCTGCGCTGGCCTGCCGATGAGCACCCCGCGCGCAGATCGAGAAGATGGCACGCATGCCTGCTCCTGCCTGCTGCTCGCGAGGGCGGCGACCCCTAGGGCCGCCTGCGGGCTCAGGCGTGGTGCGCCAGCGCCTGCGCATGCGCAGTCCTGCTGTGGCGGTGTCCGTTGCGCCTGAGCGCCGGCTTGCGCACGGCGGCATGTGGTTGCAGCGGTGGCGAATGTCGATCTGCGGCGCATCCGCGGTCCGGCGACTGCAACTCGCGAGGAGCAGGCGGATCTCACGAGGAGCAGCAGGATCTCTGGCTCGATTTTGGTTTTTTCTTCGATTCGAGCTCCGTTGTCCTCGATTTTGCTGTCCTTGACCTTGACCTGGTCTTGCTGCAGTCAATTTCTCTTTTTTTCCCTTCTTCATGTGGCTCGGATCTTTCTCTCCCTCTGCTCTTCCTCGAGCTCGCGACCTGTTCCACGGCATGCCACGTGCGCCACGGCAGACCACGCAGCTGTCGCGAGGACCTCGATTTGCCTTTTGTTTTCTTCGATTCGACCTCTGTCGTTGTTGATTTCGCCGTGTTGGACCTTGATTTGTTCTCGTTGCTGTCGATTTCTTTATTTTTCTTTCATTTGCCTCGGTCCCTTCTCTTCCTCTGTTCTTCCTCGAGCTCGCGATCCAGTGCGCGACATGCCGCGTGTGGCACACCGCCTGCGGCACGGCGGAGCACGCCCGCTCCTCCCTCTCTCTTTGCAGTGGCTTCGATTGTTGGATTTGACATGGATTTGTTGGACCTTTCTTTGATTTGACCTCGACATGTTCAATTTTCCTCCTCTTCTTCTGTTGTACTCTCTTTGCTTCGATTTGGTCGATTCCTCTTTTCTCAGCTCTGCTCTCTTTCTCCGCCACCGGCCGGGGAATCAAATCCACCCCATGAAGGTTGTCCTCTTTGTTGCGCGAGGAGGAGGACGACGACGAAGCCGTAGGCAATGAGCGGCGATGCCGGAGCGTGGAAGCCGACGACCAACGACCGGAGCCCGGTACCTTCCGTACACACTGAGGACGCTCCTGCCTGACGCCTGCATTTTGTTTCTTTTTTCTTTTTAACCAGCCGATGCGCGCCAGTGCTCCTGCGGTGATTTTTTCCCCTTTGTGACCACCGGATGGGCGCCAGCGCGACAGGGAGGCGGCGCGTCGCGCGGGGAGGCCCCGAGCAGGCGCGGAAGCTACGCGCGATAAGAAGGTACTCCCTCCGTCCCGTTGTATAAGCATTTGAAGCATTCAAATGCAAGAAATAGCAGGTAGGTGAAATTACGCATGTGCCCTTGACATTCTTTATCCACAGGATTACACATATGCCACGTGTGGCCCAGGCAACCAAAAAGAGTAAGCAGTATATTCCACAGGCTTCCACCAGATGCTAAACAGGCGGGAGATTCAAACAGGCCAAAAGGCAATAGACGCATTACATAAAGCCATCTGGACCACAGCATCCAAAGCACCAGTACACCACACAAACTCCACACGACCACACCTTTAGGCTCCAGAGTCCATGGCACTGGATCTTAACATTGCAGCAACTGAAGACGACGAAGAGGACCCTTTTGGACGTTTACCTCATGGCCAGCATCATCCACCCCTTGTTGGAGCCCACCCCATGGGAGATGCAGGTGCTTATGGACCACCATCTTTTGACCTCAACATGGATGCACAACCATAAGGTTAGACCACAACATACACTTTGGATGCATGCATACACTTTGGCTGTTTTCATGCTAAAAAAAAACTTTGGCTGTTTTGGTTATGGCTTTGACTCATTGTTTTCTCACTTTGGATGCATGCATACACAGTAGATGAAGTGGATTGGTTGAATGCAGTAACAGCAGCATCAAACTTTGATTTGGAGGAAGTGAATGGCTTCAATGCACCTACAGCAGCATCAAACTTTGATTTGGAGAAAGTGGATGGTTTCAATGCACCTACAGCAGCCTCAAACTTTGATTTGGAGGAAGTAGATGGTTTCAATGCACCTACAGCAGCCTCAAACTTTGATTTCAACTATGATTTTGAGCAAGAGGAGGCAGGTACATGTTTTAACTTTATATCTGAACCATGCATATGTTAACATTACACACAAAAAGTTAAGGCTGACCAAAGTTGCTTCTCAAATAAGACAACAATTAAACTGATGATAATGATAATTAAACTGATGATAAATTGCAACTAGCCTCAAATGGACTAATCAAAGTTGAATGAGATGATGTTATCTACAAGTTAAGGTTATATATAATTTCTAAGTTTGATTTAAACTTTTATTTGGAGGCAGCTACGGTACATGAAAACTTGGTGTCGTTATCTTACATTTTTTTTCCTGCCGTCTTGTAGATGAGGACGCCGATGTGTATGCTGAAGATTTTCATGTTGTATTCGCCGAAGAGGAGCTCTAAGGGTTCAATGATCATGGCCATCAAGGTACAAGCAGTGAATGAACTTTTACTGTTGCAGCAACTTTAGCATAACAGGATTTATGTAAATGTTTTACCTGTGCCATTTCTTTGATTCCTCCATGTAGCTGGTGCGTTCAATGCCGACGATGGAGCAGCTGGCTTTGATCTTAACTATGACTTCGAGCAAGAGGTGCTTGATGGTTCCAGCGATGAAGAACATGTTGAACAAGGTGAAAACAACATTACAGAACACGCACGCCCTGTGATTTGAAGGAAGAATTTGTCGAACAAGGAAAGACAACAAATTTATGAAGCTTTACTTTTCCGGAGTGTGAATGGCAAATTGAAAAGAAGGACCACCACAATAGTAGCCAATTTGTTTAATGTTAATAGGTGTTATGTCCAAGCTATATGGAGGAGAGCAAAGCAGTGCATTGCTGCAGGTGTACCGTCGACGTATCATGTAAAAGGAAAGGAAATTGTGGTCGCAAGACGGTTGCAATTGATATTTCTAGAATTGCAACAATACCTTTGAACAAAAGGACCACTCTTAGGGCTTTAGCTCATGAACTAGGTGTGAAAAAGTCGACGCTGCACCGCTGGTTCAAGCAAGGCCACATACGTCGACACTCTAACACTCTCAAGCCATATTTGAGAGATGACAACAAGAAGGCAAGGCTGCAATATTGTGTCCAGATGGTAGATGCTAATACATTGCAGTTTATTGATATGAGAAACATTGTTCACACAGACGAGAAGTGGTTCAATAGCACACAGAAAGTTAAGAAGTTCTACATGCTGCCCGAGGAAGAGGATCCATTGAGAACAGTTCATAACAAGAATTATATTCGTAAATGTATGCTCCTATGTGCTGTAACTGAACCACGATATGATGCTGCCGGGAACTGCACCTTTGATGGCAAACTAGGCATATGGCCCTTTGTTAGACAGGTGTACTTCTAATAACCAATGAATATTTTTTATGTTTGTCAATTCAATTATGTTGTCTCATTTTTAATTATGCCATTCCATGTTTCAGGAACCAGCACAAAGAGGCAGCAGGTATAGACTGAGGGGTACTCCAGTCACAAAACCCATCAATGTGACAAGGGATGTTAGTCGAAGCTACCTGATCACAAAGGTTCTTTCAGCTATTGTTGCAAAGTGACCCCGGGAAGCTAGAGGAGAGACAATATGGATCCAACAAGATAACGCACGCACACACATTGAACCAAATGATGAAGCCTTTTGTCTCGCAGTCCACCAAACAGGGCTAGACATTCGCATCTTTAACTAGCCAGCTAACTCACCGGATTTGAATGTTCTAGACCTAGGTTTCTTTGCAGCCCTACAATCCAAGGCCTTTCTTAGAACATCGAAGAACATGGATGAGTTAATTCAGAATGTGCAAAGAGAGTTCAGTGCTTATGATGAATCCAAAATTAGAAATGTATTCTTGACTCTACAAGGGTGCATGATAGAAGTAATGAAAAAAGGAGGCAATGGTTATAAGATCCCCCATATGTACAAGGATGGGCTAGAGGCTGCAGGAATGCTTCCCAGAAGCCTTAGTGTCAATCGGGAGTTCTTTCATGCTGTCCTACAACAACTGGCTGCTGCATGAGGGGGAAGATCGTCTTTTGGTTAATGTCTTTTATTGCACATAGTGCTGGTTCAAGCAGAGGGGGAAGATAGACTTTTGTTGTATGTATTTTGATGTAAATAGGGCTGATTCAAGCAGTGCAGATGGAGGGAGTGGGGGAAGATAGTCTTTTCCTGTGTCTTTTGCTGCACATAGTGTTGGTTCAAGCAGTGCAGATGAAGTGAGTGGGGGGTAGATAGTCTTTTGTTGTGTCTTTTGCTGCACATAGTGCTGCTTCAAGCTGTGCAGATGGAGGGAGTGGGGGGGGGGATAGTCTTTTGCTGGATAGATTTTGTATATTGCAGCCTAGGCAATTGGAATTTGGAAGTGGCTGCACAACTGAATTGTGATGAATATGACATCATATTTTGATGTATATGGCATAAACCTCTGCACACTTTCGAGAGTAAGCAAGTTTTGCCATGTAGAAACAATAATACTACATGTGACCGATCCAAACACATAACACAGGATCACAGCAAAAATCTATCAATTCTGGTTCTAGGTTTCGCAGTAGGATACACTTAAACCTTTGGAGCGGAAAATGAGAAAAGATAACATAATAAAGGCATAATAGCGTGATTAATGCTCAAAAATGTCATCCATTGATCCATTCAACTACCACCATCCATTCTAACTAATCACAAAAGCATCAGACAACAACTAATGCACAATTGACTACCACATTCAACTAATCACAAAAGGATCATACACTTTGACTACCACATTCAACTACCATCATCCTATATACACATACCATCACCCAAAAGATGTCAACATATGGCCATGAAGGAGAGATGTAGACGATTACCCAACGAGGTCCTCTTCTTATTTAGGCACAAGGTCCTGGTCAAGCAGTGGCGGCCACCAAGATGGAACTCTATGGCGCCATGCACAGGGAGGATGCCTTGTGAGGCAGGACACCGGCACAATCAGACGCCGGGGAACCTCCCGTAGTCGACGAAGCAGTAGGAATCGTAGACGCCGCCGCACTAGTGCATCTAACGAACTCCGCCACCGCCGCACCTCCCTTAAATGCCGGCGCGCCCGAGGACTAGTGCGTCCCGCGAACTCCACCAGTGCCGCACAGCTCGCCGCCGCCTGCGCTCTCCTTCGCTGGTCCCTTCCAAGAGGAGGAGAGGAGATGAGATCTGGATCCAACAAGAACGGAATGGGGATGTGCGGCGCAGAGTAGGGAGGCTCACAGGCGGGCCGGGGCGATCGACGCGGCGGCGCCTGGCGCGCGTGCCCTCGGTGTGGCGGCGTGGGGGCCTCGCGCGGCGGCGGTGTGGGCGGCACGGCGCCTGTGCAGGGCTGCGGACAGCGCGCGCTGGGGGGGAATGGCGGCGCAGCGGTGCAACTGGTCTGCATGGGATGCAGCGGGCTGGCCAGCACGAGCGGACAGCAGGTGGAGCGGTGGCCGCCGTGGGAGAGCAGCCGAGAGCAGGTGACGGAGATTTTTTGGCGGCGGCGTGCGGGCTGGTGAGATGCGGGAGTGCAGAGAGAAAGACAGGGGAGGACCTGTGCGGGTTGGAGAGATGCCGGATTGGAGATTTTTTTTAGGGTAATCATTGTTGCGGGCCCCACATACTGGAAAAATGCTTATATTACGGTAAAAAATTTGAACGCCAGGATTGCTTAGATTACGGGACGGAGGAAGTACATATAATACGTACGACGTGTCCACACGCACACCACGCCCGGCCGATCGAAGTCAACTGGTTTTTGGCGCGGCCCCACAGCCGATCGACCGGCCGGGAAGCCGGAGGCAGGCAGGGGCGCAGGGCGGCGCAGAGCAGATCCCGCCAGAAATGAGGTATGTCGGTGGTCGGATATGCTTGACGATTGTTCCCTCTAAAACAGGATATGGATATCATCCATTAAAACAAACAGCCATCAGACGCCAGTTCTTTCTCCTTCCTTGCAAAATTTGTTTGGCAATCGGTGATGTGCGTGTACCCTGGTGACCTTTTCTTTTGCAGGTTTCTTTTTTTTTTGCGAACCTTCTTTTGCAGGTTTCAGCAGCGCTAAGATCTGTTGTTATCGCCTCCGGTCGGTCATGGTCCTCTTGCTGGTCGTCTGCTCTCCTAGGAAGCTTTGTCTACGCTTGACTTCGCTTCGTTTCGTCCACCTCACTTGGGTTGTTTGGGTCAACTACATCTGGCGGATGCTTTGCTGCTCTTTCTTCGCTGGCGGATGCTTTGCCGCCCTTTCTTCAGTGGTGGATGCTTTGCCGCCCTTCCCTCGTCGGTGGATACGTTGCCGCCGTTCTTGCTTCTTGGCCTGGAGAATACTTTGCCGCTATGGTTGTTGTGCGTGTGAAATGGATACTTTCCTGATGTTGTCATGCTGATTGGGTGGATGCTTCGCCACTGTCGACGGTCGTTTGGGCGGATGCTTTGTCGTCATGGTCTTCTGAATGCTTTGCTACCTTAGCAGTTATGTGACCCGTTGCACCGTCGGCGAGGTGCGGAATGGACGAATGATGGTGGCGCCAGAGTCGTTTCTTCGCTGGAGGCTTTGTCTTGCAGGACTTATGTGCCTACAGGCGGGCACGTGGAGTGGTGTTTTAGGTTCTTTCTTACACGTTTGTTATGTTTATGGTCTTGCTTTATTTGGTCGTTTTGTATCATGGCACTTTGAGGACTCTTCCAAAGTTGCTTTAATGTACTTATCTTCTTCTTAATGAAAAACATGCTATGCACGTCTTAATTAAAATTAGTAAATACATTATTGCCAAGCCCAACACTCCACTTTGTCTGGAAGCCATGTCAATCTCATCTTGTCCAAATCAGCCTGGCCATGGTTGGAGGCTTCACACAGAACCTAGCAGAGGTAGTATATGCTTCATCTGACGCATAGCAGAAGCACTTCCTCGGGCGCACGTTGTGGCTAACCTACTGGCAGGATTGCAAGAACAGGTACTCTCCTAGAGAGAAAAGCTGACGAGCTGAACTGCAAAAGCAGCTGTAAGCTTTTTACTAGGCTCCACATAGATGTTGGAGCTCTGTTGCCTTCACAGGTCCTGTGTATAGGTGGCATGCCATGTTCTCTGAGGCTACCACGCTTGGACTTGCCCTTATACACTCGCCCCACATGTCAACCCTGGAATAATTTGGCTGGATCATTTTTTTTTCAAAACACAAAGGGCGCTGACCCCTACCTTTCCATACCCTTTGATTTTTTTTCAAAACACAAAGGGCGCTGATCCTACCGTTTCATACCCTTTGGTTTTGTCGTGACATGCAAGCTATCTGGTGCAAAAAATACATAGAAACTATAAATGGTGACTATTTTATTCGAAAGTATGAAAATTGCATTAACAAATCGAATGCATGTTTGTCTTACATTGCATAAAAAATAAAATACAGCCTACTCTACACCGTATCTATGGTAATAATGATTGGTTTTTCAGTCTATCTCAAGTCTGGCTAGCAGTTATGTAAGGATAGCCTTTAGAAGATAGAAGATATATATAGGAACCACAAATAAAATTATTACTGCTTGTCTAACCATTTTTCTCTTTTCCTTGTTGAAACCTTTTATTTCTGACATATACCAAGTGCATGCCACAGTTTCATTTTCAGCGATACTCATTCTAAGCATTTATAGGGGAACTCCGTCTTTAAGTTTTGCAAGGTGAATGATTACAAGACTGCGTGTACGAATGATCAAAATTCATGGACTAATTAATCCATATCATTGCAAATCTCTATACTGTTTAGCACATCGAAAACCATGGGATTAAACTTAATAAGATATACAGTATATATATATTGTCGTTTGTCGACCTTATCAGTTGCGATGTTTGCAAAGAAGCAAATATAAACGAGAAGCATAAATTGCATTATCGCAAGTAATCCATGTGTTTTCTCAAACGAAGATGATACACTTTCTTTTGGTCCTTAGACGACTTCTTATTGTTTTATCACAAAATTGTCACATCAACCACGGTATCATTCAGGGTCGTTCTCTTCGTCGAATCTTCACACGGCATTTTCAAACATTTATGAACGTGAAACCCCATTTTCAAGAGTTGAACAAGAGGATGCATGATTACATAGAATGCAATAATTACATGAAACGGTGCAAATGATGAAGTGGCAATCATTGTAAATTGCCAGATTTGTTGAGCACCATTTGATACTATTTGTATTTGTACGTTTGCGATTAAGGATAGCTCAGACGGTAAGGTTTCTTGTGGTGAAACATATCTATCTAGGTTTGACTCATTGACTTGGCATAAGGTGTTTGTATTTTCCTGAATTTATTCTAGAATTTAACCGGCGTTGCTCTTTTAGAGAAAAGCGAGACATACCTGTAATAGCGAGTTTCTTGTGGTGACTTCGTCGTCACTCAACTTCTCTAGATCAGTAAGCTCAGTGGGGCCAGCACTCGTGTAATAATACTACAATGCCATGGATATCTAGGAATATGCTCTTTGTGTGTAAAGAAAAGACGTAATGACATTGTAACCCTTGGCATTCCAAATATATGAACACTCTTCTGTGATGGGACGATGGTTGGCCCTTTCTACTATATTCACTATTCATCTCTTGGCATTCCAAATATATGAACATTGTTATGTGATGGGACGATGGTTGGCCCTTTCTACTATATTCACTATTCATCTCATTACTACTCATTTACTGTTCATTCATTTTTTGGCGACGTCTATTATGGGGTTGTCTTCCACCAAACAGTAAAATACTGTAGATGGAGCAAAACAGGTCATTTTTGTGCGAGAATGCATACCTAAGAGGTGGATGGTGCTATAAAACACACGTCCCTCTTGATCTTTTCCTCTCACATATCTCAAGGCAAGCACAATAACACACGTAGGAAATTAGACAATATCTCAAGGCGAGTACAATATAAGTGGAGGTTTTTTTATTCCTCGTGTTTATAATTTACAATTTACGATACGGTCTTCCTCGTATAATACTTGGACATGATTAAAGTTTTGGTAAATTCCTACATGATTCGACATAAACTATGATTTTTACACTACCAAAAACTTGTCGTTTGTCGTGTGCCTGAATTTTTGTCGGGAATTTTTTTACGAGGCACTCGAAAAAAGATCCGATTTACCGAGTGTCACCGAACAAACAACTCGACGAACAAAAAGCATGGTTCGCCGGAGCCCTCAATGAACAGGAAAGGCGGCAGCGGAGCTGCTCGATGGTTGTGGAATAACAATGCCATGAATGAATGTGACGCTGACACCGTCTTCGTGGCAAGTCCAAGCTTTCCTCCTTTTATCGATTCATTTCCTTACTTTTTTTTTTCTCCATTAGCCTCAACCCTTCCTTTTGTAGAGATTCAGATCCCCTCTGCCAACACTCTACAGTTCATCTCGCGGCCAGCCGTAGCCCAGAGGTGCTGGACATGCATGGGAAGCATTGGTTTGTAGCCAACCACTATGGGGGCAGAGGGGGTTGTGCGTGTGCTGCTTCGAACGACATGGAAATGGCTACTTCTGCGGCAGCACACAGGTACGTGTTCGTCCATACCAGGATTAGAAGCTAGGGATATTCGCAATTGCTGAGTTAGGTAGTATAGTGAACGTAGATTAGTGTTGATTGTTGAATAATATTGAGCCTTGATTTATAATTTATTATGGTAATTAATCCTGACTTGCTTCTGTTGTTGTTTATCCGAGAAGTCACTGGTTCCAAATGCAAGAACTTGACATACCTACCAACTGGGTACCCTACGACTTCTTATGTTGTGCCTTTTGTTGGAAAAATAGGCAATCGTAAGTTTAATTTCCGAACTAGATTAAACATGACGATAAACAATCCTAGCATGCAATTCTCTAGCAGACTAGGCAGTATGAACAACATAATCATGACATCAAAAAATATGATTAAAACACAATGTACGTACTAAGGAATTGCCGTAGGGAAGACGAACGGCGTAGTTGGAACGACGACGGTTCTACGGATGGAGCGCAACAGACGATGTTGCAGACGACGGTACGCCGCAGCACCAGACTTGGACGGAGGACGAGCCGTGGTGAAGACGTCTTGAGCAGTCGCGCGCAGCGCTTCCAAAAACCTTATTCGCCCTCTCCCGGTGTAGGATTCGAAGACGACTGGTTCCAGAGACTTGCTCTCCCGTTTGCCGGTGCACGCCGGCGCTCGGGATGGAGTAGACTACGATGGCAACACAACAATGAGAAGTAGCAAAACCCTAACTCGTATAGACTTTCTTAGGGACTCCCAAACCTAGGGGATTCCCGTATAGAGTCTATGGTGCACCTCTTCCATGATGGAGGTGGTCTCTATTTATTGAGAGGAAAACCCCCACAACCTCATCCATTAGCAATATGAGACTAATAGATGACGTACCTCCTCAAATGCTAATGGGTTTTTGAGATTTACTTAGGATTATTCATATGGGCCAAGCCCAATAATCTAACAATCCCCCACCAGATCTCAAATTCCTATATAGAGATTTTGCTTGTTTCTCACTACTGTTTATATACCAGTATTTCGGCAAGGACTGTTAAGTTGAACTCTCGCCTAGAGCTTCAAGCTACACTCATCCACAACTTGAACAACGGACTATGCCTTGAATTGCAAGTTTTGTGCAGACAAAGTTTCACTCAAAGACCAAACCAATACTTGGCTACCAGTAACCTACCCCGCGAGTAGAGCATATACGTCATACTCCTTGGTCTCTTCTTGAGCTTACTAGAGATCACCCAAATCTCATAGACTGCGACGTTTTACAATCGGGCTCATATATGTATTCTTTCAAGAATGCTCTGTAGGACAACATCTTCGCTTAATCAAGCGAATAGAAACACATTAAAGCATATCGCTAACCTTCCTTACAGCATTTGAGAGTACTGTATCTACACTCAGAGAGGGTCTAGTAATTACTCTCCTCAGTCAACCAACAACTTATTTTTCCCAGGTCCTAATTCACGGGATCTCCGATCACATAGGTTGGGTTACTACTGTGGCAACTTACACGGGTCTCATACCCATCTCCCTCGATGCATTTTCTATCACATTCCGTGATAAACCTTTTGTAAAAGGATCTACTAGGTTTTTGTCAGTTTGAATATGAGCCACACTCATTACTCCGGAGTTTCTCAACTTCCTGACAGACTTCAATCGTCTCTTGACATGTCTTGATGACTTCGCATTATCCTTAGCACTGTTCACTTTGACTATCACCGTTTGATTGTCACAGTTCATAAGGACAGCCGGTACTGGTTTCTCAACCACAGGCAAGTCCATCAAAAGATCACGCAGCCACTCAGCCTCAACGGTGCCTGTGTCTAAAGCGGTTAGTTCCGCTTCCATGGTTGACCTCATCAAAATGGTCTGTTTGCCAGACCTCCATGATATAGCACCACCTCAAAGGGTAAACACATACCCACTTGTGGCGTAAAGCTCATCAGCATCAGAAATCCAGTTCGAGTTACTATATTCCTCCAGCACAGCGGGGTGCCCAGAATAGTGAATCCATAACTCATAGTACCTACTAGATAGCGCATAACCCTTTCAAGTGCATGCCAATGATTTGAACCCGAGTTTGACATGAACCTGCTCAATTTTCTCACAGCAAAAGCTATGTCGGGTCTCGTTGCGCTAGCTAAGTACATGAGTGAACCAATAATCTGAGAATATCTCAGTTGGTCTTTTGCTATCTTCTTGTTCTTTCTGAGCATCACACTGGGATCATAAGGCGTTGGAGAAGGCTTACTGTCTATGTAGCCAAACCGGTTCAAGACCTTCTCCACATAATGAGATTGCAAAAGTGTAATCCCATTATCTTCCTTAATTAGCTTAATGTTAAGTATAACATCAGCCTCTCCCAGATCTTTCATATCAAAACTCTTTGATAGAAAAGACTTGACCTCATTGATCATATCAATATTTGTGCCAAAAATCAGTATGTCGTCCACATACAAGCACAATATAACTCCTCCACCCCCACCATAGCAATAGTACACACATCTATCAGCCTCATTAATGGCAAAGCCCGCAGAAGTTAGTGTTCTGTCAAACTTCTCGTGCCATTGCTTAGGTGCTTGTTTCAGGCCATACAAAGACTTCACCAGCTTACACATCTTGTTCTCTTGACCTTTCACCACAAACCCATCAGGATGATCCATATAAATTTACTCATCCAACTCTCCATTCAGGAAAGCTGTCTTTACATCCATCTGATGGATGATAAGACCATATGAAGCAGCCAAGGACAGCAATGCTCGAATCGTGGTCAGTCTAGCGACAGGTGAATAAATATCAAAGAAATCTTCGTCTTGTTTTTGTGTGTAACCTTTAGCCACAAGTCGTGCCTTGTACTTATCAATAATAGCATCTGGCCAAAGCTTCTTCTTGAACACCCATTTACAACCCACTGGTTTCCACCCGTAGGGTCGTTCAGTGAGCTCCCATGTTCCATTAGAAAGAATCGAGTCCATCTCCCTCTGAACAGCTTCTTTCCAATCATCAGCATCTGGAGATGCATATGCCTCAACTATAGACATGGGGGTATTATCCACAAGGTACACAGTTAAATCATCACCAAAGGATTTAGCAACCCTCTGTCTCTTGCTCCTTCTAGAAGCTTCACTGTCATCCTTCTCTAGGATATTCTCATCCTCAATAGGTTGTTCAAACGTCTCAAAAGATGCAACTGGTATAGGAGTTATCTCAGTAGAAAATCTAGAAATGCTATGCATATCTTGTGCAGGAAATATATTCTCAAAAAATGTTGCATCACGAGATTTCATAATAGTATCAACATTCATATCAGGTACCTCAGATTTAACCACTAAAAACCTATAAGCAATGCTCCTCTAAGCATATCCTAGAAAGATACAATCCACTGTCTTAGGTCCCAACTTACGCTTCTTAGGAATATGCACATTTACTTTTGGCAAACATCCCCAAGTGCGTAAATAAGAAAGTGATGGTTTTCTTCCATTCCATAACTCATACGGAGTTTGATCTTTATTCTTGTTAGGAATTCTATTCAGGACATGACATGAAGTCAATACAGCTTCCCCCCACAATGCCTTTGATAAACCAGCAGTGTCTAACATGGAGTTAACCAAGTCAGTCAACGTGCGGTTTTTCCTCTCAGCAACCCCGTTAGACTCGTGTGAATAGGGAGGTGTCCTCTCATGAATAATGCCATATTCCTCACAGAATTCATCAAACACTTTAGGAAAATATTCTCCACCACGATCAGACCTTAAACGCTTGATCTTTCTCTCTAGTTGATTCTCAACTTCGGCCTTATAGATTTTAAAGTATTCTAACGCTTCATCCTTTGTTTGCAACAAATAAACATAGCAAAATCTAGTCGCATCATCTATTAACGTCATGAAGTATCTCTTTCCACCCTTTGTCAACACACCATTCATCTCGCAAAGATCAGAATGTATGAGTTCTAGTAGTGCCAAGTGTCTCTCCTCGGCTACCTTGTGAGGCTTCCGAGGTTGTTTCGATTGCACACAACTATGTCACTTAGAACCTTTGGCAATGGTGAAATTCGGAATTAAACACATGCTGGAAAGCCGAGACATCAAACCAAAATTCACATGACATAAACGTGAATGCCAAATGCTCGCATCATCACTAATATTGCCACAAATATGGTTCACGGACTTATTACAAAAATCAGCAAAAGAAAAGCGGAACAAGCCTTCGCAATCATAGCCTTTACTAACGAATTGTCCATGTTTCGACACGACAAATTTGTTGCACTCTAACACTAATTTAAACCTATCCTTGATCAGGACCGACCCGCTCACAAGATTCTTATTGATAGTGGGGACATGCTGCACGTTCTTCAGCTGCACGATCTTTCCCGAAGTAAACTTCAGATCGACCATGCCAACACCATGAACAGAAGTATGTAACCCATTGCCCATCAGCACGGAAGAATACCGGACAGCCTGATAAGAAGAAAACACGGATATGTCAGCACACACATGAACATTAGCACCCGTATCAAGCCACCAACTCGTGGATTGAAAAACTAAAAGTACGGTAGGTAAATTACCATACCCATCAGTATTGCCAATGGTCACCATGTTGACATCCTTGGGCTCCTTAGCTTTGTTTCCCTTGTAGTCTGCACGATCTGGACAATCCTTAGAGAAGTGTCCCAGCTCACCACAAGTAAAACACTTCAGCTCAGCCTTGTTCTTCTTCTTCTTGAAGGTAGTAGTCTTCATGGGCTTGTTTTCCCCCTTGTTGTTGTTGTTCTCGCCTGCACGCGAGAACTTCTGGACCATATTGGCGTTGGACTGACCTTGATCTTCCTTCTCAGTAGCATCCTTCTTCCGAGCCTTCTCTTCAACATCAAGAGATGCTATTAGGTTTTCAACTGATATTTCCTGTCTCTTGTGTTTCAGAGTTGTGGCGAAGCTCCTCCACGAGGAAGGCAGCTTTGCAATAATGCATCCAGCCACAAACTTGTCGGTAATAGGACACTTAAGGAGGTCAAGATCCTTGACAATGCACTGCACCTCATGCACCTGTTCCACTATAGAACGGTTGTTAACCATCCTGTAGTCATGGAAGCTCTCCATGAGGTATAGCTCATTGCCTGCGTCTGTTGCATCATACTTAGCAACAAGAGCATCCCACAGGGTCTTCGCATCTGTCTCTTCTACACGGACCAGCCCGTCACATAGATTGCTCATGATACATCCCACGAAGAGATTATTTGCATCGTCGAACTTTTTCTGCTCTTCAGCAGTTAGTTCGCCCTCAGGCTTGCCAAATCTCGTCTCCCAAATGTGCATAACAGTAAACCAGAGGCGAACCTTGGATTTCCAGATCTTAAAGTTCACACCAGAAAACTTTTCTGGCCTCAGTGACTCAGCGAAACCAGCCATCGATAAATCAACAGATTGCCTATAATAAGGTTTTTGGATTGTTGGAAAAATAGGCAATTGTAAGTTTAATTTCCAAACTAGATTAAACATGACGATAAACAATCCTAGCATGCAATTCTCTAGCAGACTAGGCGGTACGAACAATATAATCATGACATCAGAAAACATGATTAAAACACAATGTACGTACTGAGGAATTGCCGTAGGGAAGACGAACAACGCAGTTGGAACGACGACGGTTCTACGGACGGAGCGCAACAGACGATGTTGCAGACGACGGTACGCCGCAGCACCAGACTTGGACGGAGGACGAGCCGTGGTGAAGACGTCTTGAGCAGTCGCACGCAGCGCTTCCAAAAAACCTTATTCACCCTCTCCCGGTGCAGGATCTCGAAGACGACTGGTTCCAGAGACCTGCTCTCCCGTTTGCCGGTGCACGCCGGCGCTCGGGATGGAGTAGACTATGATGGCAGCGCAGCAATGAGAAGCAGCAAAACCCTAACTCGTATAGACTTTCTTAGGGACTCCCAAACCTAGGGGATTCCCGTATAGAGTCTATGGTGCACCTCTTCCATGATGGAGGTGGTCTCTATTTATTGAGAGAAAAACCCCCATAACCTCCTCCATTAGCGATACGGGACTAATAGATGACGTACCCCCTCAAATGTTAATGGGCTTTTGAGATTTACATAGGATTATTCATATGGGCCAAGCCCAATAATCTAACACCTTTTAAGTTCATGGTATGCCAAGCGCCTCTTGTGGCTTCTGGTGTTGACATATGATTTTATTGTTTGATAGTGTAGATAGACGAGCAGTTCTGATCAGGGAGTATGTAAAAGAACTAAATGAAAATATATAATAATAGCAGAAGTTGATTTTTCTCTTTTTTACATGCAAATTAAATATATGTATCTGGGATGACATCTAAGCAATGTTTTGAATAGATGGCTAAAGGCTCCGCTATACCCGGCTATAGCTTGATTGAAGATGATGAAGCTATTTGTTTCTATGTGCGGCTAATTGTCGCTATAGCTCCATTTAGCCGTGCTATTAGCCATTTTTTTGGGGTTAGAGCCTAAATGGCTTAGCCCGCTATTTAAAGCGTTGCATCTAAGAGGTCATCTTTACCCTTTCATTAAGTCTAGATGTTATATGAACTTCAATATGGCACTGACGTAGCAAAAAATGATGGTTTCTGGCCGACATGGCGCTGACGTGGAAAAAACAGGCGGGAAGCCGCCGCCTACCGAGCATGGGGCCTGTCGCAGCCGTCTGTCACAAAAAAAAAAAAAAAGAGCTCGTGTCGCACTGCCACAAAGGGACGTTGTCTGTTGCCGAGCAAGGGTCCGCTCCGCAGACACATGCCGCTCGGGTCCGCCTACCGTGCCAGAGTTGCGCCCACGCCGCTGCACCACCTGTCTCACTCCCACATCGTTCCCGCGGCCGGGCCCACACCTGCGCCGCTCTGCCTACCCCGCCGTTGTGCTGCCGCTTGTCATGAGATCTGAGATGACAGTTTGCTGCTCCGTGCATATCTCCTAATCGCTGGTGGCTGTGGACTGCCTCGTCGCGCGACCTCCTCCTCCCCTCGACATTGCTCACCCACTGTTGTCCTCCTCCCTTGCATTTGATCTCACTCACGCCACCTCCCTAGTTGTGGTGGCTGCATTCTACGATGGCCGGGCCCCGCACCTGTGCTGCTCCGCCTGCCTCGCCGCTTCGCCGTTGGCGCCGCGCTGCCACTTGCCGCGTGGGGGGCCTGCAGCCATGCCCACGCCCACACCGTTCCTGTCGCATGGGGCCTCACGCCCGCACCTTTTCTGATGCGGCCCGATCCTGCGTCGCACCGACAATCGTGCCGGGAGAGGTGGATAGTGTGCAGGGAAGAAGAGGTGAGCGACTCAGTCATATAGGTCCACTGATATAAGGGAACCACCCTTTCTTGCCATGTCGGCATGACATCAGTCCAAAACCACGTCACTGGTGTCTAGGGGTGTTTTTCGCAGAAAGGTGCCCTAGGGGTGTAAAATGGATTGTTTTGATAGTTCAGGGTTAAAGAATATTTAGTTTTGTAGTTTAGAGGGAAACTTAGACTTTCGCAAGAGATTGATTTTTGCCCCTTCAAGCTCACAGTTTGGTTGACTGCACAACGTTTGTTTGAATAACCACATCAATTTTCCACTGTTTTATATGGTCCATGTTTGTGTATCACATGATCTTTGCTCTGCTAAGGCAAAGGACACATGAAAATTATTTGTGAAAATGACGTTTGTCTGTGTCACTGTGAAAATAGTCACATGAATTTCATATTACTTATTTTTGGACACAACATATTTGTGGTTCGCAGGACCGCAAAGTATACAACATATAATTCTTTTCCTTTTAGCACCATAGTGGTTTTGATCGTTCATATTTTAGTTTGTTTTCTCGATTATTTGATTTGCTTAATCAAATCGAGTCGTAGCATTAGCACAAGTAATATAATATTAAGAACAAAAAGATAAAGTTGCATTGCCTGAGGTAGATTACGGAGCTCATATGGCAGACTGATGTCGTGATTTTCTCTGCTCCATCTATTCCAAATTATTAGTCATCCTAGGTGCTATTTTGAGTGTCTAAATTTATGACATATTCTATGAACCTAAACCTATACTCTCTAAATTAATAGCATCTTCAATGAATCTGGTTAAAAGCCAGGATGACTAATAATTTGGAACGGATTGAAGCTAGCAGTAGCATCCTCTCCTTAATTGAAATAGTAGAGTGGACTTTTATTACATGGGGCAGAATTAAAAGGCAACGGACTACAAATTCAGTCTGCTGCCGACTTTAGGTTTTTCGACGTAGTATACTAAGCCAATGTAGAAACGATTTCATCGTTTTTAGAAACTAATGGAAAACAATTCATATAGATAGAGAAATCCTCCAAAGTACCCTTGAGAAAATAAATTACGTTAGTTCTTATGCAATCCTAAATAGAAACGGAGGAAAAAAAGTCTATTTACATGCATCATTATCAGCCGTTCAATTTTGTGTTGAATCCCTTAAATGGAGGTGCACTATTGCTTTCGGATCAGACCTGCCATATTTGTCCTGCGTAGAAAACAACCACCGTGGAGGGTCCCGCAGCAGCACAAATCAAAAGCCAATCCGGAGCTTGCGCGTGTCCAACACAATGTGAGGTAGCTACACGCCAAAGTGGAGGTTTTTGCACCGTAATTTTAATAGAAGGTTGGGAGACAAACAATAACAATAACTAGCTAGCATAATCAGGACAGTGGGGCTACATTGTTATCCCTGCAATTTGTGGTGGGCACACCAATCCCATTATTTGTTGTTCTTTTTTATTTTCACTTTTTAATTTGCCGTACCTTGTAATGTTGTAATCTCTAGAGCGATGTCATATTTAAGGTTGAATTGCACGTCCATATCAACAATGCTAACAAAGAAATTTATGCAAACAGCTTAGTGATCATTTTTTTTTTGTTGGTATCATGATTTTTTAACTTATAATGCAAAAGTGAATTAAGAAACTTATTTGTTTGTTTTTATTTTGCAAAGCAACGCAAAAAAAACATATCTAGCTTTAGATTAGATCATAACATTTATATGCTCTTCTACGCCTGGCTCTGTACCTAATCATGAACAAATATGTAATATAGGTTTGTGAGATATCTATTATTGCTATTTGTTTTATTAAAAAAAGTACCACATATGTATTGATTTTTATGGAACTGTTTGTTTTTACTTGAAAACAAAATACATGCACGTGTTATTTCTTTTATACTAGGGAATGTAACAGTCTTCCACTTCAAATAAAAGAGTGTGTTCTGCTCTAGTATAAGACTATAGGAGTGTATATGTAGGGGGCTCCGACACTGTTTGCGATGTTCCTTACCATGGCCAAAATTGTGCAATTTACTAGGATATGCATGTTGACTAGAGCTTAACACAACCACTATGCGATACGTAGGATATGCATATGTACATATATCTCCTCAAAAAAAACATGTAAAAATTATGCCCATCTATCTTTTCTTATGTGAGTTATAACATACTAGAAACCATAACACTGCATATGGTCTTTTGTTGATCCCTAACACTGCCATTACATGATACATGGGACCTAGTTTTAGGAAAAAGAAACATATCTACACCTATCACTTCCCAAACAAACAAATAAAAGGCAAAGAGATAACGTGCCATCCCCTCATGCCGTGGGTCCACCCATCAATTCACAAGCAAACCTTGAACCAACGGAAGCAAAAGTGCTGAACCCGGAGGACACATTTGCAAATTCCTGATTCTTGCAGGCCCTTGCTTGCAATCGCCCAATAGCATAACCACCACACCTGAGCCTGCGGCCTCACTGCCATCCAGAGGTCGTCGTCCCTCCTTCTTCCTCTGCCTCTGCCTCTCGTCGCGGCATAAACAAACCAAACAGAGGAAAAAGCAAAGCAAAACCTCCCCGTCCCCTCCTTTTCCTCGCCTCCATTACCGGCCTGTGCGCGGTGACGTCTGGCCTGCGTGCGTGCGGCGGAGATGGTGGAGATGGATGGCGCCGTGGGAGTAGGAGGAGGAGGCGGGCAGGCGACGCCGGCGCAGCCGCACCCGCGGCTGTGGCGGTTGGTCGACGAGCGGAGCGACCTGCGCGCCATGGAGTCCGACTACGTGCGGCGGTTCCACCGGCACGAGCCCCGCGACCACCAGTGCTCCTCCGCCGTCGCCAAGCACATCAAGGCGCCCGTCCACCTCGTAAGCGCCTCTGAAACTTTTCCCTTTCTCATGCTGTTGAGTAAAATTTATCTCGGCTTCTGCTGCTGCTTGTGTTTCTTGGCGCCCGGATCTTGCCGGGTCGATCCGCCGCGGGGATGCCGTCGTGCCGATCGGTGTCTTGATTTCTACTGCGTTTTGTCTTGTCCCGTTTTGGAGTGCTGATGCGTCTCTCCTTGATTAGGAAAGATGCCGACTTGGTTCAGAGTCACCGCTCGTTTGGCCCGTTTCTTCAATCGGGCATATCAAGGCCTGATTTTGGAGGTTGTCTAGAACTGGTCCTGCCTGCTTGTTTCTCTCATCTCATCGCCCCTCTTTTTTTTTTTTCCTTATGAATGGTCGGGCGGATCAATTGATTGGAACAACGTCGCTTTCGCTGAAAGCTGAGGCTTCCATTGCCTCGCAAGAAGCCTGTGATTATTTTCTTTTCTCTCTGAATCGTCCTCCAGCTTTTGCTCCCGTTAGAGGTGTGAAACTTGAGCTGAATGATTGGTCATAAATGATAGCCAGCAAAGCCTTGTGGATTTTTAATTCGCCTTTCTGTACCTCGTCTCACGTGGGAAGATGCTTCTCCCACCGCCACCTCGAGATCCCCGCTGAATCTGCCTTTCGAGAGATTATTTTGGGATTTTTAGGTGCTCTTGCATTGGCTGCCTTGTATTAATTCCTTATTAGGCCTTGAAGGTTTGAACCTTTATTCTGCAAGTAATTTTAATAAAGATGGTGGTGGTGGAGGAGATATGCTTCACTTGGACTCCACTCCTTTGGATGTGGGTTCAGCACTTGCCAGAAGATTAGATGCAATTGGTAATCTAAAAAATAGCTTTTGAAAAATTATATATGATATGCTAACTTTTGATGCATTGAGTTGCTTATTGAAAGGAAATGATCATTTTTGGGCCACTTTCCAGCCAAAGTTACCAGCATATGCTGAAAGGATGCTGCCTCAATTTCCAAGTGTGAATATGTGTATACAGTCCATAGCACTCTCAAGGCACTGTATCTCTTTTTATAATTGTGCATTTGTGCACCTCTGATTAGAAGAGCTGTCATCTTCTTCAATCGTGCTTGTGCACCACCGTTCCTGCCATTAGCTTGTGATAACTGATAAATACTGGCTTTCTTTCAGCTGTTGATTGACAGGACAGGCTTAATTAGTTATCTGGTACAGTTAGCCAGTTATGATCTTTATGCTGGAACAGTTAATAGAAATTGACTTGTGTGCTGCAGATATATTTCTTTGATCGATACATGCATATGTGTGAGTTGATCTTCTTCACCTTCCTAACCATTTTTATCTCTTGCAGGTTTGGTCTCTGGTGAGACGGTTTGATCAACCACAGCTTTTCAAGCCCTTTGTGAGCCGGTGTGAAATGAAAGGGAACATTGAGATTGGCAGTGTGAGAGAGGTCAATGTTAAGTCTGGGCTGCCAGCCACAAGAAGCACAGAGAGACTAGAGCTGTTAGATGACAATGAGCACATACTCAGCGTCAGGTTTGTTGGTGGTGATCACAGGCTGCAGGTATGTTCTGTTCTTGATCTGTACTGTCCAATGTTCATCTTACAACTCGTTTTGTTCAGTTCTTCCAAGATGCAGACTTCTAAAATTGGTAGCTTGCATCAATCGTATTATAATGATCTCTTGCTGCAACCTCTGTGTTCAATATGTACTATCAGGATTATTCATTGATCTGGCATACTAATATCAAAAAGTCGTCAGCAACTTTCATTTGGCCATCATAAATTTATTGGCCTAACTGTTGCATATTTTCTTTTGCATTCAGTAAAGTTCTGCTAAAATCGGTTTCTTAGTTGCTGCATGTCGTGATATGTAAGCCAAGAAATACTTGACACCAGGTTAATCCGTTTTTAATTGCATAGTCAAACTGTATGCACATGACAGGTTGATTCCCACTAGTTTCCTTCAATAGGCTTTCCTTGGGTACAATGCATCTGCACTTGCAAACAGGGACACTTGAAACAATGGACAGGTGCGCTTGGCATCTGTTGTTGTGCCCTTCTCCATCAACTATAAAAGAACAATATGCTCATGCACAAATAATGGTGGGCTTCAACCATCACTTGCTAATAAAATAGTGCTCCAATGCAAAGCACCGCTAGTCCCAACTCATGGGGTGGTTGAACTCCGGCAGATATTTTCCTTCTCATCTCCTCACCCTGACATCTCCTGATGCATCTTGATGTGCTGCCTTGCTATCTGATAGCCCCAACAAACTGGTATCGTCTAACCAAAAAACAAGCACCGGTTGTTTTTATCTATGTGTGATGCTTGCATGTTCTCAACTACTAGGACTAACAAGTATGGCACTGATTAGCCATCCTTTGACCTTACATGCCGAATTCGTCGCATGAGGACCTGTCACTCTGTCGTGCTCCATCCGTTTGCTTTCATCAGCGATAGCAACAAGTGGCCATGGTCACATGCACTGCATTTGGATAGTGTAGTGCTAGCCACTTGTGACTTGTCTGAATCTAAGGGAGGATATAGTTATCCGCGTGCCTCTTAAGTTCGTTGGATGAACACCAGCTCCTATGCGCTGACTACTATAACTAATTGTTGTGCTTTGTCATCTTGCTTTGTAGAACTACTCCTCCATCCTCACTGTCCACCCTGAGGTCATCGACGGCCGGCCAGGGACGCTGGTGATTGAGTCCTTCGTTGTGGACGTCCCTGATGGCAACACCAAGGACGAGACGTGTTACTTCGTGGAGGCCCTGCTCAAATGCAACCTCAAGTCGCTTGCAGAGGTGTCGGAAAACCGTGTCACTGGGGATCAAACGGAGCCCCTTGACCGATGATGGAAATGGGTCGGTTTGTTGATCCGGAAGGAACATCGCTTTCCTTAGACTGTGCAGAGCTATTCTCCAATGGAAAATAGTTTTGAGGAAGGGCTACTGCTGCGCTGCGTTCAAAATTATGTTTCCTCCTTGCGATTGTGTTTGCTGTTCTTCTCCAGCGTTGTATGCCGCCAAAGGAGAAGAACTGATGATGTGCTATTGTAGTGATGAAGTAAAAGAAAAAAAAAATAGAACTGTGAGGCCCTGAACATCTGCAACCTGATTAATGTGGACTAGAGGGTTTCTCTGTAATTAGCATCATTCGCTCTAGATTGCTGCTTACTGATTTCTCCCGGTTGTGTACATCTGTGTAAATACATGCGCCTTCTGTAATTCCGGAGAGGATCATGCATGAATCAGCTAGGATTATATCGTCGAGGAAGAAACCTTTGCCAGTTGCTAGAGGTTCTGTAGTTCAACCTAGCTCCATAGCATTTGGTTTTGCCGATCGACCTCTCCAAACTGGCAACATAGCCAAATATGCCGAGAATCCAAATGCTTTCTGCTGCCCAAATTCAGTTGGATGTTCCAGTGAAAATGGAGAAAAAAAAAGTAAAAAAAAATTCATGCGTCTTTGACGCAACTTAGACCGCATATTGCAACATAGATAGCTCATAATGTGAAACCGTTGTGGGGAAGGGTTGAAACTTTTAGAAATCAAGCATGATCTGAAACTTTCCGTTGTTGAGAACAAAATCCTCATGAAGTCAGAAAAAAACAGTTGATGGTGCAGTATTGCTTACAATATTCTACATTTTGTTTGCTTTGTGTTTATTAATGGCAATCTTGATCTTTTGGTTTTTAGTGTCTGATGGTCACTTCAGTGGCAAAAGAAAGGTTATCGTGATGGTCAACTGCTACCACAACAAGAGTGATTTTCCTTTTTTGAGGGCAGCAAAGTTTGACGTAATGACGCTAGTGGAGACTTATGATGTGTTCTTTTTGCAAGCATTAGGGAAATCTGTTTTGCTGTGTTAACTTTCCACTTAGAAGTGTTACTTCCTAGAGCATAGGAATTCACCAGCACTAGCTTTTAGAATTTTTTTTCTGCCAAGGATTATTCCATCACTACTCCAGCTATGCCTTTCCTTTTTGCCAATTCGGGCCTGTCGGTGGTGTTTGATTGTCGGAAACGAATTCAGAGAAATTTGAAAAAAATAATATTTCGTAAATAAGCCTGAAAGTTAGAATATAATACAATCCTATAGTTTCAATCAGAAGAGTGCATGGATTACTTCTAATATTTTCTAAATTTTGCAAGAGTTTAGCGATGGAACCTTTGTAAGTGAACTCTCCTAGCAATGTGAAAGCACACTACGAGTGAATAGCTTGAGGCCACTAGGGGGTGACTGCATAACTAAGGCCAGATTCCCAACTATTCACTATTCATTTCAACTTTTCACTATTCATTTCAACTTTTCACTATTCCTCTCTCACAAAACACGTTTCCCAACGAATGCTACAGTGTTTTTCTAATGCTACAGTGTTTTTTCCTACAATCTAAACACACCCTAAATTCAATTCGGGTGGAAAGACAGTCTCTTATCATTCAATTCGGGTGGCCGTTTCTCCAGCAAATGTTCAGATTGAAGGGTTTCTGAGCTTGGATAGATAAAGCTAAAGGAAGTGTGGGTATTAAGGTAAATAATGATATAGGCCGGTACTTTCAAGCAAAGAAAGGTGTTAGACAAGGTGATCCGTTATCACCGATTTTGTTTAACATAGTAGTGGATATGTTTGCAATCTTAATTACCCGCACAAAAGTTTATGGTCAGTTTAGGGGAGTGGTACCACACTTGGTGGATGATGGTTTATCCATTTTGCAATATGCTGATGATACTATTCTTTTCCTAGAAAATGATTTAGAGGAAGCTACAAACCTGAAACTCTTACTTTGTGCTTTTGAATTGTCTGGTCTCAAAAGTAATTTTCATAAGAGTGAACTGTTTTGCCATGGAGAAGCCAAGGGTCTGGAACATGAATACTTACAAATCTTTAAAATACCAAAAGGAGTCTTAAACAAGCTAGATTATTTTAGATCAAGATTCTTTTGGCAAAGTGATGAGCATAACAAGAAATATAGGTTAACGAAATGGGGAATCATGTATACGCCAAAGGACCAAGGAGGACTAGGTATTTTAGACCTTGAGCTACAAAATAAATATCTTCTTAGTAAATGGTTGTTTAAACTCATAAACGAGGAGTATGGCAGAAACTGCTAAGAAATAAATATTTGAGATATAAAACTATTACTCAAGTTGAATATATGCCCAGTGATTCTCATTTTGGTCTAGCCTTATGAAGGTGAAGAAAGACTTTGAGATTAAGCAATTTTAATTTGGGAGATGGTACTCAAATTAGATTTTGGGAGGATGCATGGTTAGATAATTCTCTTTTTAGTGAACAATTTCCAGATCTATATAATATTGTAAGGAAAAAGAGTGCAACAGTTGCAACAGTTCTACGACCGGTTCCTTTAAATGTGGCTTTTAGAATATCACTTGTTGGAAATAATTTATTAGCGTGGAATCAGCTTGTCGCTGAAGTTAAGCATATCCAATTAAGTAATCCAAAAGACATTTAGATGGATGTTGCAACAAAGTGGGAAGTTTTTGGTATGTTCTATGTATAGGACACTTGCTGCACCTGATATTGTACCTCATAAACATATTTTATGGAAATTGAAACTGCCACTACAAATTAAAATTTTAATTTGGTATTTGATTAGAGGGGTAGTTCTTACCAAAGCTAACTTAGCAAAGAGACGGTGGAAGGAAAGTCTAAAATGTTGTTTTTGTAACTTAGATGAGAATATACAACACCTTTTCTTTGACTGTCCCGTTGCTAGATTGATATGGCGAATTGTACAAGTTTTGTTTAATATTACACCACCTGTGAGTGTTCATCATGTTTTTAATTATTGGTTACTTGGGGTGGATTCGAAACTTAGGTACAAGATTTTGTTAGGAACGTGTACCTTGTGTTTGGCAATGTGGATATATAGAATTGATGTGGTTTTTAACAATACAAAAGATTTCACTCCTATGCAGGTGATTTTTAGAGGAACACACTGGATGCGGTTATGGTCTCTGTTGCAAAAGGAGGAGGAGCGGCCTCAAGTCATATGTGGTTGTCGTATGCTTGAGATCACGTCAATATATATCTTTGTCAAAAATAGGTGGTGTTTTAGCAATAGATTTCTTCAAGTTAAATTTTGAAGTTTTTCTTGTTATGAAATACATGTGGACTCTCGTGTAATAATAAACAACTACATGCATTCATCGATGCAGAGGCTAGAATATTGAAATATATTCTGTTTTCTAAAAAAATCATTTGTTCGCAAGAATATACTATATGTCGGACTACATGTTCAGCTTAAAGTTTGCAGAGATACAATTAGCTAGAACCAATTTCTAGACCATAATTTCTATTTTATATAACTTGTTTTTGTAAGTGTTCTTTCAGAAGTTGCTGGTATTATTTAATTTCCGGAATTTTACAATTTTGTAATTTCATTTCCTATATTTTGCATAATTCATGTCACTGCCCCATCAATATTGTTCCTTGTGCCACATAAGTCCTATTGGCGTTATCTGTTGTCATAAATACTTCAAATCCTAAAATTTTAAAGAAAACAACACAAATTATAAATGCAGAAGTATTTGTGCTTAACTTCTGGATTAGATCTTTAAAAACAGAAGAGTCTGTGATACAATTTTTTCTAATGTAACTCAAAGTCACTACATGAATATCAACTGAACTCTAATACTGCTGTGAAACCAGCATATTATTTTATGAAAACAACACGACCTTTGAAACAACTTAAGGGTTATGACATAAATAACTTAAATCGATTCTAATGAAATGTGTCACACAAATCTGAATGGAACCAATTTCTTACTTAGCATAATTTCCAAAAGTGATAAATATTTCTCCCTGAAGTTTCTAGTACTTTTATATTTTCCCTTAATTTTCTTTTCTTTTTTTTTTTCTAAAGGGTCAAATGATGTTTACTTAGTGAAAGTGCAAAACGAATGGTTACAGCCAGAATAATGACAAAAGAAAACTTTGTCCACCTTTTGACCTTGCAAGATTTTGGCCATTGCATTTGAACCTTTGCACACACAGATCATGGAAAACTCTATTTTAGAAATAGGTTTGTGGCCAAATCAGATGGGCTACCAAACAGTAATTGGGCTGCGGAATTAACTTGGCGGCTGATCATCGATCGATGATGGGGTCGGAATCTGCGGGTGACCGCCAGGAGAGGGGCTCCGGCGGTCGCCTCGCCCGGGCGACGCTTCCCTTTTTCTTTGTTTTTTCCTTTTCCTTTTCTATTTTTCTATTCATTTTCATATTATTTCTCCAACACATATGTGTTTAAGTTATATAAAAAGTAAATAGAAAGAAGTTATGTTATTTATATCTGTTATAAAATTTTCAATTGTGCTATAACATTATTATGTAACAAGTTGAGACTTGAGAGTAAGAAGTATTACACATAAAACGAATGGTGTTTAGAAGTTGTATGTATAAGTTACACGTATAACTAAAGTTATATCTGCCCTGAAAATTATGTTAAAATCATATGCTAGGGCAAAGTTGTATACATAAGTTATGTGTGCTAAAGTTGTATATACCCGCGAAAACCATATTTTAGACAAAGTTTTAATGTACATAAGTTGTAGCTCCGAAAGTTATCTTAAAATCATATTTCAGACAAAGTTGCATATCTAAGTTTTGTGCCAAAGTTATGTACATATGTTTTCATATTTCCAAAAAAAGTTATGGAAATAAAAAAATACAAAAAGTGAAAGTTTGGTGAGAACGGGGGTGGGGGACCACAAGTAGCGCTGCGTGTGGTGGTGGGGCGTCCGCTAATTAGGATGCCCCATCGATGGTGCTTGATCATGAACACTGGCCTTAGAGCAACTCCAACAGATTTTGTAAATGAGTATGGATGGATAAAAATATGAAAAAAGAGAAAAAATTGGAATCCAACAGCTTCGTCAAAACGTTCGCGTAGCAATCTCGTTCGCCATCCCGTGAATGTCGGTAGGTACTTTTGCCTACCCGGCTCCGTTCTGTATCAGTCTTCGTGCGGGCGTCCTCCTGTTAACCGATGCACTTGCCAACAAACGATGTGTCACGTACTCACGTAGCTCGTGTCCAGCCCCCTCTCACGCCAGACAAGACGATGACTCACGGCCAGTCGGCCAGACGAGCTGACGAGTGGCCGACATCGACTCACGGCTAGAAAGATGACAAGCGGCAGCGTCGGTGCGAGCACGAGCGGCAGCGTGGAAGCGATCGCGAGCGACCGGCGTCGACCCGGCGGGTTGTGCCTTCGATCGACCTCAAGGAAAATAATAGGAGAGGCTGACGTGGCTGTTGGTTTGAATTATGGATATCAAGATATACAAATGTTGTTGGTTTATAAACGTTTTTTAGCTATTTTAATACAATATACAGAATATGTAAAAGCTATATTTACCTAATAGAATAGCTATTCCCTTGGAGTTAGCCTTACAAACTCGAAAGGCATAGTCAAATCTTTGGACCTCAGCTGGGAATTTTTTTTTTGAGGTGGCGACTAAAGGAAAATTTTTGGATAGAGGTTTGAAAATAAAAACACCCATGATCTGACTGCTTAGGTTTGTTATTGTTTTTTTATGCAAACAACAGGGGAGCCCCCTCCTGGACTTTTTCGTTTTTATATATTGGAAAAAGATATTTACGGTTTACAAGACCTCAGGCCCAAGGATAAAAGAAGGAAACTAAGAGAAAAATACCAACCAAATAGTCAACAACATTTTTCAAGGAAGGTTTAGCTTGTGCAGAATGAGACCAAACTCGTCCTTCAATTTTTTTTCCCATCTCCGCAAAAGAGAGTGGAACCCCATAAAAAAAACAATGCCAGTACGGTATGTCCAAATAGCCTACCAACAAAATTCTCTGAAAATGACCGAATTGAAAATCTCTTCGTGCTTGAACTATTCTCTCTGTTATCTCTAGGTTAACATGCCATTGAACATTAAGAAACCTCCAACACCATTGAACATTCCAGGTTCGTTATTGTTATAAAACTTAGTCCCTTGAGATCCAAGTCTCCGATTTATTTGTATTAATGGTTAAGTATTTTCTTTTGTGAAAAAATGGTTAATTATTTTCTAGTGGTTGACATTGAACACTTCAACAACAAAGTGTTTTCGTAATAGCTATATTAATCTCAAGACTAATATATCGATTCAGTCTCTCAAAGATATTCGTAAAAGAAACAAACAACAAATTTTTTGGTAACTATGTTTATGCTACTCTTTTAACTTTTAGCCCTATAAACTTGGAATTCTTGAGCAGAATTCTTTATTGATGGGTATGTATATGCACATCTCAAATCTGGTGACAAATAAAAGTGGCACACTCAGGACGCCTCTTTTTTTATATTAAAAAACTGAGGCCCGAGGCATTCTACCATAGGAAAATTGTATTAAGCATGAAAATTTAGATCTGAAACTAACTAAACTTTTTCTTCCACCCTGACTATGAGTTCTACTCAGTTCTAGAGAAGATGGTTTATCAAGTGAATGAACAATTGTCCAATAACTATCGTACCATGCATTTTTTTTAACTTATCGGCAACTACGCTAAAAAAATACTATTTGAATGCTGTTGTCTACGCTAGAAGGATCGGTACCAATTTAAGAAAATACACAAATCATAAAAGAGCATGTTTATCCGTTTCGACAAACCTAATATAAAGCGCACGAGATTATTTAGGCATGTGATCCACCATTCTTCTCAGCAATCGCACATTTGTAATGTCCCTGGATAAAATTTGCCAATCTAAGTGCTTCGTGCACATCAATTCACGCATGTTATAAATATTTGTTTAGTTCAATGTGAAATTTAATTATATTTTCTTTTGAAAACTCGCCGCAAATAAATTTGAATAGGCTTAGTATTTTCTCCTGAATATAGTGTAACTAAATTTGCACCGAACAAGTTTAAAACAGGCTAAATGATTTCTCCAAAGCATATTAAGGCCTAGCTTTGGGCTTATTGTCCTAATAAGTCTGTATTTTGGCTCCCTACTAATGCTTATATACCACTCTTTCTTATCAAAGAGATGAGATCCACCTTTATTTTTTCGAAGAAAAGCCGAATCTGTATGTCTTGCCAGCTAAAAGATAC
>JACEFO010002255.1:0-32372 GCA_015342445.1 Digitaria exilis
CGGGACTTACCGGCCCCATAAGCCGTGCATATATGTGGTACGTTCAAACGCTTGACACAAAAGTACCACATGTTTCCAATTAAAACATCGATAGACGGGAATCTACAATCATCCGTCCATCATCTCTAGTGTTTCTGATGTGAGTAGACGTACAACTCCTATATCTCGCGAATGTCGGAAACATTCGACTTCTATCGGTCTTAAGCATAGCAACTATCGAACCTAGCATACTAGTGTTCAATCAACGGAACCTATGATCATGCAATCTAGGGTTTCATTCAACTCCTTGAAACTTAAATGCACAAACATATAATCAAGTAAATCGCGCAAGTAAAGTTAGGTTATGCTCCGGGGCTTGCCTTCCGGCTCGAAGCAGTACTCCTGCTCGGGGCTCGGATCCACGTGCACCACGTTCACCTCGGACTCCTGGGCGATCTCCTCGGCAGCGGGGACTAGCTCGTAGACTCCGTCGGCGAGACCCGTATCTACACGAAATTCATGAAATGCTTAAGTATCGAGATTCAATAGTTAGGGTTTATTTAAATCTTGGTTAATGACTTGGAAAGAATTATAAGTGAAAATACCCTTTTCAAATTGAATCTTTAATTTGATTTTAGAGATTTAGGTTTTTCTCTTTTCTTTTTCTTTTTCTTCTCTTTTCTTTTCGTTTTCTTCTCTTTTCTTTTCTTTTTCTTCTCTTTTCCACTATTTAAGTCCTTTTTCTACTATTCAAAAGGTGAACTTAGGATTATTATTTTTAGGTGTCAATTGACCAGAGGCTTACTCATGCCAAGGCAGGAGCTTAGCCCAAAATTTGGCTCAAGATAATTTTTCTATAATTTATTAAAATTATTCTTATCTTTTTGTCTAAAATCAAACTAAAATCCTACCAAAAATAACTACAAGGTTTTTGTCCAAACCACTTGGCACAGTGACTTAGGGTACCAAGGGTGACCTCTCTGCAAGTTTGCATGTGATTTTGATTTATGGTTATTTTTGTGGAATTTCACCATGTTTAAACTACCAAAAATTATTTAACCGTTTTACAGTGTCCAAAAATTACCATTTTTATTTTTCTAAGGTTTCTTATGTCTTGGTTTAGTTCCTGTGTGAAGGAGATGATTTTTCACTGAGTAAATTATTTTCTGTGATTTATTTGCCAAAACAACAGGGTATATGTTTGGAAAATCATAACCCTAAATCCACTGGGAATTTTTGTGCACCCTTTGAGCATTAGGCTAATGATAACACCCTAACAACATATCCCAAGCTCAGCTCCAGTGCAAGTGTAGATTTTGAACTATGAAGAAAAGTGCTCAAACTGATTTGAATTTATATTTCAAAATCTACAGCTCAACTGAGTGAGGTGCAAAGGAAGAAGTTGGCCTTCTAGATTCACTGGTCACTACAAAATTGGTTTGGCATTTTTCTGATTTTTCTACGATTTTCTACGAATTTTTGAAGATCTCAGCGAATTAAACCTAAAACATAGAATCTATTTACGCGAGGAACCCTGGAAGTTTTGAATCTATTACAAACAAGTCCCTGCATTTTGCGCTCGGCCCCTGGAAAGAGGTTGAAGACACAACGAGGTCCTCGAGTTCGCCGGCGTGGTTACGCCGGCCAAACGGCGGCGAGACCGGGCCGGGGAAGTGGGGGGAAATGGAGAGGGGCTCACCGTGATTCGTTTGAGCTAGGTCTCGAGGTCGGGGATGGCTTGAATCACGGTCAGCGACGGCGGTGGCGGCTCGGCTTGCTCCGGCGAGCGGCGACCGGCGGCGTCGAGGTCGGAGAGGCTCGGGGAAGGGGTCGGTGAGCACCAGCACGGCACGAGGAAGCGAATGGTGCCCTCGGTTCGGCTGGAGGAGGAGTAGAGCGGGCTGTGCACGTGCGCGGGCGGCGGCGGAGAGCTCGGTTAACTCCGGCGAGCTACGCCAGCGGCTCTGGTGGGGGAAGCGGGTCGGGAATGGCTCGGTGAGCGGCAGTGGAGGATGGGGAAGCTCGTGAGAGCCTTGGTTTGGCCGGGGAAGCAACGGCGAGGGCTGCCCACGAGAGCAAGCTCGGCGGCGGCTCTGCGAGCTCCGGTGAGGTTTTTCCGGCGTGCTGAGGGAGGGGAACTGTTGAGGGCTTAAGTAGGAGCGAGAGGGGAGTGGAAGGGTGCTCGGGAATCACTAGATGGAGACCGGGGCAGCACGGTGACGTCTCGCGGCGACAGCGGCTTGCCGCGGCCGTGCTGGCGCCGTGCGCGGCGTCAACGCGCGCGCGCAGGCGTGCTGCAGGCGGCAGACGCGCGTGGGCGAGGCGAGAAGCGACAGAGCGAGGAAAAGAGAGCACGCGGGGCGCAAAAGTCGCGCTTTGGACCGGCGGGCAACGGCGGCGACGGCAAAATCCGGCGGTCCGCGGCGGCGACGCGACGGCGAGCGTGGAGTCAGCGCTACAGTGCGTCTCCGGCTATGAGACCTTGCCAGAGGCGTGCACCGCGTGCGGGGACACCCGGCCATGTCACTTGTCGGCTCAGTCGAGGCCGGACGGCGGCAGGCGCTTGCCGGCGGCGAGCGCGGCACGCGTGGGCGCGGCGCTGGCAACCCGTGAGCGCGCCGTGAGCGGTGCAAAGGTCAACTGATTGGCATGGCTCTAATTTCAAAATTTTGAACATGACTCGAAAATCCTCCAACATAAAAGTTGTTTAGAATTTCATGAGACACGCAACTGCACTGGAGATTTTGAGGAAAAGTTGAAAATTTGGCCGTAATTCAAAAGGGGGTAAAACCCTGTTTTGAACTGAATTTCCGAAATTCGAGGGGCTAGATGGCAAAATTGGCCAAAGTGCCCCAAAAGGCAAAGTTCAGAAATGTGATGAAGAACAACTTTGCTTTTTGGAGATTTTGATGTTCTGTGGTAAAATCTTGAGATTTGGCTAAGATTCCATTTCAGCTTTGGATTTGAATTGAAAATTTCAAATTCCCTGGTTTGGGTTTGAAATATGAGATGCTTCCAAGCATTTTTAGGCCATGGTTTGAAAAGAGAAGTTTCTTGGTTTGACTTATTCTCCAACTTTCATATTTGCACTTTTTCAAGTTCGTAGGGAATTTCTCAAGTTTCTTTATTGCTCCTTTCAAAGGGTTTTTGACTCAAATTTGGATGAATTTCCTCATTTTCTTTGATTTGGCTTTTGAATCATGCTTAGCTTAGCTTAAACATTTGTTTAGTGTTAATTAACACCAGGGGTGTTACAACCTACGTCTTATCACTTGCGGGAAGCGGCAAGGCCACCCCTCCTCTTTCCCATTCTATGATAATGGCTATTCATGTGATGCGAGGGGTGCATGCCTTCCCTTTACTAGGCATATCATGTAGCAGTGAGACCACCCCTTCCTCCTCACCATGACATCGTGTTTGGGTCACGCATGGTCGACTCCTTCTCTACCCATGCTCATGGCTCTTATTTTAGATCTCGCAATGGTTAGTTGCGGCTACGTCGATGACGCCAAGTGGTGCGGGCCAATTGCAATGGTGAACTCACAAACATGGAGGGGGCACAACTCGACCCACCACGTTTCTCGCCTATGTCTTCATAACTCGGTATGTCGTCTCTCTTTTTCCCATTAACTCCCTGCCAAATAAAAATCCAGCTTACATGGTAGATAATTAATTATATAGCCTCAATGCCCGTCCACCTACCCACACCCAACCCCCTCCCTTCTCCCATCCACAAAGAAGAAGAAAACACCATCTTCTATTCCTTCTTGGAATTTTCCTTTGTCTAAAGTCTTCTCAAAATGCAAATAATGTTCGTAGAACATTTGCGATACTAATTTCAGAAAAAATATTCACAAGAGTCCAAAGAGAAAAGGAATTATTTAGACACAAAAAGAAACATTAAGATTGTTTGATGACGTTGAATCTTGATGCATCCGATTCATCCATATTTTGAACAAACTCGATATGATGTCTCTCTCTCTCTTTTCTCATTATATGACATTAACTCGTTGCCAAACTAGAATCAGGGGGTGTTTAGATTGGAAAGATTCCCCGAAAAAAGACTGTAGACCCAAAAATACACTGTAGATGAATAGTGTTTTGTGAGTGGGAGAGGTGTGATGAATAAGGAAAAGTTAGATGAATAGTGTTTTTTAGGTGGGAGTGGGTGAAACTAAACACACCCTTATACTTACATGGTAGGTAATTAATTATATAGCCACAACGTTCTCGCACCCACCACCCCCCTCCCTCCCACGCAAGAAAGAAGAAGAAAACCACCAACTTACTTCTTAGAAGTTTTTCATGTATAAAGTTTCTCAAAATACAAATAATGTTTGTAGAACATTTTCGATACCAAATAAAAAATACAAGAGTCAAAAGAGAAAAATATTTATTTATTAGCCGCAAAAGAAGACGATGACTGTGCATCAGGTTCCTCCATATTTTGAAGAAGCCTAGTGTTTGTGTGCACGAGGAGTCAGCCATTTTTTTTTCCGGTCCTTGAAATAACATAGCTACATTCGAAATATCTCCGTCCTGTGTGACACCAGAATGCTTAAACAACAGAGCAAAGTGTTGAACGTCTTGCGTGGCAGACCTAAATGCATGTTTCAACTTCCCTAGTACTACGTCACCTCTCACTACCTTTTTGGCATTTGTAACTTAAGGTGAGTTTAGATTGGGAGAAAAAACACTGTAAATCCAAAAAAAAATGTAGGTCGTACTGGGAAGCATGTTCTGTGAGTGAGAGGAATAGGATAAATAGAGAAAAGTTGGATGAATAGTATTTTTTTGGGTGAACTGAACGCACCCTTATTCTCAATTTGGTGTGCAGCTGACTCCTATTTGGTGATGATCTTAGTACAAGAGAGCGTATTTGTATAGCAGCTTAAAACACCTTCAAATAACATTCTGTACCAATATGCTCAATTAGCGTGCGTTTAGATAGAAAAATTTCCCCCAAAGAAACACTATTCATTCAATTTTCCCAATTCATCCCATCCCTTCCACTCACAGAACACTATTCATCTACAGTGTTTTTTGGGTGAACAGTGTATTTTCGGGGAATCTTCGGGTAACTAAACACACCCTTAGTCACACCAATTTGAGGAAAAAAAGCTGCCACTTTTGAGACCTCTAACATTCTACTCTTTAGATCGACGATTTTGATGAACGTGCCTAATGACACCACGTCACCATCCTTGATTGTGTAATTTGGCGTGTAACCAAGCGTGCCCTGTGGCGCGGTACATGGCAAGGTGAGTCCGTGCGACGCGCCGTGAATGCCGCACAAAAAAGCACCACCCAGACCTGCCGGCACTCGTCCTCCCATTTCTCGCTCGATTCCAAACCAAATCGAACGAAACCACTCCCATTCGAAAGACAATTTAGATACCCAAATTCAAAACAAAATTTCATGCGAAATGGTTGCGCGTGCCGGGAGAATCCGTGGCCCAAAGTTGACAGAGAAGCACACCTGCACGGAGACACCTGTAACACAGACCTGTCCTCACTCATCTCCAAATTTCTCCCAAAATACCCAACCTAATCCGACGATACAACTTGCATTCGAAAGATAATTTCATACTCTAAAAACACACCGAAATTAGTTGGGATCGATGAATCGAATGGTGAGAAATGAGCACGGGAAATCGTGGCAGAAGCACAAATCGGAACAGGCACGCGCCATCGGCAGCCGACCCGTGGGGGGTAGTATCCGAGCCACCGCTCGTCGAGCGTCCCCACCCGTTGGATCCTGCGAATCCGACGGCTCGCGGCGAGCTCCGGCCGCGGCGGGCAGCGATCCGCGTGAGAACCCCCTGGGCCAATCAGAGCGCTCCGTTCCTCCGAGCAGGCGCTCCTCCTCGTCTCCCCGCTATTTAAGCGCGGTCGTCTTCATCTCCGACCTCATCAACCACCGCCGCCGCCGACGCCGCCGACACAGCATAGCGACCGTAGCTGCCTGCCTAGTGAGTTTGTAGCCATGTCGGTGGAGGTGGCTGCTGTTGCGACCGAGGTCCCCGCGACCGAGGTGGAGTCCGAGGCTCCGGCCGCCGTGGAGGCTGAGGCCAAGCCGGCGGCCAAGGGCAAGAAGGGGGCCGCCGCCAAGGAGAAGAAGGCACCCAAGGAGAAGAAGGCGGCGAAGGAGAAGAAGCCCGCCGCCGCGAAGAAGCCTGCCGCCCACCCGCCGTACGCCGAGGTGAGAAAGCGATCTGATTGCTTTTGTTTGTTTGTTTTTGGGTTGTGATTATTTCGATCTGAGTTTTCGATTGGTTTCGCTTGTTGTGCAGATGATCACGGAGGCGATTGCGGCGCTCAAGGAGAGGACTGGATCGAGCTCGGTGGCCATCGGCAAGTACGTGGAGGAGAAGCATGGCGGGAAGCTACCGACCAACTTCCGCAAGCAGCTCACTGTGCAGCTCAAGAAGCTCGCCGCCGCGGGGAAGCTGACGCGGGTCAAGAACTCCTTCAAGCTTCCTGCCGACGCCAAGCCTAAGGCTGCCAAGCCCGCCGCCGCCGCGAAGCCCAAGGCGGCCAAGCCAGCCGCCAAGGCCCCCAAGCCGGCTGCCAAGCCCAAGGCGTCGCCGAAGGCCAAGGCCAAGGTCGCCGCGAAGCCCAAGGCGGCGTCCCCCAAGCCTAAGGCGAAGGCGAAGGCCGTCGCTGCGGCTCCTGCCGCTGCGGCGGCGCCCAGAGGTCGTGGCCGCCCGCCGAAGGTCGCCAAGACCTCCGCCAAGGCGTCGCCGGCGAAGAAGGCATCGCCCGCCAAGGAGAAGAAGGCCGCCGCGACGCCCAAGAAGGTCGGGCGTCCCAAGAAGACCGCCGCCGCGTCTCCGGCCAGGAAGGGCGCGGCGAGGAAGGCGAAGAAGTAGGCCTCTGCCTTGCCGCCGGCGACCCTGCCATTCCGCCTATAGATTCCCCCTGTTCTCTCTTGGATTTTGGTCCGTCTTAGCGTTCTCAGATGATGGAAAAAACCAGTTCGTAGCTCTTAGATTCGTCGGTAGCATCAGCAGCAGCAATTCAGTATCATCAGTAGCCAGTCTGTAAAAAAACTTCCTAGATGTCGATCCGATCGATCGCTTCGGCATCCTCCTCTCTTTTCTGTATGATGAACTGGCGTATACTAGTAGTAATATTGTGCTTTGCTGAAATCTTGTTCGATCGCATCCAATCCATGTGCTTTGTGGTGAAAAATCTTGTTCGTTCGCAACCGAGAATGTGGTTTTGAGGTGGAAAATCTTGTTCGATCGAAACTAATTCATGTGCTTTTCTGAAATTTGAGTGCTGAAGTATTGTTTGATCTGATACTCCGTTCTTTGTGAAATTTGAGTGCTGAAGTATTGTTTGATCTGATACTCCGTTCTTTGTGATTGTGATTGATAGTTTCGAACTTTGGATAGAAAGATGTGGCATTGTGGAAGGAGGGAAGGTGATGTCATTGGCTGAGAGTGCGGTCGATTGGATTTTGTTCGAAAATGACGGTGTAATCTTGGCTAAATATCTGAAATCTCGAGCTGTTCCCTGTGTGCCCGTTGAGAATGCAGGTCCGAAGGCAAGGCCGCGCGTGTCCGGCGAGCGGCGCGTCGACGCGCTCAAGAAATCTCAAGGCGGGCGAGCGAGTGATGGGAAATGGGATCGCGCGGCGGTGTGGTCGGCGGCGGAGAGGGCTGGGAAGGCCGGAAGTGTGTGGAAAGGAAGGGAAGGGAACGAGGCGGGAAGGTTTTCCGTTTCGGGAGGCGTGTTGGGTCTTGCCTCTCTCGGCGTTCAAATTTTCGGGGACAGGAGGGTGGGGCCGGGTGGGATGACGCCATGACGGGCTGGCGAGCGTTGGCTCATTGATGGGATGGCCCCGCGCCGCGTTTCCGTTGCTTCCGTTTCTTCTCTTCCAGCTGGCAGGCCATGACGGACAAGGGCCGTTGATGCCTTGCCTCAGGGGCCGTCTCGTCCCAGCTAACGGGAACAGATTATCTCAAAAGAAAAAAAAAACCTAACGGGACCAGACCGACCCGTGTTAGTGGAAGACCACCAGGTCCACACGTCAGGGACTTTCTATGTTAGCACCCGATTCTAAAAACTAGACCAGAACACGAAGTTTGTATATCAATCGAGATGCGAAAGGCTACACAAATTACCAAAAAAAAGTTACAAAATTGCTAAGGGATGCCTAAACCTCCTACTCACAAATTTTTTTTCTTTCAACTTCCCAGAAAAATCCATTCAGACTACGGATGCGGTGCTCTAAAAAAGTTCCATGTTTTAAGAAATGAAAATAAACTATTTCGTAAGGAAATTACATGTAGGACGGTCCTTACTACCAAAGTTTAGCACCTAAGTTTAGTCCTACGGACAAAATAAACATTTAAAAGACCGTAAAGAACAAACAAAATCTCAATCTCAAAACCTAGCCCGTGAATTTTGCCGCACGATAATGGGAAACACACCAAGAGTGGTTGGTCTCCATCGGGAATGATGTATACATACCTTATAGCTCTTCGTTTTCTCACCATACAAGTTGTATGAGTAGATCCACTCCCGTCGCACCGCACATGCGCCATAGTTGTCATTGAGGTCGTCGTCATCTTGTGTGGAACCAGGGCTGCCTTTTCGCCGCCGTGGCCTTCCTCGCCGTATGGGGAGAATGTGCCGCCGCCTTTTCCCTCAGAATCTCCCCAAGGGAGACATGCGCTGCCTAGGTAGCATCCACGCTCGAAGGAGCGAGCTCGTGGTGGCACCGCTTCACCATGTTGCACACTCCGAAGGCATTGCCGCCACTTGTCTTTCTCTCTATCATGGACGCTTCCTGTCTCTCTCGTGGCGGCGCATCTGAAAAGGCGGAAGGAAAAGAATGAGTGAGCTAGGGTTCCAGGAGAAGAGCACTGCCCATTTTAATCGAGCCATAAGTGTTGACAACCTTCCAATCAGGATGAATGGCTAGGATTGCGTAAGGATTAAACTGGGCTTATGGCCATTTCGGGGAGCACTGGATCTAAATGGGCTAGGCCGAATACAGCCTTGATTTAGGGGATGTTTTTTTTTGCATTTCGAGATTGAATTGCTAACCCCGTTCACCACGAGGTGTTTGATTTAGGCCATGTTCATATTCCCAACTATTCACTATTCATTCCAACTTTTCACTATTCATTCCAACTTTTCACTATTCCTTCCTCACAAAACACGTTCCCAGCGAATGCTACAGTGTTTTTCTTATGCTACAGTGTTTTTTCCTACAATCTAAACACACCCTTAGGGGATGTTTGTATGTGTTGCCTCCTGTTTTGGAAGAAAAACGTCATTTGGTTTTTGCTAGCTTGCCTCGGGGTCTGCACAAGAAAGTTTTCTTGTTGCAACTCAGCGGGCCAGATTGGCTCTCCATATATGGCAAGGCAAATTTCGTGTGGCAAAGCTAGGATAGGCAAGACTTGCACAAAACCAAAATGACTTGTATTTTTTTTTATCTTTTTGGATCTTTTTGTTATTGTCAAGGTTAACCAAATACGTTGTTGTTGCTCATTAGTTAGCAAGACCAATGATGAAACTATATATATATAGCAGCAACAATATTCGCATTAGGATGTGTTCCACGATGATGATTCATCTCTACGGCTTCGCGATCACAGACCACACGATGTATAGATCAAGGCAGCATCCAACGGCCCGGTGGGCTTTAGTGCTCAAACAACAACAGTGAGTGGTGTAGTAGAGCGAGGCACAATATCCAGTGGTGCGGTGGAATTTAGTGCTCAATCAAACATAGTGAGTGGAATGTTGCTACACACGATTCCTGCAACAAAAGTTAGTAGGAGAGGTGAGAGCTAGATGAACTTATTTATGGGCACCAAATTACTTTTTGTATGATAACTGTTTATTTGATCTATTGGCCGTGATTGAGGCTGCAACGTCATAATGCGTGTTTGGTTGTCTTAGAGCGCCCACGGTGTGAAGAGGCTTGAAACGTCAAAATCACCTGCAACACAGCACCGGCTTCCATTCGCTTTGTGTTGCAGCGTTGCTTGTGATGCTTGAAAACCATATCAGCTCATTCTGTGAATAAGCAATAGCCCTTTGGCCTCAACTACAGCTAGTTCTGTCGCACGAGAAAAACAACTAAGCACCGGGTAAATTAGAAGCACCGATGCCGGATTTTGCAAAGAAAGTATCGTATGCCACAGTGTGCTAAATGATGCTTGGATTGGAGAGAGAATGTCCAAGCTAGCATCTTTTTTCTCTCACGCTGTGGCTGCCCTTACTCATAATAACCTAGCTAGGCTAGTCTAACCGTAGCTTCAGCAGCACAACATGTATGCGTTTCTTTGTATGTATAAGTTAAACTATGTTGCTTGATGCTTGCAGTTGGTTACTTGACTAAAGTAATACAATGATCTCGCATTTGGTCAGCGATGGAGTTACTCGTGTTGATGCACATCTACCATGTTTTGTCTGACTACTCATATTTGACAAGATAATTGCCATAGAAAAAATTCAAAAAATAAAATAAATACTGAACAGAATGAAGACAAAATCTAAGTATAACAAAACAAAACATCAGACACAATGTAATTCAAAAGAAAATGTCCTACTGACCTCTCTGGACATTACGCCGAATCTAAATTTCCCCCTAGGCCGCAAAACCGGGTAACTGCAAAAATTATAAAATAGAAAATCCAATTTTATTGGACTCCACATAAATACATAAACCCATAAAATATATAATATGGTACGTGAAGGGACTGTGACACCCTAAGAGGGGGATGAATTAGGTGTCTCTAAAAACTAAGGCTCTAAGCACATATAAAAACCTATTTCAATTTATATCTAAATATGTATTAGGTTTTCTCTATGTGTTGTTATCTCTACCGCTATAAAGTTTTGCACCCTAGGTCCAATCCTATACTAGCATGGCAAGTCTAGAAAAGGCAAATGGTGCAAGTATAAAATGTGGAAGCTAAAGGATAGAGAAGAGCAAACTCCCAGCACGCGCGATTTTTATCGAGGTATCGGAAAGCTCACAAGCTTTCCACTAATTCTCATTGTTGGAGCCCCTCTCAAAGGGAATGCCCGCTCAATGGCATAAACTCTCCGGTCGAGTAACTCTGTGGGTGACCACGGAACTTCCCCTCGCGCAAGTGGGTCTCCGCTCGTCCTTCTCCAGATACTCCTCACCGCCTTCACTTGGTAGAGCTTCGCCCAAACGCCAAGGGCCTCTCCTCCCTCGCACAAACACTGGCGGCCTCTCCGCAAACTCAGTTGGAGGGTCTCACAAGCTTACAAGCCTTGGATTACAACATTTGGTGCACGCAAGCACCGGGTAAAGTAAGAGGTATGCAAACCTCACTAAGCTCTAGGCTAAACACCTAAGAGATACGCTAATGGGTCTAAACTAGCACTAATTACTTTGCTAATTACCTAGATCTTCTATTTTGTACTTTGGTGGATTGAGCACTTAAGATTGTGTACAACGCTTGCCAATATTTTCCCTGAGCCCAATCACAGTCACACGTCAAAAGGCCGAGGCACCACTTATTTATAGCCCCAACCAAAGAAACTAGCCGTTGCCACTTTCCTGCTACCATCGACTGATTCGACGGGAGCAGAAGAGGGACCGTCGAAATAGTCGTCTCTCCCTTTCTCTTTGAATTTTTTAATTTCAACAACTACTTTGCACCGTCGACTGATTTGGCGGGTACCCCGTGGAAATAGTCGTCGCTGTGATGGAACCGCCCAACTTAATCTGGTTCAATGCTTCATTTCAACAATTTATTGGTATTTAAACCAAACTGCACTTGAATCAGCTTAAACCGGGCAATTCGTCAAATGTTGTGACATCCACAACAACCTTACAATCAGGATCTCGAGAGAACTCAATGGGCAGCATATTTTTAATTATTTAACTTTTACAGCATCAAGGAATGAAACAACAACAGATAGAAACTTAAATGTAGGTTAGAACATCTAGGAAGGGTTTAAAATAAAAAAATAATAGTTATTAATTTTGTACCAAAATTTTTACAACAAGAATGTATCCAACTCAGGGACACATTCCTGCTCTTGATGCTTCTTCTTTATCTGAGTGGCTGCTTTTTTTTCTCTGCATGGATATAAACCGTTTGAGTACAAAGGTACTCAGCAAGACTTACCCGTAAATAAAAATATAAAAGACCACAAGTAGCATGCATAGGCTTTTCGTGGACTTGAATATGAATTTATTTGCATAAAAGACTTACTAAATGTCGATCCTTAAAAGTATGACAAATTATATTTTTAGTGGCCCTATTAACACTAAATTGCATACAAATCTTTTTGCTAAGTTTTTCAAGCATTTCATACAGCAGGATTATTTATGAACAACATTTCTTTATTTCTTTTACTACGATGAAGTAACAGTGGTCAAGCGGTATTCATGACCGAGAAGTGCGGCGATCCAGACCAAATTATACATCCTGCAGGAGAAACCTAGCCACACGACACGTGTTTGACCCGTCGGTCTACACGTGGCATCCTTTCGTGAGGAATCACGAATAAGTCTGAACTATCCTTGCCCAAGCCCGGGATACGCACCCCCGCATGGCGCCCCACGTCTGGGCATAGCCCCAACGGGTTCAGGCTATGCTCCCGCCACCTCGCCACTTCGAGCGGGGCAAATCATAGTTCAAAACTCAAGGTGACCCACGTTACTGGGTTTACTGGCCCCATGTACCAGTATGTGACTAGTACGTTCAATACTTGACCAAGGTTAAACAACAAACGGTCCTTAATCAACATTATCCTGAATGGTGATTGGAATGATGACTCCATTTTCGATCCAATCCAACCATCCGTATATTCAAAACCTTTCTTGTTCATATCTTTCCTTATGAGTTTGAAAGCTATTATCCTATGTTGATCAAACATTTGATTAACCCTATTTATTCTAGATTGGAACTATGCAGGGCTAAGCTTTTACTTAATTGTTTGTCTCTGTGAATAGGATAAATCTAATCAAGGAAGTTGAATTGCATAAATGGTTATCAAATAATCCCAGGACGTAATGCACAATCACAAACAATAAAACATTTAGACACATAATATTTAATTATAAAACGAGGGTTTAGCATGCACCGGGGCTTGCCTGGGATCACAAGCAAGTTAGAGTCTTCAGTGAGCTTTTGCGAATCCAGAGTGATAACGATCACTTTCCTTGAACTGCCACTGATTCCCTGAGAGTTCAACAAGCTCGTACTCCGGAATTTGGAATGCTAAAACGTAATGCAAGTTAGTGATATATGACATGCCACATTTTTCAAAGAAGCTATGCAACTTTCCCTTCTCGATAAAGCTGCAAGCCAATAACTACCCAAAGATTTTGAAAAACAAACCTATACTTTTATTTTATTAAAACTTGCCCAAAATCATTTTAATTAATTTTAATGATTTAATATTATTTCCTAATTAAATAAAGTATTTATATAAATAAATAAACTAATTTAAAATTTATTCCTAATTATCAAAGAATTATTGAGAATTTAAGTATTTTAGTAATTATTAAGCATTTACTAATTAAGCTAATCAAATGAATAAAATTAATTATCTACACTCAACTATTTGACATTTTAATGGATAAAATAAATTAAAACAAGACTAACAAAATTAAGTTCATCATTTTTGGATTTTTCTATGATTTGCTATAAATTATCTAGTGAAAAACCAAATTTAAATTTAATATCCAAAACTTAAAGGACATTTGGCAGAAAACCCCCTGGACTTTACCTTCTTCTTCCCCGCGGTCCTTGCCTAAGTTTAAACGAGAGAGGTGGTGCTGACCAGCTCCCAGCTGCGACGACCGACGGTGGAACTCGCCGGCGGCGACCTTCCAGGCCACGGAAACGGCGCTTACAGCTTCCTCACCATTTAGTTCACCCATTCCTCTCCTTTTCTTCCTCGCTTAGCGCTTGGAAAACACCTTGAGGTGGCATCGGCGGCGGCGCCAAGGCTCGGCGGCGGTGGAAGGCTCAACAACGGCAAGACGTAGGCTCTTCTTTAGCTTGTGAGCAACAAGAGATCAAGGGGAACCTCATGTGAGCACTATCTTGGGCGGAGATGGCTTGAGGCGACCTGGCCACATGAGGCCGCGGCTAAAACCTACCGGAGGGGAAGAAGACGGCGGCGCTGGAGTTCGGTGGTGGATGAAATTCAACGGGGATTGGTTCGGGAGGTAGAGGAGTTCGGAGAAGCTATGGATGGAAGGAATTTGTTGGAGATGGGTGGGCCGCGGCGAATTTCGCCGGCTATGAGCTTGCTTTGCTCGGTAGAGGAAGAAGGAGAACAGCAGGGAAAAGGAGATCAAAAGAAGGCGGGGTTGTGAATGAAATTGAACTCTTCAAGTTTATCCTCACTTCTCCTCGTTTAGTGGGCAAGAAACGGTGGCTATAAATTGACGGCGGCGGTTGCGGACCGCGGCGCGTGAGTTGTGGGCGCGCCGAGCTCTGCTCCTTCTTCTTTTTCCCGTCCAAACCGCGACATAGTGGGCTCGATTCCTCCCAAATTTTTATTCAAACTCATCAAGCTACAAGAAAAGAACTTGTAGATGGATCCAAACACTACAAGTTTCGTTTTAATCCATGATCAATCCGAGCAACAGCCAAGGTGGAATCCGAGCTTGAATGTCGGTGGTTTCATTCCCCATTTTCAGATCTCAAACCCAATTAAATTCAAATTACTTTTGAATTTACATTCAAACTCATCTCGATCCTCACTTGAAACTTGTTCTCCATTCATCCAATTGCATTTCCTCTTTTTGAACCATGTCGAAATTCTCGACCAAACACTCGAATTTGAGCCTCGATCACAGCTCAGTTTAAAGTGTTCATCCATCTCTGAAACCCTAGATGCAGCCCGAATTTCAAACTGAATTTACTCCCATAATTTGAATAAAACTTGACCTCGGTTGACATACAAAAGTTCTTTGCCTTGACTTGAATTTTATTTCTCCTTTTTGGGCCTCTGTCAAATTCTCAACTGTTTGAACTTAATTTGAATCTGAAGTTTCAGCCCCTTTTAACCTTAAAGACTGAATCTTATTTAAGATTCAATTTTTAACTGAAAATTTCTTCCGTTTAAACTTTGAATTTTGGCTTGGTCCACACATGAAAGCTTACTGGTATACTTCAAAGAACATCTCCCTTGTTCACACCTTACTCATAAACTTAACCAATTGCTCACAGATTGAGACTTAAGATAGCTGTTCATTATGCCAAAACCCGAAATACTTAACTCCAAATTCATTATTTTCAGATTGTGAATAGTGTCATTTGTCATTTTCTTTTCTCTATTTGCCAGGAATTCGGAATACTTAAACTCAAACTTTTACTCTTACTCTACCTGCAATAAATTACCTTTAGCCTAAACCTGCACTTCTCATTCTTCGTTTGAAATTTTCCAAGGTTCGAGCAAAATTTTGACCAAATTTAAATTCTCATTCAAATGTTCACTTCAATTCCAAATGATAAAATTGTTTTCTTAATTTTTTCCTTAACCAAGTATTAATCACTTAATAAATCCTTAACTTGGTAATTAACACCTGGGGTGTTACAGTCGCCCACCAGAGACGAACGTATGTCGGTCTTCAATCACCATCGACAGATTCGATGGATCGTCGACTGATTCAACAGCCATCCCATCGAACTAGTCGACGCCTTCCAGAGACGAGCGCACCACCGGCCTTCCGACACCATCGACAGATTCGATGGACCGTCAACTGATTCAATGGGCGCCCCACCGAATTAGTTGTCGCCTCTACGTTTCACATTTCTTCCTTGCTTCTTCGCGGGTCTTCTCTCCTATCTTCTTTGTCATCTTTTGGATGTCCTTGTATATGACTAATTCAAGTTTTCTATATATTTTCCACGCGAATTGGATGACTTCAATTTGGATAACCATTATTTAGATATTCATTATATAAGCATTTGGATGGCTTCCAAAGTATTCTTGGGACCTAGAAACATCTACAAATATCATCTAGACAAATTATCAGTCCCAATGATTATATTGTCCATCAATCACCAAAATCACAAACCATGACCTAGGATCATTTTCCTTACAGTACACTTTAGTACAAAGTTTTTTATTATAGATTTAGATATATTCCTTTTTATAATTAAAGGGAATAATTCATAATTGCATTTTCTATGATCCAATCATGGTGACATTTTTATGGCAGCCCAGTTATTATACCCTTCAACTGTATTAAAAGTTTATACTCACTAGATCATGTATAACTTAGTTCTAGTTTTTTAAGATTATGTTTTGCCCTAAATAAATATTTAAATAAGTTATATATTTTTTAATGAGTATGAATTCTTTAATACAGTTGAAGCATACAATAATTAGCTCATCATAAAAATTTCACCGTGATTGTACCATAAAAATGCAGTTATGAATTATTTTATTTAACTATAGTAAAAAACTAGATCTAAACCTGTAATATTAACTTTGTAATAAATCATACCAAATTATATATTTTTTGTGTTGAATCTACTTATGTAGAGTCTAAAAAAGTAGTTTTTCCATTTTATTATTTTTTCTTTGGTTTACTATGATTTTTTAAATTTTAGCAAAAATAAATATAAAAGAAAAATACAAAACCACCTTAAAAACACTTATATCCCGCCTAGGGAGGTAAAATATATGGTTTCAAAACTTGAGGTAGGCGCGAACTGATCCTAGATCAGCTGGTTGGGTTCCTTGTGGTGGAACCTACAAATCCTCGATTTGACACTGGTCCTCGTATTTTTCTGGATTTATTCCAGGTTTTACTGGCGCTATGCATTCGGTGGTAGGCGACGTGCCCGTTGACAGCGAGGCACCTGTGGTGACTTCGTGAATCTCAAGACCTGCCGGCTCAGTCCTTCGAAGGTGCTCATAGGGGTAGGGTTTGCGTACGTGTGTTCATAAGGGTGAGTGTGCGTGCATGTTGAGCTGCCGGCTCAGTCCTTCGAAGGTGCTCATAGGGGTAGGGTTTACGTACGTGTGTTCATAGGGATGAGTGTAAATGCGGGTTGAGCGTCTACGTTGTACTGTGTAATCTAAAAAAACTTGAGAAAGGACGGCTACCCTGTTTTGCGGTATAGGGAGAAAACATAGACTCAACCAAATCTCTAGGAGGTCGGAAAGACTTTTTCCTAAACAAATGACAAATATCCACACTTTGCAGAATCCTTTTTTCCCCTCGTGGTGGAGGATTCCAATTTTGACCTTGTTTAGTTGGGGTGTAAAATTGGCGCAAGTTGGCGAAATGTCACATTCATCCTTTTTTACACTAATTAGAAGCACTAAATATAGACTGATTATAAAACTAATTACATAGATGGACTCTACATCGCAAGACGAATCTATTAAGCCTAATATGTTTCATCATTAGTGTATTTTTAATGATGGGTTACTGTAGCATGATAGTGTCTAATGACGAATTAATTAGGCTTAATTGATTCGTTTTACGATGTGGAGGCTATTTATGTAATTAGTTTTTTACACCTATGTTTAATACTACTAATTAGTGTCCAAACATTCGATTTGATAAGTTAGCAAAATAAGTTGGCGAAAGTTGGCGAACTAAATAAGGCCTTTGCCCTCCGGCCAAAAAGACGAAAATTATTTAGAGTGTGTTTAGATTGTAGGAAAAAAAATACTGTAGTATTAGAAAAACACTGTAACATTCGATGAGAAATATGTTTTGTGAGGGAGAAATAGTGAAAAGTTGGAATGAATAGTGAAAAGTTGGAATAAATAGTGAAAATGTGCGCCTCCGACCCAGATGGCAGCACATGTGTATCGGGTGATCGGATGGACTCATGCTTAGGGATGCAGATTTTAGTGGGTTGACCCAATGACCCATTACCCAAAGCTTTAAATCTGGTGTAAATACCCATTGGGCCGGCCCAAAAAAAACTTGGGGTCAAGTGGTGCCAAATGACCTGGGTCATTCGGGTAACCCAATCAGGATGAGCTCCTCTCGTCCAGAGCTCCCGCAAAGCCACCGCGGCGGCGGCAGCAGCGCCTCGTTCGTTGATGGCCTCTCGCCCCCTAGCCACAGCGGCCCCATGCCATTCGTGCCCCTCCACAGGCCTTTCATCGACAACACACCATCGCAGGCATCGCCAACTGTATCCTTGCCCTTGGTGTCATCAACCATGTCCTATGCACAGGACCTAGCTATCTCCACACCCAGGTGATGCTAGCTTCATCCCCATCTCTATCTCTTTGTCAGATCAGATCTGCATATGCGTGAAGGTTTTCTTTGGCTGCCTCCTCTTGATATTACAGGGGATGCTTTGTGGGTTCCTATGCAATCGATTTGCAAGGTACTCATATTAGATATTAGCCCTTTGTTTGTTTTCTTAGGAGCGACTTTGATTCTTTTACTGGGAGTGACTTTGATTCATGACACCATCTGAGTTTAGTTGTTAATTCTACAGAGATTTGATTTTGTCCTTTATCACCTGTTAATTGTACCTCTCTGATTCTTCTTAGAATGGTCTAGATTATTTTTCTGACTATTGCATGCCTAATCTGCAGAATGCACACACCATAGAGAGCCCCCCTATGTCAACTCCTCCAGAAATTGTTGAAGGGTTCTCTGTTGATTCACCTTCGGAGAGAGCTACATCAGTGGAGGTCATAATGCCACCGCCCAGGATTTCTCCAACAACCAAGCGAACTAAAGATTCAACAGATTTGGGCAGAATTGATCGGGCCAAGCGAGCAAGGTGTGCTGTTGGCTCTCCAACTATAAGGATAATCAATCAAATACATGTCTCTACTCCAACAACACAAGGATCTCCCAGTACCAGAAGCTGCATAGCTCGAAATTCACGTGGTGAGAATTGAGATGGCTATATAATATTTCTTTGCAACTTGTTATATGTAAGATGCTATATTGTAGTCAATATTAATTTCTGTTTTCATTTATGTAGGCACTAGAACTAAAGAAACATCTAGGCAACTGAGGTCAGTATAATGGAAAGAAGTTGATCCTATCATTGAAAATGGCGAGATTGTTCATGCGAAATGTAAGCATTGTCATGATTACCTTAGTGGCAAACAAAGCATAGGAATCAGTCACTTGAAAAAACATTTGGAACGATGCAAATTAAGGTCTAAAGTCACTGAGTTTGTTGATAAATTGTGTGCTGGTGGAACTCATGTTGACATTGTTAGTTTGGAAAATTGGGTTTATGATTCAGAATTAGCAGAGAAAGCTCTTGTCCGTATGATTGTTTTACATGAACTTCCTGAAACGAACCGGATTTTCAATGACGAAAACTCGATCAGTGATAGTCCCTGGATCAGTACCTATCACGTACAGAACTCATTCCAGTGAAATATCATTTCCATACAATGATTACAGAATACAATATTGAATGATTACACCCGATACAACTCGGGACAACTGTAGTACAAGCCTCTTTGGGCTAAACAAGAAGAAATCCTACGTAGCGGAAGCTAGGGCTTCAAGTCTGCATCTTCAATCTTCACCACAGGCGTCCTTGAGCGTAGCACACGACCCTAACTCCATAGCAAGGTCGAGATCGAACTCGAGCTCTGACCGCAAACCTGTAAGCTCACAACTGCCCCCAAGGAATGGGACAGGTCCACGTCACCATCCGTATGCAAGCTTTAAGTGGCCTAATTCTAAGGGGAAAGAAAATAGCAATGGAAAGGGTATAGGTTTCCTATGCAGCAGCAGCATATGTAACTCCAATCCCATATCCCACTTTTACCACAACTCGGGCCGTCCTGGCTCACCAGGTCCCGCCACAACACAACACCTCCATCTCTCGGGCGATGCGCGGGCTCCCATCCCCGGCATCTCAAGAGGTACGGACGGATCACAAGGGAAGCGGAGCTCTACCTCCCTCTCCCCGCCCGCACCAACGACCTCACACACTCTCCTATAGGGGAAGAGAAAGCATATCCCAAAACAATGGACGACCGAGACATAAACACTGCGTTTTCCGAGACCGAGGTCACGGCTATACGTATAGATCATAAGACTCTGCAGAGCTTGTACGCCTGTACCCAACTCGGGCTGCAAACCGGGGATCAACCGGTTGAGACACAGCCCACAACTAGTAACTCCTAACCGGAAACGGCATCCTCCTGCATCCCTCGGGTCTGAACGCCTCGGCACGCTAACCTTGGCCCCAAGAGCTGTGAAGACGTTCCCCGTGGGCCAGACGGGGAATAGCTCGCCGATCGGGGGTGTAAGGACGCATCCAGTCCCCCTGACACAAATACCACACTGTGGTCGCCAACAGTCCGGATACCGCTCCGAGAAAGGCTAGCTGGTACTCCTCCCACAAAAGCAAGCTGGTGCGTACGGTACAGTGATCACGAGGTCGGTCAACAAGGTTTAAGGTGCCGGTACGGGTGTCATCGTCCCAAAAGCGTATCCACCGCAGTGGTCCGCAACCGTTACCATCTCAGGTAACCGCCATACTCCTAGCTCCCAATCACAATCACAAGTCACAACCGTGCCCGCCACAGGCACAACACAGGGCTTACTCAGAAGCTCGCCCCTGGCTCCCCGAAAGCCTAAGTCGGGTTGTTATAAATACCCGCACCGACAAGGACCTACTAAGGTCAAAATCACCATACTCCTTCCCAGTTTTCCCACACACCCCACACAGAGAATATCTACCAATCCCACACATAGCATGCACAGCATAGCAATATCTCAAGTATATAGTAAGTGGTAGGTCATCAAGGGGGTAAAGGCAATAAAGGGCTATGCATGGTTAATCATCATATAATCATCACGTGCAAGCACTAGCATACTAACAGCATATGCCTAATGGGCATTCAAAAGATGGGATGGGCGTGAACCTGGAGAGTGCGGGTAGCTGTCGAAGTCCTCGGCCGGATCCTCAATCAGCTGCTCACGGTCGTCGTCTCCTGAACACGGAAGGTACGATAAATCCTACGGTAAATGGCAAGAAATCCAAAGAACAGCAATATAGAAGATCCAAATGGCTCCAAATACCCTCCCAAACTGTTATTCATATTTTTAGAAAATTATAGAAACTGGTTTCATAATTTTCTGACTTAATTTGAATTAGTTATCAATTTTCTAAGTTTAAATCATTTTCTGAAAAAGATAAACGAATACCCGAAAAGATTAAATTCGGAAAAACCAGGACGCGACACGTGGCAGCGCCGGAGCGCGCCACGCGGTCCTGCTGACGTCAGCATGACGCAAGCCTGACGTCAGCCGGGGGGTCCGGCAATGATGACGTCAGCGTGGGCCCGGCTGATGTCATCACGACCGAGTCAACCTGACAGGTGGGCCCTCTGGGCAGTGGGCCCCGCCTGTCAGCGACTCGGCACGGCGCGACAGCGCGCGTGGGCGCAGTCCACCGTGAGCCGTGAGTGCGGCTCACGTGGACCGCGTCCACCGGATCCGGTGCGGCTGCGCGCCGATCCGGTGCGGCTGCGCCCGTGTGGCCAAAATCGTGCGCGGCCGGATTCGAAATCCAAAGGGGAAAAGTTCACGCGCGCGACGTGCTCGACGGAATGCCGCAACGGCGTTCGCGACGCGCGCGACGCGACGGCTCGCCGTGCGTGCGCGTTCGCTCGCCAGCGTGCGAGTGCGGACCCGTGCAGTGTTCTCGCGAGGGCAGTGCGGCTAGTCGTGCTTGTGCGTGCGTGCGCGCGCGCGAACGTGCCAGTGCGGCTCGTCGCGGCGGCGGCGCGTGCAAAGGCCACGGCGAGCTCGCCGGCCGTGCGAGGCAACGCCTCGTGGCCGGGGCTGCGTGCGAGCGTGCTTGTGCGCGTTTGTGCACGTGCTTAAACCAGTGTGCGTGCGTGTGAGTGCAAGCGGGTGTGCACGCGCCATGGCTGCGCCATGGCCGCGGCGTGGCCTAGCGGCTCGCGGGTGCCCGGCAGCCCGGTTCCGCGGCTGCTTGCGCGTGTGCGCGTGCGCGAAGTCCCTGCAGAGAGAGAGCGGCTCGAAGGCCGGGCAAATGGGAGGGTAGCCCTAGCGGCGGTGCTAGGTTCCATGGCGGAGCTCCGGCGAGCGGCGTCGAGGGGGAATCAAGGCGGGGCTCGGCGAGATTGGCTCACCTACGGGCTCGGGAAGAGAGAGGCGAGGCAGGGAGACCGTTGAGGCAGTGACGAGGTGTCGCGGTGCCGGCTCGGAGCAGCGGTCGTCGTCGACGTCGGCGTTCGCGGCGGCTTCATGGTGGCGCACGGCTCGGTGTCGTCGAGGTACGGCTTGGCTCCACCTCCGGGTTCCCTTGGCAGCTGTGGTGCTCCTCCCTGCAGCAGCGTTGCTCCTCCTCCCTTCCTCTTCCTCCTCCTTCCCCTCCTCTTCCTCATTCCCTCTTCCCCTCCTCTGCTCTGTGTTCTCGGTGGTAGCGGAAAGGGGATGAACCCCGGGTAAGTGTTTGGGTTAGAATTGGAGGTGTGGGCAATTACTTGTAGGCGTGGACAAGAGGCGAGGTGGCTTGGGCGAGGGGCTAGGCGGTTACGGGTCACACGAATCGCGTGACCTTGGCACGGCGATGGCGAGCGCGTGCGCGCATTCCGCGGCGAGGAGCGTGGCCGCCAAGGCTTCTAGAGGGTTCCAGGGTTTGGCTTGGGCGAGGGGTAGGTGCTAGCATGGCGCGGCGCGATTCTAGGCGCGAACGCGCGCACGCGCGGCGCGGGGTCACGCGATCCGCGTGACCGCGGCGAGCGAAGGCGTGAGGAGGAAGAAGAGCTGTAGATGTGTGGCTGACAGGTGGGCCCCACCTGTCGGCGCGGCGCGGCGGAGAAGAACGGACGAGTGGGCTTCAGCTGGGCTGGGCCGGCGCGAGCGAGCGAACGGACAAGTGGGCCGAGCGCGCGCGAGAAGAAAAAGAACGAAGGCGGCCCGGCGCGGGAAGAGAAAGAGAAAAAGAAAAGAGAGAGAGGGAATTGGGCCGGGAGTTGGCCCATTAGCAGTTTTAGCCCAAAGGTTTGAATGTGGAATTTATAATTCAAAGTCAAAAGCATATTTATACTTCAAATAAAATCCAAACAAATCCAAATGAAATCCAAATAAAATCCAAATGCCACTCTAAATATATTATCCTTAAAAAAATATTATTTGCTAGGATTTAGATGAGAGGAGAATTTGACCTTAGGCAAATTTAAATTGTTGCACATTTCGGTGACGCACAACTGCAGCGAGGGCAGCAGCAAGGGCATCGGCAGAAGATAAACAGAAGGGGCTTAGGGCTGCGGTGGCTCACCGTTGTGCACAAGGTAAAGCGGAAGGGCCTGTGTTTGCGTGAACGAAACGTTCGGGCATTTCGTCGAACAGACAGTGGACGCAAAGGAGGATGGCTGCTTGGCTAGCTGGGAGCAGAGGTCAAGTGGTTAACGCGAGGCAAGGCCATGTCCGCGGTGAGGCTGCGTGTACGAGGCCATAGCCGTGGTGAGCTTGGCTCGTGGCCATGCGAAACGTGCGTGTGTGGGTATGCATGTGGGTGCATGTGGCGGTCGTGGCGAGGCTTGGTCTCGTGACAGTGTGCCAGCGAGCTCAGGCCCGTGTTGGTGTTTGTGCTCGTGAAACAAGTGAAGCCGGCAGGCCACCAAAACATGGTGGAGGCAGAACACTTGTTTGGGCATTCAGTCGAACATGACATGGGTGAGGTAGGGGATAGGTGTGTGTAGCTGTTTGTGCAGCATGTGTGCAATGTTCAGCAAGGTGCAGCAGGGCAGCAGCTAAGCAAGGTGAGCGTGCAGCGACGGCGGGCTCCTGCAGAGAAACAACACGGCACGAAGGCCGGACAGATGGGATTGGTGGCGACGGCGTGCGCAGGGAGGTCTCATCGGCGTTCATGGCCGGACAGCAGAGGAGAAAGGAAAGGTCGGGCTTGAAGGCTCACCGTGGGCTTGCTGGAGGTCTAGGCGAGGCAGGGAGGGTAGCAGGTTCGGCTTCAGCTCGACGGCGTCACGGTTAGCAACTCGTGGTTCGGCTCGGCATTTCCTCGAACACCTTGCGGGCGGCAGCCATGGCAGCTGCTTGGCTCGTCGTCCTCGGCGTTCCCGTCCTCCCTCCTCGTGCTGTTCCTGCTCGTGGTCGGCGTTGACGTAGTCGTCCTTGGCAGCGCTGCGTGGTCGTCGTCGACGTCGTCGACGGCGAAGTTGCGGTTCCGGTCGGCGTCGGCGTTGTACACTGCTCCCCTCTTGTCGGCGTCTCTGCGCGGCGCTGCAGCGCCGTCTTCGGGGTTGGCTTCACGCAGACGGCATCCTGGGCGTCTCCTCTCCAAGGGTCGGCTTGCTGGACGTCTTGGCCGTCGCCATCGCAGTGCAGCTCGGCTCGACGACGCGCTCCTGTCTTCCTGACGGGGCTGTGGTGCTAAACGGAGGAGCAAGCAAGGAAGAGGAGTTGCTGCTTGCTTGCTCGTGCGGTGGAGAAGGAAGGGAAGGGAAACTCGCTGCTGGTGATGGGAGATGCAAGCGAGGATTGGCTGGTTTGCTTCGGGTGGAAGAAAGAGCAGGGGTGAGATGCTTGTGATGGTGGCTTGGAGAAAAAGAAAGGGAGAAGCAAGATGTTGTGCGGCGGCGACAGAGGAAGAGATGGGAAATGAGAGGAGTGAGAGGGATGGGTGGATATTTATAGAAGGTAGTTAGGGTTAGTTTAAATGGGCCAATATTATGGGCCACAATATAGCTAGCCGGCGAAATAAATTCGATATGAATTTAGTTCGCATATTTGGTACAAATGATTTAGACTGTATTTTCCGGAACGAATCAATTACAAACTAATTAATCCAAGAAGCCGAAAAATATTGTCGTAATTCAAAAGAAAGCCCTCGATGAATTTCCCAAAAATAAATTGCTCCATCTTCCGAAATCAAATCAATTCATATGGAATTAATTCGAAGAGTCGGAAAATAAACTAGCAATCCATTTAGAAAATTCCCGAGGCATTTGGAAGAAGGGTCGGTATTGTGCGGGATGGATTAAGGTCTGGTGTTAGCAAGGTTGTTAGCAAAGCTAGTTAGGAGGTTAGATAAGTTAGCAAGCATTTGATTTAAATTTGAGTTTGAGCTCAAATTTAAATCACACACAAAGATCCAAATGGAAATCCAAACGAACTCGAATAATCTCACACTAGCATATAATTGTCCTTAGCAAAATAAAATAATATTTAATTACTTCTAGGAATTTTGGGAAGAAAAGAGAGCACACTTATTAGTTTCAAATTAAGTTTTACACATTCACACAAAAGTTTTTGAAAATTCACATTTTTCAAACATCCAAAATTCAGGGATGTTACACTTCCCTTCTCTCTTGTTGAGTATGATGGCTTTAGAGAATTTTTCCATTGTTTGAACCCCTTATTCAAACTGGTATCAAGGACAACTATTAAGTTAGATTGCATGAGAACATTTGAAGAGGCAAAATTAGAGTTAAGGGAGGTGTTCAAAAATTCCAATTCAAAAGTGTCTCTCACGGCTGATATGTGGACTTCTAACCAAACATTAGGTTATTTATGTGTCACCTGTCACTGGATCTCAAGTGAGTGGAGGATGAAAAAGAGAATTATCAAATTTGTGATGATGGAATCACCACATAATGCAGAGTCCATGTTTAATGCTATACTAAAGGGCATTCAAGAATGGAAAATCGAGGACAAGCTTTTTAGTATAACTTTAGACAATGCCAAAGTTAATAATTCCATGATGGATCTGTTAAAAGCTAATTTGCTGCTGAAGAAAATGCTACCATGTGAAGGGAACCTTTTTCATGTTCGTTGTGGTGCACATGTCATAAACTTGGTGGTTCAGTATGGGTTAAGAAAAATCAGTGGTATAGTGAGCAATATTCGAGAAAGTGTGAAGTACATCAAAAGCTCTCAAGCTCGCAAAGAAAAATTTGAGGAAGTTGCTGTAAAAATGGGAATATCACTTGAGAAACAACCTGCTCTTGATATCTCTACAAGATGTAACTCTACATATCTCATGCTTAAATCTGCATATCCATTCAGGACTGTCTTCAATGAATTGCATAAGAAATATAAAAGTTTCACTACTGCACCTTCATTGGTGGAATGGAAAAGGTCTAAAGTTGTTCGCAAATTCTTGAAGCCATTTTATAAGCCACAGTTGCACTATCTGGTTCCTCTTATCCTACAGCAAATCTGTATTTCCATCAGCTTTGGAAGATCAATTAGCAATGGATAAGGAGCTAACTAATGCAGACCAAGACATTGCAGCTATGGCAAAGGAGATGCAGAAGAAGTTTATGCAGTACTGAGAGATTTCATATTTATCGGTCTCCATTCCTGTTTTTCTTGATCCGAGGTTCAAATATGGTTTTGTGGAGTTCCGTCTGAAGCAAATTTTTGGGGTAGATGCAGCACCAAAGTTGGAGAGAGTCATGAGAACACTTAGGAAGTTTTTTAGTGAATATTCTCAAACAAATCGTGTTGAGTTAGCACTTGAAACAAATGGTGCTCAAGCAAACACTGAGAAGGACGATTCATTTGATGATTGGGACCAATACCATCGTGCTCAACAAAGGACTCGGCCTTCTAGCGAGCTAAGTGCATATCTAGCTGAAAATACCATCCCGAGAACTGATGAGCTTGATATTTTGGGCTGGTGGAAATCAAATTCTACAGCATACCCAGTTCTTGCTCGCATGGCTTGTGATGTTCTATCGACACCAGCTTCAACTGTACCATCGGAGTCAGCATTTAGTACTGGAGAAAGAGTGGTTAGTGACTATCGAAGCAGACGAAGCACAGATACAGTTGAAGCCTTGATTTGCCTTCAGGACTGGATGCGAGCAGCAGCCCCTTCACCAGAGAAGCTAGTACTTGAAGTGGTTGCACAACCGGTGAGTAACAGCATTGTGCTAAAGTTTTCCATCTAAGTGCGATTAGCATGATCTTTCAGGTTTATAAAATATCAACATCTACCTACTTAGAATATCGTGCAGTGGACTATATAGAAGATCATTTAGACCTTCCTTTAGAGGCATAACAACCAGCTTTACATGTTAAAGGTAAGAGCCAGCCTTGGTGGTAAATGTTTGAGTTAAATATCATATTCAGAGATGTGAATATTCAGAGATAATGTCAGATCTTAGATGATTGAAGTGTTTTCTGATTTCGCATCCAGTGAAAGAATTTGTGTTGGCCCTGCTTTACTATAACTGACAGCTTCATTTATATCTAACTTGCAGGCTGTAGACATCACCGAGAAAATCAGTGGTTGGCGGGCTACATATTTTTATCAGTTTTCTGCTGCTTATGAAGACATTAGGCTCTGCTTTTTTTTTTGGCAAATAGAATCATGGTTTTACCAAGTTTATCTAGAACTTGTATATATGGTTTGCTACTTCTGTATCGTGTTTTGCAGCCGAGGCATGTGTGTTCATATGAGATTTGCAGTTGCAGGCATGTGCGTTCATAGCAATCAGTAGACGTGCATTTTTATTTGTATTGTGTTTGGCAGCCGAATCATATTATAGATTTATTTTTGGACGGAGACATAGGAACGAAGCAGCAGATCGTAAAGCGAACGAAGCAGCAGATCGTAGATCGGCAGCAAAGCAGAGCAGCAGGGGCGCTCGTACACGTATTGGTGTTTTCTGGTGTTTTGGGTCAACCCACAAAAACACATCATCAAACTCTGGGTAACCCAAAACCCAAAATATATAGAAATGGGTAACCTGGGTCAGCCACTGGTTGACCCAATTACAACCCATTTGCCTACTCATGCTAGACCCCAACTCAGTTTCGGCTCGGCTCGGCTCCGCTCCTCGCGGACTCCGCTTCGGCTCGGCATCCTCGCCTCGCCCGTGCGGCCGTGCCCGTTTCTTCCTCTCCCTTCAGCACGAGCAATAGCACAGCCGCCGGCCAAATCCGAGCATTCCTCTCCATGGATCCTTAATCCCTCGCGCTAGAAGCTCACCCGCCTGTCCAGCTCCCTCTTCAACCCTTCAAACACAAGCTCCGGCTGCCGCCTGAGAAACATAGACAAGAAAGGAGACAGAGAGAGATGGAGATGCAAATAGATAGGAGTTGAGATGACGAGTTGTGGTTGCGCATCGATCTAGAGTGGGGACCCCTATCACCGGAGCCTCCGAAGGATCCCATTGCTAGCTGGAGCGCCACCACGTCCCCGCTCTCGCTCGCCTGAGCCGCCCTCCCCGTCGCCCGCCACTGCTGGTCTGCTGCTGGGTCGCCCTCCCCGTTGCCCATGGTTGACTCCACCCCGCGCGACGCCTCCTCCGATCCTCCACGACCGACAGCCCGACCCCGCGTCGCCTGCGGCAATTTCCCTTCCGCCACCGCTGCTGCTTCCCCAACGTTCCAGTCTGTCCTCGGTTTGGAGCAAAGTGCATATCCGGTCCTAATACCGGTGGGGGCGTGTCAACCTAGTCTATAAACTCTCAAAAGAATTAATTAGGTCTGTAATCTAAGTTTTTGTGTCGTTTAAGTTCATAAGCTTAGACAACGTGGCATCTTAGGGGGGACTTATTTGCATTAGGCCTTCATCTAAGCGACGGTAGTTTTCACGGCCACAAGGACAATGGTGGAAACATTGCGGCCAACAGGGCACCTCCAGTTTGTTACGGTGAGTTTCTTTGTGTTTTCTCATCTCGATTAATTGGATTTGGTACGCTAAGAGGATGCCGATGTAGGAAGGCAACAATATGCATGTCTGGTAGACGAATTTTAGCAGAATTTTAGAGTTTGGTACTTTTCCTCTTCACGGCGCTGTAGGTTGAAGTAGGAATGCCATGCCACCCTGCCTAGGCATGCATTGTTGGCTAGCTGCTAAAAATTAGGATAGGGCTTGTATTGTTGGTTTGCATCGTGTTAATGGTCATGTGAGCTCGTCGACTGGCCGCCGCTTTCCTTTGCTCCTCCGCGGGAGAGGACGTGCAGATGTCCCTGCTGCACTGATTCGCTTGTATACACCATGAACGAAATATCTCTGTTAAACTCTAATTTCAGCCACGGCGGCCCTCGACAGACAGCTCACTACGGCGATCACAGCACGAACATCCAACGGGTGAACTTAATGTGTTTGCAGGTATCTTAAGGGGCTTTTGACAATTATAACCAGGCATACAACACTCGGTCAGTCAGCTTATGGACTTAAACGACACAAAAACTAAGATTACGGAACTAATTATTGATAGTTTAGGGACCGGTTGTGCTTGCTCTCGGTTTTGTGCGGCCTGCGAGGGATACGAAGCCACCTGAACGGAGCCAAGCCGAGCAGATCTCTAGTCTTGCGTGGGTCCTGGGTGCAGACGCGCGCAGTCCGTCGGATTCTCCAGGTACCCAACGTGGTGGGCATCCGGGCCAGGGGCGCATGGAGGGTCGCCTGCGCCCCGCACCCCATTTTTTTTCCGCCTCCGCTGGTTTGGGATGGGCAGTCCGACTCCGACGTCCTACAAGCGCGACACGAAAACTCTGGGCGAAAGGATCAGCGGCAGTGCGCCTCGCCCGCGGCCTTCTCGGCGGCGCTCCCGCGAGTCTCCCAGGCGGCGGCGGCGGGTGCCTCCTCCGCCATCCGTCCACAGTACGTGCCCCCATATCCCTCTCGCGCTTTCGTAGGTCTGAACACTAGGGTTTTCTTAGCTCTCGTAGCGCCCAACAATCTGCCCGGTAATAAACTTTCCTCCTCTGTTTGGGGTCTCCCACAATTTCTTGCAATTTGTACCTAGTTTGATGTTTTAGGAGAGGGGAAGGGGGCGAACACATGCTTTGCGAAGGGAAAAATGAGTGGATTAGTCATCGAATTGCTGTTGCAGGATTGATCTTAATTGTTCTGTCAAACTGCTGCTGAATGCCAGCTGGAGTAGCTATACTGATACTCCCAATCCATTTGTGGGCAGAGGGTACAATGGTCAAACTTAACATTGAGTCCACAGAAGTGGTGAGCAGTGAGCTGCTGAGAAGTGCGTTTTTTTGGTGCTAAATGTTTTTTTTAGTTGAATCTTTTGATAGTTAATATCTAAGGTGGGTTCTTTTATTCGTATGGATCTAATTTTGCCTTTACAATGGATCACATTGAGTTAGTTTCACTAAGAAAAGTAAGCATTCATTTTCTTTCCTTTTTACTGCATCTTGCTGATGTCCAAATTTGACGTTGAGTTGGCATAAAAAACTGGAGTGGTAAACCCAAATTGACAAATTGGGAGAGCTAATAACGCTCATGTACTGATTTTATCACGTACCACAATGAGAAAGGTGTTCTAAGTTGGTTCCAGTGTAAATAATTCTCAAAATACTAAACTGTTTGGTGTATCAGGTAGGGAATTTTGGTATATAGGGATAATAAAATGGCTTTAAAAATAAATTAACATTACCAGCCCTAGTTGCAGTTACTATTTTTTGATGCTCCTGTTCTGTAGCCAATAATTGTTGAATCCTAGAAGCTTAGTAGTACAAGAAAAAAAATTTGAACATAAATCAACAGTTCTTTTTTAAACTACTTTAATAGTTATTTGCTCTCGAAGATTGATAGGCCTTGTCTACAGTCATATGAGCCGTCAGCCGTCAAATCTGAAATTCCTTAACCTGATTGTTGCAGGATCCCCACTGGCCTGTGCAAGGCTCTGTTACTGGATAGCAGTCTCTGAATCAATCAATGGAGCGTGTGAGAAGGGCTGCGCATGCCGGTTCTTGGTACACAAACAATGGTACTCACCTTCCAGACTCTGCAGTAACAACAATTCTTTTAATCTTTATCATGTTGATGTTTAGATGATGCTTGTTTTGCTTGTTTGATCTAATTCTAGGCTTCGTTTACATGATTGGTGTAGTTTCAACTCTGGTCATTGTTATGAAAAACATAATCGTTTAGTTACCTGACAGTCCATTTTTATTGTGAATCAGATGGAGTACATTTGTTTTGTTTTGCATTCACTAACTTTAGCATTGCTCTCCAAATGCTGTCTCAAGATGGCATTCATATTTTTGCCTTTGCCACCTTTGAAATTTCCTTCCCACATTTTTTTTATAAAATATCCATTCTATAAACACCTGGACTTGGCCATATAGGTATAACTAGTACTGAGGCTGTATGTTCAGCCCAATCATTCTGCATTATCAGTTAATCACTACATGGTAGATGATGCATTGAGTATCAGGCCACTGGTTTTATAAACTTCCAGGACAACAATAATTGATGCATGCAACGCATGGTATTTGCTGTTCGTTGATCATATTTATAAAAAAATGAAATTAATCACCGTAGCATTTGTGTCATGTATTATTTTTGATGCAGTGGACGAAATGCAAAGGTCCATTGTTAATAAAATTTTAGGGATATGAACAATCATTACTATTTCCCTTTCTGCTTAAATCTTTGGCTTTGCTATTTATGTGGCATATCCTAAGTACTGCTTGATGTTCACAATTAGCCAGGAAGCTGGAAGAGGAACTCGATGGTTGGCTGGCGGCTGCTGGTCTAACCAAGTCTCCTGAAGTTAGGGCTGTAATTGCACCGTAAGTTGGTGTTTATTGTAGGATATTATATTTTTGCTGATTACTGTTATGGGTAACATTTTTTACTTGGCCACACAGCCATGCTGGTTATTCATACTCGGGGCGCTGCGCAGCTTATGCCTTTGGCAACATCGATCCAACTAACATGTGAGTTATCTAACACATTAACATAGTTGCCTCCTACTATTTCCAGATCTAAAAACAAATCGATGTTCTTGTCGATTCAATCAGTGCTCACTATCATGGATGTTTTCATATATATCTATGTAAAAGCTAGTCTCAAGTCAACACACTAGTGGTCCTTCATTTAGGTGAAAATAAATGTCATAAAAATGCAAACATCATAATGGATTCCATTGTCGTCCTTTTAGGCTGCTACTCTACTGTCCACTAGTGCATTTCTCCTCTCTTTGGGACACTAAACCCTTTAAAGAGTAAATTTTACTATTTTCACTATCTGTACCACTTGTGTCACTTGGATGATGTGAACAACATTTAGTTTATTACAACATTCTTCTGTACTATTGCCACACATGTTTTTGAAGTCAATGCAAAACATTAAGTATTTATGTTGTTAAAATTTTACATAGATTGTGTTACATTGCATGTTGTAATTGTAAAGGCTAGAAGCAAAAGTCTTCTAAGAAAAAAGGCTAGAAGCAAATTGGTAATCACACACTATTTCACTGTCGTTTTCATGTACGTCTTCATTCTGCCCCTCACAATAAAATGTATTTCATTCTACGCTATGAGAAAATTCTGGCAACTTTAAAACATGTGTGTAATTGGTTGTTATAACGGTTTCTCTTCAAATGCTTATATTTTTTTCCTCTGCATGCATTTCAGTTCTCGGTGTTTCTGCTTGGGCCTTCTCATCACTACTACACTCCAAAATGTGCTCTAACCAGGGCTTCTG
>JACEFO010002256.1:0-81357 GCA_015342445.1 Digitaria exilis
GGCCTGTATTGTTGGTTTGCATCGTGTTCATGGTCATGTGAGCTCGTCGACTGGCCGCCGCTTTCCTTTGCTCCTCCGCGGGAGAGGACGTGCAGATGTCCCTGCTGCACTGATTCGCTTGTATACGCCATGAATGAAATATTTCTGTTAAACTCTAATTTCAGCCACGGCGGCCTCGACAGGCAGCTCACTACGGCGATCACAGCACGAACATCTAATGGGTGAACTTAATGTGTTTGCAGGTATCTTAAGGGGCTTTTGATAATTATAACCATGCATACAACACTCGGTCAGTTAGCTTATGGACTTAAACGACAAAAACAGAACGAAACTAATTAATCATTTTGAGAGTTTAGGGACCGGTTGTGCTTGCTCTCGGTTTTTGCTCTCGGTTTTGTGCGGCCTGCGAGGGATACGAAGCCACCTGAACGGAGCCAAGCCGAGCCGATCTCAGTCTTGCGTGGTCCTGGGTGCAGACGCGCGCAGTCCGTCGGATTCTCCGCCCCATTTTTTTTTTCCGCCTCCGCTGGTTTGGGATGGGCAGTCCGACTCCGACGTCCTACAAGCGCGACACGAAAAACTCTGGGCGAAAGGATCAGCGGCAGTGCGCCTCGCCCGCGGCTTCTCGGCGGCGCCCCGCGAGTCTCCCAGGCGGCGGCGGCGGGTGCCCTCCTCCGCCATCCGTCCACAGACGTGCTCCCATATCCCTCTCGCGCTTTCGTAGTCTGAACACTAGGGGTTTTCTTAGCTCTCGTAGCGCCCAACAATCTGCCGGTAATAAACTTTCTCTCTGTTTGGGGTCTCCCACAATTTCTTGCAATTTGTACCTAGTTTGATGTTTTAGGAGAGGGGAAGGGGGCCGAACACATGCTTTGCGAAGGGAAAAATGAGTGGGATAGTCCATCGAATTGCTGTTGCAGGATTGATCTTAATGTTCTGTCCAAAATGCTGCGAATGCCAGCTGGAGTAGCTATACTGATACTCCAATCCATTTGTGGGCAAAGGGTACAATGGTCAACTTAACATTGAGTCCACGAAGTGGTGAGCAGTGAGCTGCTGAGAAGTGCGTTTTTTTGGTGCTAAATGTTTTTTTTAGTTGAATCTTTTGATAGTTAATATCTAAAGGTGGGTTCTTTTATTGGTATGGATCTAATTTTGCCTTTACAATGGATCACATTGAGTTAGTTTCACTAAGAAAAGTAAGCATTCATTTCTTTCCTTTTTACTGCATCTTGCTGATGTCCAAATTTGACGTTGAGTTGGCATAAAAAAAACTGGAGTGGTAAACCCAAATTGACAAATTGGAGAGCTAATAACGCTCATGTACTGATTTTATCACGTACCACAATGAGAAAGGTGTCTAAGTTGGTTCCAGTGTAAATAATTCTCAAAATACTAAACTGTTTGGTGTATCAGGTACGGATTTTGGTATATAGGGATAATAAAATGGCTTTAAAAATAAATTAACATTACCAGCCCTAGTTGCAGTTACTATTTGTTGATGCTCTGTTCTGTAGCCAATAATTGTTGAATCCTAGAAGCTTAGTAGTACAAGAAAAAAATTTGAACATAAATCAACAGTTCTTTTTTAACTACTTTAATAGTTATTTGCTCTCGAAGATTGATAGGCCTTGTCTACAGTCATATGAGCCGTCAGCCGTCAAATCTGAAATTCCTTAACCTGATTGTTGCAGGATCCCCACTGGCCTGTTACAAGGCTCTGTTACTGGATAGCAGTCTCTGAATCAATCAATGGAGCGTGTGAGAAGGGCTGCGCATGCCGGTTCTTGGTACACAAACAATGGTACTCACCTTCCAGACTCTGCAGTAAACAACAATTCTTTTAATCTTTTATCAATGTTGATGTTTAGATGATGCTTGTTTTGCTTGTTTGATCTAATTCTAGGCTTCGTTACATGATTGGTGTAGTTTCAACTCTGGTCATTGTTATGAAAAACCATAATCGTTTAGTTACCTGACAGTCCATTTTTATTGTGAATCAGATGGAGTACATTTGTTTTGTTTTGCATTCACTAACTTTAGCATTGCTCTCCAAATGCTGTCTCAGATGGCATTCATATTTTTGCCTTTGCCACCTTTGAAATTTCCTTCCCACATTTTTTTTATAAAATTCCATTCTATAAACACCTGGACTTGGCCATATAGGTATAACTAGTACTGAGGCTGTATGTTCAGCCCAATCATTCTGCATTATCAGTTAATCACTACATGGTAGATGATGCATTGAGTATCAGGCCACTGGTTTTATAACTTCCAGGACAACAATATTGATGCATGCAACGCATGGTAATTTTGCTGTTCGTTGATCATATTTATAAAAAAAAATGAAATTATCACCGTAGCATTTGTGTCATGTATTATTTTTTGATGGCAGTGGACGAAATGCAAAGGTCCATTGTTAATAAACTTTAGGGATATGAACAATCATTACTATTCCCTTTCTGCTTAAATCTTTGGCTTTGCTATTTATGTTGGCATATCCTAAGTACTGCTTGATGTTCACAATTAGCCAGGAAGCTGGAAGAGGAACTCGATGGTTGGCTGGCGGCTGCTGGTCTAACCAAGTCTCCTGATGTTAGGGCTGTAATTGCACCGTAAGTTGGTGTTTATTGTAGGATATTATATTTTTGCTGATTACTGTTATGGTAACATTTTTTACTTGGCCACACAGCCATGCTGGTTATTCATACTCGGGGCGCTGCGCAGCTTATGCCTTTGGCAACATCGATCCAACTAACATGTGAGTTATCTAACACATTAACATAGTTGCTCCTAATATTTCCAGATCTAAAAACAAATCGATGTTCTTGTCCATTCAATCAGTGCTCACTATCATGGATGTTTTCATATATATCTATGTAAAAGCTAGTCTCAAGTCAACACACTAGTGGTCCTTCATTTAGGTGAAAATAAATGTCATAAAATGCAAACATCATAATGGATCCATTGTCGTCCTTTTAGGCTGCTACTCTGCTGTCCACTAGTGCATTTCTCCTCTCTTTGGGACACTAAACCCTTTAAAGAGTAAATTTTACTATTTTCACTATCTGTACCACTTGTGTCACTTAGATGATGTGAACAACTTTAGTTTATTACAACATTCTTCTGTACTATTGCCACACATGTTTTTGAAGTCAATGCAAAACATTAAGTATTTATGTTGTTAAAATTTTACATAGATTGTGTTACATTGCATGTTGTAATTTGTAAAGGCTAGAAGCAAAGTCTTGTAAGAAAAAAGGCTAGAAGCGAATTGGTAATCACACACTATTCAATGTCGTTTCATGTACGTCTTCATTCTGCCCCTCACAATAAAATGTATTTCATTCTACGCTATGACAAAATTCTGGCAACTTTAAAACATGTGTGTAATTGGTTGTTATAACGGTTTCTCTTCAAATGCTTATATTTTTTTCCTCTGCATGCATTTCAGTTCTCGGGTGTTTCTGCTTGGGCCTTCTCATCACTACTACACTCCAAAATGTGCTCTAACCAGGGCTTCTGTCTATTGCACCCCAATTGGGGATTTGCCAGTTGATCAGGAAGGTGGATGACTCAATCTAGATGCTTGAAAATTTTCAGCCAAGTTCTGTATTATGTGCTGTACATATTATACATAATCAACCAACTAGTTTTCATTACGCATAATATGTTTTGCTAATGGTATCCTGTGTATGTTGTTGTCTGCATGTTTCTTTTCTACTATTATTCATGCCTGGTTCTAATATGGATGCAATATGGTCAGCATTAGCGGGATTGCAAAACTACATTTCCACATAATCCTGGTGTGCATCACTGTTAACCTCATACAGTCATCAATATGCATAATTAGAAATTCTGGATATTTCTCTGATATGGCCAGTAGTTGTTGCTTGAGCTTGTGACAACCTTGAATAGATTATTTAGCCCACTGTGTTGATTCATCCCAATTATGCTTTGAGTTTGCCTTTTTAATGAGTTTGGCTCCCACCTCTTTGCGAACATTTTAACGAATTATTATCTAATTTCCAGATACTGAGGAATGCTGCACAAAAAGTTTAAATTTAATATATTCTTATTTACCCTACTGATTTCCACCTTTCCAGTCATCGAGGAACTCAATGCTACTGGGAAATTTGAATTTATGGATCTTCGTGTGGATGAAGCTGAACATAGCATGGAGATGCACTTGCCCTATCTTTCCAAAGTCTTCCAAGGGTAGATATTTCGTTAATACGTCTCATTTAGTAATTTGAACCATAGTATCATCTCTACACATACTTACATTTTCTTGTTTTCTATGTTGATTTGGCAGACATACTGTAAAAGTTGTCCCTATCCTTGTTGGCGCACTTAGCCCCCAAAGTGAAGCCATGTATGGACAGCTGCTCTCTAAATATGTTGACGATCCAAATAACTTCTTTTCTGTATCGTCGGACTTCTGCCATTGGGGATCCCGGTAACTGATTAGTGTTTATGCATCTGCTTACTCATGTTTCTTGCTTGTATTACCGTGGGGAAAATATGAATTCTGTACATCTTTAGTGGATTTCATGCATGTCTATGAACACTGTCAGACCTACTGGTTGACCTTACCTGCCCCTCTGCACCACTTTATTGCCATCAGAAACAGCCACTTGATCCCCTAGCCACTTCATATCTGGTGAGTCGGAGAGAGAGTAGTTGCCATTGTCGTTCTTGAGGCACTATTAACAATTAGGAAGATAAGGTCCATGTGAGGCTGACCAGTGGCCCCACTGTGAATGTTGCTGTGAAGATGATTGCATGGCCCTGCTGACGCAATCCCCACTAGCCAATAGAAAGGTTCCAGCAATGCTTGTGGCCGCACAATCAGTTGTGCATCTGTTATGATGTTTCCAGATTGATCAGGCTGCTGGTATTATTAGCTAGTTAAGACCTTGTGCTTGGACATAACTGCCTCACCAGCTTTACTCCACAAGTCCGCAAAGGAGAGATTCCTGGGCAGAGTGGTGAAAAGGCCTGTAGGCATGACCTTCTGCAGCAGGCCCAACCAAAATCGCCATGGGAAAACACAAGTGCAGAGCAGGTGGTGTTTGTCTCTACCTCCTGGGCGCAAAGAGGACAATGAACAGGGTGTCACTATCCTTGTCGAGCAGGTTCATCAGCAGTCCAAAGCTTGTTATGCACGGCCAACCACATTAAGAAATGAGATTTACCTGGTGCCCCAGGTTTTCCAAATATGTTCCCACAGCCTGAACGTTAGTGCTCCTTGGAGTAATCCTGTGTAAACCAATTTGGTGAGTACTGCCTTGTGCCAAGAAACCAAAATGCACCATATATGTGTATCTTCTTTTAGGAACCAATTCAAAATGCAGAGGTGCAAGATCGGTGCCTGTGAAGCCATCAAACCTTCCAGAACCCCATCTCAAATTTCAGGGAAAAAACTGCTATAGAGAAGAAAGCCTGATTCGGAAAAAAAAAAGTGCTATAGAGAACAAAGCCTGACCACATTCTCAGGGCCGAGTCATAAGATCTTGTTATTTACCTCTTTGATTTTTTTCTTCATCTGGTAAACATAAATAATTTTGTTGATCCCATTCTGGCATCAGGTTTAATTATTCATACTTTGACAAGAAACATGGTGAAATTCATCAATCTATTGAGGCCTTGGACCGCATGGGCATGGAGATCATAGAGACTGGTGATCCTGTCGCGTTCAAACAATACCTGCAGGAGTATGAGAACACCATATGTGGACGTCACCCCATCAGTGTTTTCCTTCATGTAAACTTGACTTCCTTGGCGATGATAGTCAATACTTATCCTTCATTTCACTATGTTCTCATCCAGTGTGCATAATTTGTTTTCAGATGCTGAAACATTGCTCAACAAAGATAAAGATTGGGTTTGTTCGCTATGAGCAATCGAGCCAGTGCAAGAGCTATAGGGACAGCAGCGTGAGCTATGCATCCGCAGCAGCCAAGGTGGACGTATCAGGGGAAGAAGAGAAGAAAGATTGAGCGTGCTATGGTCTGTCTGATGTATCCGCGAAAGCTTGGCACAACATGTGTAACTGGCTGGCACTAGTCCTGTCTTTCAAACTTGGTAGCATTGGCTTGATGCCAGTTTGTAATAACATGGCCTGGTTCAATGCCGAAAATATCTCCAGAAACACCGGAAAACCTGGAAATCAATAAAATTCTTGCTTTGGGAAATATTTCTATGTTTTTGCATTGGTTTACTTGTTGAGCTGCGTGAGGCGCTCCCCGTCTTCTGAATCAGGTAGCATTTTACACGCAAACGTGCTGCTCTGTTCACTGATGCATCAGCACTGATTGGAGCTTCAATTTGTACCGATGATGCACAACAAAACTAGTTCTTTTTTGGATTTGTCCATGGTGGGTGACAGACAAGCCTGGCCATAAGCTTCTAAGTAGGGATGAAATCCATCGAAAATATTCGTTTTCATTTCCCAACCATATTATTTTAAACGAAAATGATAACAAAAAAAATCAGTACAGGAAACGACACATTCGGATCGAAAATATGTCGTCGATATTGGTAATTCAAATCAAAACCACACAAGAATGAATATACCAAACACAGAACATTTTCAACAACACTCTACAAGTAAATCATACGTATATAGAGAATTTCTAATGCCTAATGCCATCTCTTTTGCCATGCCCAATGTAATTTTATATTTCATTTTATGTCATTCTAATTAGGCGAAAGGGCTCCCATGTGCTTCCCTCCTATCTCTATGGAGGCTATAAATAAAGTAAAATGAAAGGATATTCTGATATTCGCATCGCATTGACTCTTGCTTCTCCTCCCCCTCAGGGCTCCCGTGATCCCATTTCTTTCGTAAGATTTTTACGTATTGGCCCTTTTCTCGTAAGATTTTTACATATGGACCCCTGGGTGAAAGATTTTGAAAAATGGACCCGAAGTTAGGCGCCAGGTCGCTTAGCGCCCAGGTTGCACGGGTCCCACCTTTGCCACGTGGGTTCCAGCGTGGCTGAAACCCTAGATCGGGTGCGGGAGCTGGGCGCCAGGTCGCCTGGCGCCCACCCGTTAGACCTAAGTGCTAAGGTACCTGGCGCCCACCTTCCAGATCTCAAAACCGCCGCCCCCCCCCTTTCTTTCTTCCTCTCCTCTCTTTCTTTTCTCTCTTCTGCTCCAGACGCTCCCAGGCGCCGCCGCCGCCGCCCCTTCTCCAGCCGCCGGCCCCTGCATCGGTGCCGACGCCCACCGCCGACGCCCTCCTCCAAGGAGCAAGGTAGCCTCCCTCCTCTTTTCTTTTTTCATCATTTTCTTGTTGTATTTCTAGTTGAAAATGAATACCCTAGGTTTTGAATAGGTGCCTTGAATCTTTGATTATTGCGGGGATTAAGTTGAATTAGCTGTGTAGATGGTCAATGTGGATGTGTGTGACCGTTTTGCTAGCAATTTATCAATTTCTATGATATTTGTTGTGTTGTTTAGCAAAATAAATATGAAATCCCCTATGTTTATTGGAAATATATAGGAATTTCAAATTAAAAGTTTGATTTGAGGTTCATGCAATATTCGTGATGCAATTAAATTGTCTTTGTTGCAATAGATGGATAAATTAGTCACATTGCGTTATGGTGGTAACGTGAGGACAAATCGTATGGGGGATTTTGAATTTGAGAAGATGGAAGTGGTTTCATTGTTTTTCAATGCTAGACCGTCGTATGGTGTGCTTGTGCGACGAATAAAGGATAGTTTGCTATGGTCAGAGTCTGGTGTTGATGTTGAGGTTCAAGGAGTCATTGATGTCGGGTTGAATGGGAGAAATAACAAACGACTGGTCCCAATTGCTGGTGAAGTGGATTGGAACAATTATGTAACTCTTGTGATGAATAGTAAAGTTAGAGCGTTGGATTTGATTGTGGGGAAGGTGGTGAGACAATTATCTCGAGGTTTGGTGGCTGATCTAGGTCGTTGTGAGGTTGCGGTGACGCAAGTACCGGAAAAGATGATGTGGGAGGTGGTGGTTGTGATCATGATATGGGAGGTGGTGGTTGTGATCATGATATGGTAGGTGATTTTGCTGATGATATGGGAGGTGGCTTTGCTGATGATGTGGTAGGTGACATTGCGGATGAGCTCAGAGGCGGTGGTGGTACGAATTATGAAAGGAAAGACGGTTTAGATGAAAGGAGAGGTGGCTCTGATGGAGCAGGAGGTGTTGAATACCTTATCCAATTAGCATTGCCAACAGACGTGTCTGTGGCTCCAGCTTTGATAATTCCATATAATGGTAGCCCTTTGAATCGTGGCAATATCCCAGTGACTGGTGATGACGAGACTTATGAGACCGCACGTGCCCTTGATTCTGATGATGACCGTGTGGTGCCTCTTGTGTCACCACAAACTGCTCAAATAATGAGACAATTCCTTCGTGACCGTGACCCTCTTGTTCCTGATTTCTGTGACCTCAGAGATTCACATAGAGCTGTAGCTGATGGAGGGGTAGTTGAATCTGTCATCCCGATGCCGGAGTCTACCACAATGATTCGGAAGGGGCATGTGTTTGCGAATATTGATGCACTTAAGATGTGGTTGAAGGAGTACGCGATCGTGCATAACAGGCCACACCGTGTGAAGAACTCTCAAGCCGATCATCGGTACACCCTTATGTTCGAGGATAGTAATTATGCATGGAAAGTGTGTGCTAGAAAGATCAAAGACTCTCCACAATTCAAGATCACTACTGTTGTTGGACCTCACACTTGTGGTTCGGCGGAGATAAATCAGAAGCATCGTCAATTGACTTCAAAGTTCATTACCAATCGCCTGCTACCTGTTGTTAAGCTTCAACCTCAGTTGCCCATTAATGCGGTGATTGGGATTGTCAATTTGAAGTGGAAATACAAAATTAAATACGGCAAGGCCTGGAGGGCTCATCAAAGGGCTTTGAGAATGATATATGGTTCTTGGGAGGAGGCCTATGAGCGATTGCTTGTGATGCTGAATGCAATGAAAGCTGCCAATCTCGGTATGCAATATGAGTATGACCCCATTCCAAATGTCATGAAAAATGGCCGACAGATCTTTCAGCGTGCATTCTGGTGCTTTGGTCAGTGTGTGGAGGCATTTAGGCACTGCAGGCCTGTTTTTTCTATTGACGGCACATTTTTAACAGGCAAGTATACGGAGACACTCCTTGTCGCTATCGCGATTGATGGAGACAATCATCTCCTTCCTTTGGCCTTTGGTCTGGTTGAGAAGGAGAATAAGGGTAGTTGGTCATGGTTTCTATGTTTGGTTCGGATCCATGTTGTAGGTCATGGGAGGCCTGTTTGTGTGTTGTCAGATAGACACGCTGGTATCTTGAACGCCGTGACTGAATCGATTCCAGGGCATTCACAGGTTGTGCATCGTTGGTGTAGTCGTCATCTTGCTGACAATTTGGTGAAGAAGGATCATGTAAAAGAGCACTTTGAATTGTTTGAGGATGTTGCAAGGCAACTGACTATTAAGTCATTTGAAAAGAGTCTAGAGGATTTGAAACCAAAAACGAACGTAGAAGGCAGAGATTGGCTACGAGGATTGCTGTCTGACGTGGAGAAATGGTCTAGAGCACATGATGGTGGTTGGAGGTATAATTTTCAAACAAGCAGTTTCAATGGTTTGCTCAAAGGCTCCAGGCAGTTGCCAGTTACTGTCATACTTGCGTTTACGTTTTACAAGTCTGTAGAATGGTTTGCAAAGCATGAAGGACAGGCTAGGAATTTATTGAGCAAGGGTGAAACCTTGACACCGAAGTCCAAGCATTATCTGGACAATGCCAAGTTAGCAGCCAACGGTTTTGAATGCAGTCTATTCCATCACCAGTCCGGGACATATGAGGTTACTGAGCCAAGTGGAATAAATGAAGCTGGCGAGGCGACAGAGGGTCAGAAGCACACCGTTGTCATCTTGAGTAATACATGCACATGTGGACGGCCACAACAGTTCCATTTCTCTTGTGGGCACATGGTTGCTGCTTGCAGAGCACGCCGGGTGTCTGTAGAGTCAAAGATCCCTCATGTTTCCTCCGCCTAATGTTACTTGGACACTTAGTCTGCTCGTTGGTTTCCTTTTCGTGACGAAAGCGAGTGGCCACCATACGATGGGCCAAAGTACATAGTCGACGAGACACACAAGTGGCAGGGCAGGGGAAACGCGGAAAAGAACAGATACAAGATGCAAATGGATCGGATTCCAGGGAAAACTCGTAGGGAAAAAGGGAATCCCTTTGTAGTCGACCCCGTAGAAACACAATGTGGAAAGTGTGGTGGTCTCGGTCACAACATGAGAACTTGTGAACGACGGCAGGTTAGTGTTTTGTTTTATGTCTTTGTACTTTTCGTATATTTTTCAAACTCCTTGTAACTGACATTTTTTCTATGCAGGATGGCGGCTCAGTTTCGGCTCCTGGACGAGCACTACGACCAGAAGCACCGCGCGAGGCGCATCGAGGCCAACCCAGACCAGGTATGAAAAAACAAACTAAGTATACAATTTACGCACTCATTTTTCACAACCTATCACTTTTGTACCTAGCAATGTAGCACAAGTACGCACACACATATTTGCCACCACATACGTTGACATTCTAGACTCTTCACTTCTCCTAAAGCCACATACACTATGCTATTTTCAACAAAATTACTAGACCTAGGGTTTTATGTTTTTCAATTGACAAACAAAAAAACTAAACCAAAATGAAGGGAGGAGAGTGACCTTACCTTCCCCAACGTCGTGGGGGTCGGCGCCGGCGCAGGGGGCCGGCGGCCGCAGAAGGGGCGCCGGCGGCGGCGCCTGGGAGCGTCCTGACGGAGCAGAAGAGAGAAAAGAAAGAGAAGAGAGGAAGAAAGAAAGGGGGCGGCGGCGGTTTTGAGATGTGGAAGGTGGGCGCCAGGTGTCTTAGCGCCTAGGTCTAACGGGTGGGCGCCAGGTGCCTTAGCGCCTAGGTCCATATGTAAAAATCTTACGAGAAAAGGGTCAAAATGAAAAAAATTTACATTTATTTCTCCGATGGCTTGTTCGGTTCTATCAGATTCAATCCCCGTCCGGAAATGGTAGATATAACAAAAAATTTATGATAGATATATTTAGAGACTGTGATTTATTTCGGGTCAAAAAATTAATTTATTCATGATGGATACAACAAGAGACCCAAAATGATTCTCCACCTCTTGGCTCGTGGATCCCGACCTTTTATTGTACCTATTATGAATTCCTTATTATATTTTTATTCCTGACCCGGATTGAATCTTATGTAGCCGAACAACCCTAATCCGGTGTCGGGCCTCAGGACCGGTGCCTCCATTTTCGGAGTAGGCAGAGCCTGATTGGTTCCCTCGTATCCACTATCCAGTAACCAGGTTGCCGCGGGCCTGGCCGAGCTCATGCGAGTGGCCTTTGTTTGGATGACAGCACACCAGCTTCCTCCGTTCAAAAAAAATACAATTATCACTTCTTGAGAAGTCAAATAATTTAAACTTTGACTAAATTTATATAAACATATATTATCATTCATTATATAAAATAAGTATCATTAGATTAGTCATAGAATATATTTTCATAATTAAGTTATTTAGAAACATAAATACTAATACAATTTAGTACAGAGTTAGCTAAATATAAGATTCTTTGACTGACACGATTCCTATAGTTACATTCTTTTTGGATACAGTGAGTATATCCTAGCCACAGCGGATGATTGGACATTTGCATCGTCAGTTTACGCACAACCGTTTCAGTCACTGCACAAGGACGCTCTCCGTGCTGCACCGTGGGAGCCTGGCCCTGCGGAAACGACTCTGATTCTCGCATCTCAGCCAGGTTCAGCCGTCCATTCTTGGATCTGGCCCTGCGGAAACGACTCTGATTCTCGCATCTCCAGGCCAACATCCAGTGCATGCATCCACGCTAAGGTTTGTTCGGTTTTATCGAATTCAATCCGAACCGAGAATGATAGATATAATAAATAGTTACATCTAGAGAGTGTGATTTATTTCGGATCGAAATCTAATTTACCTATGATGGACGAGAGACACAGAATGATTCCCCACATCTTGACTAGTGGATCGATTCCCGGTCTTTTCGTGTCACTATGGTGAGTAAATTAGCTCTTGATCTGGAATGAATCCCGACCTCTTATTGTACCTATCATAAATTTCTTGTAATATTTATCATTCCCGTCCCGGATTGAATCTGATGGAACCGAACAAGCCCTAAAGGCTGTGTTTAGATGGGGAGGAGAATTTTTTTTCTGAGAATGTTATGTGAGGGGGATGAATAGAAAGTAAAAAAAAATACTTTTTGGAACAGAACACATAATACTGTGCTACCTATTCATCCCTTCACATAATATGTTTCTCAGAAACAAAAATATTTTTTTCTCCACCCCAATCTAAATCTAAGGGTGTGTTTAGATTGTAGGAAAAAACACTGTAGCATAAGAAAAACACTGTAGCATTCGCTGGGAAACGTGTTTTGTGAGGGAGAAATAGTGAAAAGTTGGAATGAATAGTAAAAAGTTGAAATGAACAGTGAATAGTTGGGAATCTGAACATGGTCTAAACCAAAAGTTGGGGCTGGAAGCAGGCATCCAGTGGCTGTGCTGGCTCGTGCGGCGCTGCGTCCTGCGTGGCTGCTTGCTCAGCGCTCGGCGCGCGGAAGGCCTCGCTGCACCCTCTGGAATGGCCCATGGGCCCATTATATTGGTGGGCCGTTGTTGCTTGCACGTTTTGGGCCCATCTCTCTCGTCTCCCTCCTCCTTCCCCGAGAAGACACGAAGCTGTGCCGTCCCTCGATCCTTCCCTTCGTCTGCTCGTGTTCTCTTCACCCTCTCGCAGTCCCGCCCCTAAACCCTAGCTCGTGGCTACAATCTAGAACCCTCTCTCCACCCCAAGTTCCCTACCCTTTCGCTAAGCAGCCAAACGAGAGAGATGGACCTTGACCCCGAGGGCATCTTCAGGGATGACAGCGACGAGGACGATGACAACGTTCAGGTTCGCCTCTGCAGTTTTTTTTTCCTTCCCATTTTTTAAATCTTTGGCTTAATACGCCTTTTGTGACGCCTTTTCATTTGTGGATAATCGGTTGATTGTTTGGGGAAAGCAGGAGAGGGAGGCAAACAAGGAGATGGTTGTCTACCTCGTCGACGCCTCGCCCAAAATGTTCACCCCTGCGGTGAGGCACTAGTTGCTTTCCACACCTAATTTAACAAGCTGGTTGCATTGTATTCTTGCTTTGCGCGGCTATTTCGAAATTGAGGCGTGCATTTCTTTTTGGCAAGCAATAACGACACAGTTTGGAGTCTGTTTGTTCTGGTATAGTGTCTGACTGTCTGTTAGAGTCAACATAAGACCCGGGTGGGGACTAGCCGACTAGGTATCTAATGTCCGTACCTATTAGAGAGTTTTTTCATGGATTATGCTACTCTAGTCATGATTGGGGAAATGCTGTGGTAAAAACATGAATTTGGCATTGGCATTCCCCCCAAAAAAAAAACAAAAAAAAACATGAATTTGGCTATTTTTCTGATATCTTGTAATCGGTACATTTGTGTTTTGACATAACATTCTTTTATACTTTTACTCCATAATATACCATTCATATTTTTTACTCCATAGTATACAATTCTTTTGTTATGATTTCTTCCAGGCAGATGAAAAGCAGGAGACACATTTTCATACCATAGTTAACTGCATTACACAGTCTATGAAGACACAAATCATTGGCAGATCCTATGATGAAGTTGCAATATGTTTCTTCAATACTGTATGCTCTTGCTTAACTCCAAAAACTTTGTTTTGTTGTTTTCGGTGGCTCTGTTTCTAGGGATTTAATTCATATGATTTTATCTCAATTCAAAAAGCATTTTGGAGAACAAAGGGAGGACTTCCAGTTTCAGCTTAGTAGCTGATTCTTCTATGTCCATTATGTCAGAATTCTATATAGTTTGTTGCCAGTTTTACTCTGTATGCTCCTCTGTCCATGAATAACTGATATTTTGGACATCAACACAGTACCCAAAAGGTCCAGAACACAATTTTGACCACTAGTTCCTATTGTAAATATGAGCCTAATAAATATGATATTATGAGTGTACTTTGAGACAAATATTAATACACAGACTGCATGCATCACGGTGATCCCCAGTATTACTCACTTTTGACTGCATGGAGCACTTACTAAACCTGTTGAATAAGAAGTGAACTTTAAGACTGCAATGTTACAATTAAATTACTTGCAATCAGTATATAATGAAAGGATCAGAGTCTGAATTTGTGAATGATAGGTTCTATAAGTTACATACGTTGCTCCATTCCGGTTGTTTTCTTAAAGGTGGAAAACTGATCTAACTCTGCATGAGTTGACGCATATTCAGTTATTCACAATTATTATTATTATATAGTCATTTCTCGTTAAATATGCAACGTTCCCTACGTATTTTTCCTTATAGGCTTATACTATTTAAGTATTTATTAACTTTGCATGATAGCATTCTAAAGTCGAACCAATGCACGGATACTGCAAATTATGCTGCCCAGTGGCTTGATCCAGTTTACTCACAACTCTTGCAGAAAGCGAAGAAGAATTTACAGGATTTGGCAGGTGTTTATGTTTACAATGTTGGAGACAGAGATCCACTTGATAGACCTACTGCAAAATTGATTAAAGATTTTTCTTGCATAGAAGGTGACACCACTGTATGAATTGTTACTTGGTCAGACATGGTCAATTTTTTTTTTTTTTACAGAAATGCATATTAAGCTTCTTTCATATACTAAATGTTGTGTGGAAATGTGATTCACATTATTTTTTGCTCTGTTTTGGTCTTCTTGTTTCCCCTACATATCTAATATTGTTTCCACCCACGTTCTCATTTCTCAACCAGAGAAGGTAGTTTTCTTCCATGTTTGCCTTTAGATCATAACATGTGTAGCGAAGTACATGTGCCTAAAAATCAGGCTAGAAGATGTAATAAAAAAAATCTGACATCATGTTGGTTTTGTGTTCTTGAAAATTAAATGTAGTGTGTTGTCTAAGCAGTACACCTTGACTATATTAATATGACATCAGTTTTCTATTTAATTATGTTTTTGGCCTTGCAAACTGTTTCAATGGAAAATGTCGTAAGATAATAAGAACTATATGCAGTGTGTACTAAATTAAATTTAGCAAATTTTTGTTTTGTTTCTGGTCCTAAAGTTTTCTCAACTTATGACAGATTCTTTCATGGACAACATTGGAAGTCGGTATGGAATAACTGCTGGATCTCGGGAGAACACCCTTTACAATGCTCTTTGGGTTGCACAGGCACTGTTGCGCAAAGGGTATGTCCACTTCCGTCCTTTGGCTTCTGTAGCCTTTAGAGCATCTCCAGCAAGGTCCCCTACTCAAAAAGTAGAGGCTGAGGACAAAAAACACAGCTCCAACAGGGCCCCTACTCGAGCCCCTAGTTTAGGGAGGCCCGTACTTTGCCCCCGCAAGCCCCTTCTCCCACAGGCCTCGAGCGAGGCCCCGTTGTTTCCAACCCGCCCTTGTCTGGACTTGTCCGATGGAAGAGGAAACACTGAGCTAGCTAGATGGAAAGAGCACGGGGATCACCTCCCCCACCAAATCGAGTTCGCCCCCCATCAGATCAAGCACCAACTCCGTCGAATTGAGCACCAACGCCCTCCAATCGAGCACGCTCGCCGCCGTCAAATTGGGGCGAGGACGAGGATGCAGAGGCTTCCAGGGATGGTGGCTGGGATGTGCCGGCCGATTCAGAGTGAGGCAAAGGTCGCCTGCGCCCAAACTGGCCATCGCCATGAAGAATGGCTATTTCTGGAGATGCTCTTATGTCTCTACCTTTCTAGGAGCTGGCGTAACCTTCAGTGAAGCTATAATTTATGAACGCTGTAAAAACTAATCCAGTTTGCATCAGTGTACACTGAATGCTGATGTAGATATTTTGTGACATAAAGAATGTTGCATGCTATGATTGGTGTGACTTCCTTTTAATGCACTTCTTGACACCTTTATGGACTTTAGTGATTCAACATTCCTCATTTGCAAATTTTCAGATCCGTGAAGACCATCAGTAAACGGATTCTTATATTCACCAATGAAGATAATCCTTTTGGTGCTATTACAGGAGCAGTGAAGACTGATATGATTAGGACAACAGTTCAACGTGCAAAGGTATGTCTATATCGCAGATATGCATTCTGTTTCATGCTACACACAGCACCCACATATTCAAAATAAATTGTATCTTCGTTTTTTATCCTCTACATACTGTATCAGTACTTGCTTTCCTACAGGATGCACAAGATCTTGGCCTATCTATTGAGCTACTTCCACTAAGCCGCCCTGATGAGGAATTCAACATGTCCCTTTTTTATGTGGTAGGTCTCCATTATTGCTTTTCTTTTCTCTAAGTGTCAACTGCTGAGTAGATCTGATTTCCCAGGATTTGATTGGTCTGGATGGAGACGAGATAACAGAGTATCTGCCATCTGCTGGTGAAAAGTATTGTTCTTGAAGCATAAATGTTACTTGTTTTGTGTGCACAACTACGTGCGCAATTTTCGTAATCACCTCCTTGCATAAATGTTCAGTTTGGAGTTGTGAATGGATATAGCTTGTTCTACACAATCACATTCGAATAGAATTTGTTACCGTGTGGACTTGTCCTTTTCTTTTTTGGACAGAGTGCAAGACCTATTCCATTATTTTTGGGAGTGGGCGCAGGAGCTTTTCCAATTCATTGAATGAATGGACATTAATTTAAATGACAATTCCCTTTCGTGTGTACAAAGAGAGAATAAAGAGAAAAAAAACAAAACCACTATTACTATCGTAAAGTTTTGTGGGCTTCTTGCATGAACTAAACATAGAACTTGAATTACTTGCTTTTTCTTGGTGCATCTATGAAAAATTGCTATATGATACAATAATGGTTTTGGAGAACTTGAGCTATATCGAAGTTTATTCTTTGTTATGCTACTGCCTACTGGCTTGTTGATCTCTAATATCATTTGGGAAAATTTTACTTCCTCTGAATGAACATAATTTCTTACTGTCGCATAATTTCTTATTGTTATTTTTAAGGCTGGAGGATATGACTGATCAACTGAGAAAACGAATTATGAAAAAGCGCAGAGTCAAAACTCTTTCATTTGCAATTACTAATGATGTATGTATAGAAGTGAATACATATGCGCTGGTCCGTCCTACTACTCCAGGCATGCTCTGACTTTATTCTATTCTTTGTGGCTTTACATAATGTCGTTGTGAGTATGTCTAAGTATATGCTTGTTACTTATTTTTGTAGGGACAATCACATGGCTTGATTCACTCAGTAACATTCCATTAAAGGTGAGCCTATGATTAGAAGATCAGTGCTTTTTTGTTTTCCTAAGCTTTGATGAAATTTCAACCCTTGCAATCGCTTTATGCTTGCTTGTATGATTCTTAAACATATAATGAGAATATTTGTACAGACTGAAAGGTCTTTCATATGCAATGATACTGGAGCTCTGCTTCAGGATCCACAGATGCGTTTTCAGATGTACAATGAGTAAGTACACAAAGGACACTGTCACTGTCATGTATTTATTTGATTATTATCTGCCTGATGACTATGCTTCAACGTAATTGAAATGGGACGTCCTATTGACTGCATATTTGTATGAACCAATTTTCATTTCAAACTCCTTCCAGAAATTGCCATTATGAGAAAAGCTGTTGGAGTTAGGATGTGAGCCTGCATCTGGTCCCTAATCTCCCAACTTCTGAATCGGCCAGCTTTTGCGCCCTCAACAGCAAGAGCCTGTTTTTCAAACTGGTGGGGAACACCATCCAGGCTGTGCCTAAGGATATATGCAAGGGGCTTAACTCCCTGGTGATTTTGGTGGTCTGGGAGGTTTGGGAGCACAGAAGTTCTTGCGTCTTTGAAGGGTCAAGTCCTAGCATTCAGTTCCTGCTGCAGGCAGTCAAAAGAAGGTAGTTTGTGCTTTTTGGTGCATGGCTGGAGCCACCAAATTTCCGGAGTTTGTGACTCCGATAGCTTAGCCTCGGAAGGTCTTTGGTCTTGTGCTAGTTTTGTTTTTTTTTTTGTTTTTTTTTCGTCTGTGGAGCGTCTTTTTCTTATTTAGTTGGGGTGAGTGAGTGTGGGTTTCTGTACACAGTCCGGTCCTTTCCAGTCTTTCTACTTTTTGCACAACCAAAAAAAGCTTTCGATTTGCTCTCTGGCTTATGGCTGTGGTGCTTTGCCAGCCCAGGTAACGGTGTGCTGCGCCGGCCTGTGTAACAGTCTACGCTGGTCCAAGTCTGGTTTGGTCCCATACGGACATGGGCCAGGGTTTTCTCAACGGGGGTCATCGGGTTCCTTAATGGAAATATGCAATGCCGTGGCAGGCGGTTCCTCCCCCACCGGTCGAGTTTTTTTTCTTTTTTAATTGACATGCAACTCTCCTGTGTTGTTCGAGGGGGTAAAAAAAAGAACCCGCCTCAATAAGTCAGGATGGAAGAAATGGATTCCTTTTTTAGTACTGAGAGTTTGCGGACATGAGTGGCACTTAAATCATCTCCAAATCTCAACACGCACCCCCTCCCCCTTATTGAAAACTGTGCACTGATAACACCATTGATTTGTGCTATGAATATGAAGGAAGACATTGTCAGGCTTTGTTGTTGTGTATTTGTGATCTTAAGTACTTACCAACCCTATTCATGCAGCACGGTCGTCAAATTTTCTGTCCGTGAGCTCTCTGAGGTTAAAAGGGTTTCAAGCCATCATCTTCGCCTCTTAGGATTCAAACCATTGGATTGCTTGAAGGATTATCATAACTTGCGACCGTCAACATTTATTTATCCCAGTGATGAGGTAGTAACACTACCTCTGGAATTGCATCATCATTACTTAGTCAGAGTCTGAGTTGTCAGTAGTGCAGCTGTCCTTCATGCTGAGAATGTCTCTGTCTTTCTCCATGTCATCTTTCTAGCTTGAGGCGGATAATATAATAATTGAAAACACCAAATATTTTGACATTGCATCTTTATTAGATAAGAAGTCTCTTGACACAGTGCTTTATTCAACTTTAACCATTTTTCTAAATGCAATAAAAACTCCCCAGTATTTTTTCATAGGATTGTTATGTTACAGGTGTTTATTTCGCTTTCACTTCTTTGCTCTTGTTTAGAACTCTTAAATGTATTAAAATATTATTCTAGGATGTATTTGTCAAACTTACCCCTAATGTATTAAAATATTATTCTAGGATGTATTTGTCAAACTTACCCCTATGCTCTGATGCAGCATATATTTGGAAGCACACGTGTTTTTGTTGCTTTACACAGCTCAATGTTGCGCCTTGGAAGGTTAGTTGCCATTACTTTTTTTTTTCTCAACCTTGTGTGACTACTATAGTAATATAAAGGAAATACAACAGCTATGAATGTAGATAAAGCTACCTTGAATCATAACACTGAATTGTTAATTGTTTTTAGTTGTCTGTGACATTTCAGCCATGGCTTGCAATTATGTAATATATGCACAGTAAAACATAATCACCAGCTATGGTCAATTGGTCAGTACTGTGCTGTGCAATAAGCCAATAATGTGCCACTTCAACTCTTGAGTCTCAGGAGATACGCGGTCAAGGATTTTTAATTTCCTTGCCTTACCTTGCTTAGCCTAACCTTTGCTGCAAAGCAAGGAAACCATTGCTAGTGGAGGCCCTCTTGAATAAACCTTTTTGTGGGCAAGGTGAGGCAGGGGAGGATTAACTTCTTGCCGAATAGCAAACATGTTTAAGTGTTCTAACATAATAAACTTGCTTATTTTACCAATGTGAATTTCAGGCTTTCCATGTCTACATGACCATGTTTTACAACTTTGCATACCATTTCAGGTTTGCACTTGCATTTTACGGGAATCCGACTCGACCACAGCTTGTGGCCCTTGTTGCTCAAGTGAGGGACACTTTCATTCCGTGTCTACACATTTACTTCTAAAACAGTAGCTGCTACACAACATTAGTTCACTCTCCATGATACCAATTACATCAATATAATGGGCTTTTGCATGCCATGCCAAATGAGCTAACAAAGTTTGCTCATGAGCTCATTGATTGTCAATTTCAATTCATTGCTTCTTTGCTTGAGCTAATAGCTTGGTATCATGTTTCATGTTTGTCTGGAAGTTGGGTAGTGTTAGTGTCCAGGCAAAATGACCTTGCCTCAACTTTCATTGAACTAAATACCTGAATGTATATTTATATGTCAGACTAATAAACCCAAAATGGGGTTCTGCAAAAGATCATTATGCAAATCCATTTGTATAAGATGACACACATTTGTTTGTATGTGATTTGCTAATATAGACCTTTCCAAAAATGAACTCGGGGGTATAAAAATACAGGAAGAGCTTACTTCGTCTTCTGGTCAAGTTGAGTCACCTGGCATGCACATGATCTATCTTCCATACTCAGATGATATAAGATATCCTGAAGAGGTAAGTACTGGCATTTTATTATACTTCACTGTACACTGTGTATCCTGAAGAGGTAAGTACTGGCATTTTATTATACTTCACTGTACACTGTGACGTAAGTATCTTACTTTGATTTGCAGGTTCATCTGACTTCTGATGATGCACCACGTGCAACTGATGAACAGATCAAGAAAGCATCAAATCTATTGAAGCGCATTGATTTGAAGGATTTCTCTGTGTCCCATTTTGCTAACCCAGGTTAGTAAATCCACGTTAAAGCTGAGTGCCAAAAGATGCACAAGAGAGCCCTACCTTTGACATATAACCTCTTTAGCGTTCATATTTGGAGTCTAAATGCTCTCCATCTATAAGCCACAGCTTCTGAAATGATTGCCTTTAGCATAGGCTGCACTAAAGATTTTCCCACTATATTTTTTTGCATAGTGATGTATCACAAGATGTCTCTCCAATATAGACCTGTCTGCCAGTGTGAAGCACTGATTTTATTCTAGTTTACATTAAAAAATGCACCATGGCCAAATGCTGTTATTGCACCTGCCCTATAGCTTTTTGGGTTAACATTTCAAGGAGCATCAATATGTTCTTATTAAGCTGTTAATTAACTTGTACCATTATTTGAAATTAAGTGACTTTCTAAATTCTCAGACGTGGCTTCTGTTCTCTAATGTCAATCAGGTTTGCAAAGACACTATGGGATCTTGGAGGCCTTAGCATTAGGCGAAGATGAGATGCCAGATATAAAGGACGAGACCCTGCCTGATGAAAAAGGCTTGTCTAGGTACTTGTTTTCATTTGTCATTTGGGCATGCTAAACAGGACACACAAAGGTGAAATAAAATTACAAAATGATATACATCATGCTTAAATAAGCTAACGATGTACCTGTATCCCCTGAAAAGTAGCCACATGTAACGCTTGTTTGTGCCTTGTGTGGGATGTAGTTGAACACTTGAACTTGAAAATATGTTTGTTTGCCATTCTTATCTCAGGCCAGGAGTTGTTAAAGCTATTGATGAATTTAAGGCTTCAGTCTATGGTGAAAATTATGACCAAGAGGAGGCTGAAGCAGCATCAGCGAAAGCTTCCCGTGGTGACGCTGCAAAGAAGCGGAAGGCAATCACTGATGCAGCCTCGCTGAAAAGTGCAGCTTATGATTGGGCGGAACTGGCAGATAATGGAAAGGTGAGTAGTCAGATCATCTTCCCAAGATTATTGATACCCGCAAGCTAAAGTTTATTGGCAGGTTCTCTTATGACAGTATATATGCAAAACATAATTCAACATATAACCTTCCAGTGCGATGTGCGATATGCAATGCATTTAGAGACCACCTTCTTTCTGCAAATGCCAACAAAAAATGGCATGCTCAACAAAATTCAACAATTGATGTACGTAAACTGAAGTCTCTGTACATTGCAAGCTAACATGACATTCAAGGAGCTAGATTACGCGGCACTCATAGATCACTTCTCTTGTTTGGCTAAGATAGATTTTCTTTGCTCTACCTGTTGGGTTTCGAAGCTCACTGTTCACGTACAACTCATAGATGTTGTAAGAAAAAAAATCTGTGTTTGACATTTTGCAGCTGAAGGACATGACAGTCGTGGAGTTGAAATCGTACCTAACCGCACATGACCTCCCCGTTTCTGGTAAGAAAGAGGCACTCATCAGCAGGATCTTGACTCATCTGGGCAAGTGAAGCCACTTAGCTTGGTTTTCTCAAAAGCCGTTTGTCATCTGGACCGCTGTCTCATGGGTAGCGTGAAAGCCTGTGTAGCATAATCCGACTTCCCTGCACATGCTACGCGCCAGTTTTGTATAGCAATATGCCAGCACCAGTTGACAAATTTACTTGTTTGTTATCTTGTCACTTTAGCTTGAGGTCATGTGGTTTTGTCGTATGCAATATGCATCATCGTATTTTACTACAATGGTTAAGAGATATACACTTGCCAATGGGAGCAACACGAACAAAATAAAAAAAATAAAAGGTAGAACAGAAAAACAAATGCAAATAGAAAGGGGAAAAAAGTGTACATACAGAACCTCACAGGTACACTTGTCTCACAGATGGGGAGATGGAGTGAAATCACCAAGTGTATATGCGTAGTATTAAATTGCTAAAGTACTTTAGAATTGACACGGAAAAAACACCATCAGTCTTGATCAATATCTTTATTGTAAAGATCATGCGTGCAAACAATTGCTAATATTTTTTTTTGTGGGTAAATTGCTAATATTTTACGTAAAGGGATTATATGGAAGTGGAAGGCTTTACCAAAAGATGATTTGTTGAGTACTTTAATTGACACTAAGATACGTTGAATGCACGTGCAACGAATTCAAAGACATGTCACTTTGCTTTATCCGCTCCTTTATTCATTGATCTGAGATTATTAACTGCTGACCCTTGCATAGTGTATAAAAAAGTCAAGAGTGAAGATTATGGGTGATTAGCATATATACTGCACCAAACATATCATTGCCTTTTCGAGCTCTTGAACCGCCGTAGCTATTCACTGTGGCAATTTTTTTCCGCTGAGAAGTGAGAATATGCCCTTAAAACCCGACAACGTGAATAGAGCACATCGCAATGAAGACAAACAACACAAACTAGACATCACATGCACAAAAACAAGGACAAGTACACGGATTACAAAGACTAACAGACACAGGAGGGAGGGGAGAAGCAGTGGCGAAGCTACCTGTAAATTTGACCCTAGTGCATCGCTTAAAGAAACATATAAATTTTTGGCACCATTGTAGATCAACATGATCTTCCCAGTCCAGCGGAGGGTAACCAAAACACGAAGACTAAGTCCACATTGCATGAGACGGCCTTCAGAATAAGATCTTATAGATTATAGAAGTTATGTAAAACGTATGTAACATGAGAGGAGCTAAACTCCTAATTTCTATTCGTATCTGTATGGCATCCTACAAGAATCTCGTTTTTTTACCATTAATTAAGAATAGCCTTTTGGAGTATTCATGAAAACAATAATGCTAAGTGGATTTTTTGTGTAAATTATTTTCCATGATATGCTATTTTATAATTTCATAAAAGTGTACTCGCTAGTGCTCTAAATTGGCGGGCCATGTTGATGTATAATATAATATATATTGCCGAACAGATGAAGTATTAATAATGTGGCCAAACATTCTCGTGAAATAAATTCTAATTTGGTTTCATGATGAAAAAAAAATCAACACCCATACCTTTGCAATTTTTGTGATAAAATGAGATTCTCCAGAACATGCACTGCACTTCTTTTAGCTGTAGGCCTGTAGCAAGCTGCCTACGGAGTATACCACAAATAATTGGGCATCATCAGAAAAACCTAGACCACTAAAGCTGACGTTAATAATAATAAATAAATAGGCGCGAGCTTCTCAACGTCACAAGCCACGAAAGAGAGTAGCCTCCTCCTGTTCCCCGCAACAGTGACCTTCAATACACAAGGCTTTGAGATGGGAGACTCAGTCAGCTTGTCATCCCTTGCACCCCTAATTTGCCTCCATGTCACTAAAAAGTCATTTTTGAGATTGTCTTTAATCGAACTTTATAAACTTTGACTGCAAATATTTTTTATCAGTTAAATTTAGAAATGTGAAAAAGGATATGCGTAGATTCGTATCGAAATATGATTTCATAAATTTACACTTTAAATATATTTTATACATGTTTATAGCAAAAATTATTAATCAAAATTATGTTTTGGAGACCGTGTCTATGCCTTATACGACTAGGGGGATTATGTTAAGTAAGCTTCCTAACTTATTTCCAAATTTACAATAATTAATGTCTACTGGGAATGATGGAATTCCCATTTGGATATGCCATAGACCATGGAGTTATATATAGCGTGGAAAATAAATGTTTGGATCAGGAATGGATGATTTTTAAAAAGTTGTTGTAAAAATAACAATAAAAAAACTCCAGCCCCAGCCACCCAATCCTACCACGCCTGGTGTTGCGCATACTTTTCTCAAGTTCTCAAGGTTGTGCAAGCTTACCATTACACAAGTTTGCACTTATTAGTTGCCTAATCATTCATACACAGTGGACTTTTCGAACTGTCACCAGGTCATTTTCAATGGAGTTTTTTTCCAGTCAACAGTTATCATTTCAAATCATTTACGAACTCAGAATAATTGGCGCCTCATGTAGCCAACTTGGAGACCGCACGCAGTGCCTGCAATATAAAGGTAACAGAGAATAATGTAATCTGCATGCCGTTTACAACCAAAATAAAAAGGTCGCCAATTTTTCACATAAAGTAGATGTAGATCCATATATTGATGGTCCTGCAAATCTTCTCCACTTTTATACCAAATCAAAGAATATATGATAAATAGACTGAGTATATCAAAGCGCACGTGCAAATATTTTTTAAAAATTATAGTGTATATAGGCTACATAATTTTTCTTCTTCTTTGCTACCCCGTAGTAATGAAGTTTACTCCCTCCATCCCAATTTATAAATCGTTTGACTTTTTTGGCACAACTTTGAGCCTTATTCAAAAAATTATACAAAATATTAATTTTTTTTTGTTATGACTTGTTTTATTCATGAATATTCTTCAAGAATGACTTAAATTTGACTATATTTGTACAAATTTTTTGAATAAAACGAGTGGTCAAAGTTGGGGTAAAAAAAGTCAAACGACTTATAAATTGAGATGGAGGTAATATTTGTTATCTCACACAAATTAACACATCATCAGTTATTTGTAATTAAATCACGTTTTGTAGTGTGCTTATGCCTTTTGACTTTTTGAGCATGGCTGCTCAGGTAACCCCATTGGATCAGATGATCTTGTCTAAGACGGAAGAAACCAAGAAAAGCGCAGCACTGATTCGCATCTTCGCTGCACGAAGTGATGCTCTTTTGAACCCAAAGCTAGCTAGGCAACTAGCTATACATATAGCTTGGTCCAGTAATCTTGCGAGATCGACACGGCTTTGTCTGATGATCTAGTTGACGTGCATGTGGCTGTTTCTGTCATCTTGCAAGATATACTTATGGGTGGCTAGGAAATTGCTCAACCTCTCCTTCTATACCTTAACTTGTCTATCTCGACTCTGGTTTATACTTCCCTTACTGGCCCAGAAAGCAAAACAGAACAAGCGAGGTAATCTTGCTGGTGATCTCAGGCACCAAAAAGGATTTGAGTAGGCAGTTTTTGCGTCCGCCTCCGGCCTTGCGCAGGCGGGCACTCTAACATAACCGCCTCCGAAAATAGATGATTTTCGAAGGCAGTTGTTTAAAACGTCCGCATTTGAAAATCGATTTTTGGAGACGCACAGAAGCAACCGCCTCTGAAAATAAAAAATGCCCGCCTCTGTTAATCCCCGCATAACGGAGGCGGACATTTTTTCTATCCGCCTCTGAGGGCTTTTTTGAAGTGTCATCTAAAATGTTTTTTGTAGTAGTGTCGGGTCCTGCACCGCTAAGGTCTTTTTCCTTGCTTTCACAGGAGAGCAATTTTGGCTCGCGACACTGGCAAGCCTCACCTTGCTAGGCGAGGTGAGGCAAGCAAAGCCAGCGAAGGAACCAAACACGCCATTAGTTTGTGGCAAATTGTCCCTAGCTTGAATACTTGATGCTCATCACCTCCTTTTATAATGAAAAATTGGCCAAGAAGGATAAAGAAAAGAGAAATGCTGAATATAATAATTATACTAAAGCTCTAAAATTTGGATCAATTGTACGGATGTGCCACTGTGCTACCTATACTAAAGTTTCAAGTTTTGGAGCAAATCTAGGAGACTAGAGCATATGGTCCAGGACGGCATGACCCATGTATGTGGGACCCAACTATTTGGGGCTGTAAGATTCACCGCATGTGGGTCCCACATAAGTACGGAAATGGGTTTGCTTGTTTCTTATGATTAGCAACTAATGTAGCTAGTTGGCTAACTGATCTTTCATTTATTTCTGTTCATATTTATTTTGTGGATAGAATGATCGAACATGAAGACTAGCGCTTCCTAGTACCGTCTTTTGTACCAAACTTTAGTATAGATATAATAATACATCACATGTGCTGGTCTAGGTCTTTCTTGCAGTACCAAATTACCTGTGGTAGTCTCATCATGAGCAGCACAGCCTAGACTTGCAGTATACTGAATTATATTTTTCATGAGAATAATCCAGCACCAGCTAATTTTGCAACTTTTCTCATAACACAAGAATCTCCAGAACATGCAGTCCCTTCCTGTAGTAGTTTATCCACCAGAACCTACCACAAACAATTGGGCACCGGCAGCAAAACCTAGACCACCAAATGCTCATAAAAAAGTTAGGCGCCATTTTCCTCATAAAAGATTAAATTAGGCACCACCATCTGCATTTTTGCAATGTAATAAAGCCACCTAGCTGTAAGCCAAAACAGTGACCTTCAGTTCACACATGGCCATGAGATGAGATGAGTTATTGAGCGATCACAGCATGAATGCACATGCCTTTCGTCCCATGCCACCCAAACCCTACCATGCCGTGCCTTCCTGGTCCTCTGCCTTGATGCTTGTCTGAAAACTATGCAGGCCTACCATTACACACACAAAGCAAGGTTGCTCTCAAATGCCTAATTATTCATGCAAAGTGGACCTTCCTGACTGTCACCAAGTCATTGTTAACAGAGATTCAGTCAAGCAATGTCACTTCAAATCTTTGATGACTCAATAATCATTGGCCTCTGATGTAGCCTGTTCTTAAAGTAACTGCAGAATTTTCATGGTTCACATGAGTGTAACATGTAAAAATATAAAGAAAGAAAGAAATAGAAGAGGTGGAAATGGTAGGAAAGCGACCACACATCTTTTATTTGACCGATAATGCTTGTATCTTGTGCTTGGATTTTCAGACACAGCATCTGCAGTTCTGCACACACACAAGATCATGGAATCATCACCATAAAGTATCCCTAGGTGGAGACTGGAGACCCATTCCTTTCTATTCTAGAAGATATATAGCTTATGGCAGGCCTGCAGATCCAATGTCATGGACCAATGCCATCATCCTTCAGGCTCTAGTGAATTAAATATTGTCAGGAAACTAGGAGAGGATTCTTTAGAAGAATGGGCAGTTCATTGCATGGCAAAAAGATGTGAATTAGGGCATAGGAAACTTGCCTTGTCCTGCTTGATTTGACACCCAAGAGTGCCGGGAGTTGTATATCTTACCAAAATTTGAAAAAATTGATTGAATTTGATACCTTTTGTTTCAATGACAAAATGTTAGTAAGGTGAACCCTGTTATCTTCCAATCCAATTAGTTTTTAAAGATAAAATGAATTGATTAAAATATATGCAACTAATCTGGCGACCCAAGTTCTGGCACAGCATCCTGTACATTTGAGCACAAAGCAAACATGCCAAAATATCCAATTTAGAAGATGACCAACTTTCTTTTCATCCAAGTGATGAAACAATAGCATATCCCTTTGAGCATTATTGAGGTTACAACTGAGCAAATTGGAATTGCGTGAATAAAGCATCATATCTACCTCCCCCAGTAGCTGGCAATGTGCAAGTTTGCATGGCTATCCTTTTTCTTGGCATGGATGTCCCTATCATATCTAGGTTCCATTCCACTAGGCTGTACAGGGAAGAAGAGTCCATCTTCCAGTTTGGTCCTGGGATGCAGCTTTGGACATGACCTTTGTTTCTCAAGCTTTTCCTGCCTAATTTAGTACATAAAGGTAGATACCAAGTTGCCATCTTTCATTTGTCAGCTCAGGAAACTTTAATCTGCATAATAATGCGCCTTGCTTTTCTGCATCTCAGCTAAGCATGAATGTGTCATCCATGTCGCTTTTTGGGATCGCTGAATTGGATCATGGATAGATGATTTAAAATATGCAACTGTGCATACTCCTATTTTAGTCATTCTCTTTTTTTAATTTATCTTTCTTTTGTAAAACTGGTTTAGCGTGAAAAAGGCTAGATTCAGGTTAGTGAAGAACCTGTCTCTTAGAGTTCAAACTAAACCCTTCTTTTCCGAAACTGCAAAAGTTTATTTACGTGTATCTGAGACTACCCTGATCACATCTCTGTTTCTTGCCTACCAAGTTCGCCTGATCTTTGAAACAGGAGAACGAAACAGAACCAATCTAGAAACTGTAGATTTACACGGTCCAAATGGCGCATCAACACCATTGCTCATCAGTACAGTTTTTTGTTCTTGCAAGGTGTCGGTAAGCAATACAGCTCTGACAAAGAGTGTTTGCTCTCTGAATTGCTGATTGATCAAGGTTGCTGTCAATCATCCTCATCACAATGCCGGCCCTCTGAGCTCCATGCTCATTCTGGCGCCACCGGCTCCGGCACCAACAGGGCTCAAATTTTTCCCTATCCGTGTGCAGATCGGTGCTCTGATCCGATCCCCTGCAGATCGACACGCCAAAAATTGCTGTTCATATCTACAGACTACTCGTGATGGTCGATCTTGCTATTGATTACAGTGCTCATCGGAGGTTAATAGGATTGCTGCTCCTTCGAGGAATCAGCTCAAGACTGATCACCCTTGCCATTGATGTCCCCGAGCTTCTGGTCTCCGTCATCAGAGCTGCACCCTGAACTCTGGAACTGGACCTGCTCTTCTTCATCATCGGCCTGGAACGTGATCTCCTCGAACCGGCCGTGAAGCTCCACGCACCGGCAGCCATGGCGCGCCGCCGCCGACAAGTAGTCGTCGAGCGAGGAGCCACCGGAGGACGCGCCGTCGTCTCTGGATCGCCGCCGGCAATTCTTGCAACGGGGAGTAGTGCTCGACGCGTCCGGTGCATCATCGGCGGCGAGGTCGCCGTCGTCTTCCATGCCGGGACCTGGCCTCCAGTGCGGTAGCAGCGCACCGACCTCGCCGTCGATCATCTCGGCGATGTGTGTCACCTCGTGGTCTGTGATGTCCAGCTCAGCCACCATCTCCGTCGCCACGCTCAGCGCCGTGTCCGCCTCCGCGTCGAACGGGAAGTAGATGTTCCTCACCCTACCTGATCAACAAAAAAATTCACAGAACACACTTCAATTTTCAAATCCTAGTAAAATTTCTAAAAGAAATCCAACAGACACAGTTTATAATACTCTTATAGTCTTATTAGAACAAGAAGTTTCTCGCGTTGAAATCAAGATCGAAATGTTTCAACTTAAAAAATAAAAAGAGATCGAAATGTTTCAACTTAAAAAATAAAAAGAGATCGAAATGTTTCAACTTTGAATGGTCAGGGTCATCACCTGTGCCATCTTTATCGGCGATACGCAGCCGGAGGAAGATGCTGCCATCCTCCATCCTCTTCCCCTTAATGGTGATATCGACGCCAGCAACATGCTCATCGTCTTCGTGCTCGTTGAACAGCTGGTCGATGCCATGGAACATGCTCCCGTCATCATCTTCGTCCTCAGTGTCATCCCACCTCCCATCGCCGCCGCCGTTGCTCGCCGTGGAGCCGCTGCTGCCGCCATGGCGGTGGTGGTGATCCAGGTAAGCAGGTTGGTGGAGGTAATTGTACATCGAGCTGTAGTCTTCGTTCCCGGGAACGCAGAACACGTCGTCTTCAACCTTCAGAAAAGGGTCGTTGAGCAGCTCGATCGCCGCCGGCCGCCTCGACGCCGGCGACAAGCACTTCTCGATGAACCTCCGCGCCAGTGGGTCTTTCACCTTGTACAAAGCTGCCGGCTTTATCCCCTAAACCATTCGATCAATCGAATCAAACAAAGTAAAATAATCAGAAATCCCATTATTAGAGAAAAAAAAAGTTTCAGAAATTATGCACGACGAGTTGCAAAGATTATATCGATCGATCGTTCGTACGGAGGTGACTTTCTTGTAGATCTGCACGGGGTGTGAGCACTCGCTGTAAGGGTACTCAAGTGTGACCATCTCAAGAACACACATCCCAAAGGAGTAAACGTCGGCGAGCTCGTCGTAGTCCTCGGCATAGACCTCCGGCGCCATGAACTCCGGCGTGCCAACGCAGTGAGCGGCGTATGCGGCGCGGCGGCGGCGGACGGCGGCGAGGCCGAGGTCGCCGATCTTGACCTGACCCTGGCTACCATTAACGAAGATGTTGTCGCACTTGAGGTCGCGGTGGATGATGCCATGGGCGTGGAGGTAGGCGAGGCCGTCGAGGATCTGGCGGCACCAATGGCGGACGGCGGCGGCGCTGACGCGCGGGTGGCGGTGGCGGTACTGGCGGAGCGTGCCGGAGGTGAAGAGCTCGGTGACGAAGCAGATGGCCCGGCGAGGGGCGTCCACCCAGGACGCGTGGAGGTGCATGATGGAGCGGTGGCGGAGCGTCTTGAGGAGGTGGATCTCGCCGTAGAGGCGGTCGAGCTCGCCGGAGCTCCGGAGGAAGTCGTGGAGCTGGACGCGGTTCCATGCCACCTCCATGCCTCGGAGCTCGTCGAATGCTCGGTACCTGCTCGACGAAACAACCATGGAGCCCCGCACGGACGCAATTTAAGATGAACAAAGATACTCGATCTTGATTCAAAAAGGGAGTTATTTGAGATGATCGATCTTACACGGTCTTTGAGGATCCTTTGCCGAGAATCTCATTGTACTGCAGAGGGGGATTGAAACAGAGGAACGAGAAGAAGATTAGCTGATTGAAGAGGATTGTGGAGATGACGATGGGAAGACGATGATGACGAGGAGGAAGAAGAAGAGGAGCATACCCTGCCGTACCTCCCCGTGGGATCAACCTCGACGTACCCAGGGTCATCGGTGAAGAGCCCCTCGCCACCGTCGCCATTGCTCTGCACCTTGAGAGCTCCCATCATCCTCTTCCTCTGCTCCACTTCTTCACCTCCTCCAAATCACACACGACACGAGCAGGAAAGGAAGCCGTGGGTGCCCTCACTTCACTTCCCGGCATTCATCGCAGGTCCCAACCAGTGGCCCCACCCCTTCATCATCCATCTCAAGAAACAGGAGCGCCGTACGGCCGAGGAGGAGACCGACGTGGCATAATGGCGGTGTGTGGTGGGGATCTCGAGGGCCGTGGCGCGAGCGAGGGGAGGAGGATCAGTCTGAGAGGAGGCAGCTTGGGCTTTTAAATACACTGGAGCACGTACATCTCGAGCAACAAGTGAGTGATTCTTGGCAACAGCAAAGAGGAGGGAGGATGATTTGGTGGTGGTGGTGGAGACGATAAGGGTGGGTGGTCGGCGTGGAAGCGTGGAGCTCCTGGAGCCGGCCGGGACACGTGCAACAAGAATCTCCACCTTGGATTGGCTCGGCCATGGAGTATTTTTTTACTGACATCTGGGAGTAGATTTCCATGCCCAGGCCCAGCTACACCAAGAACCTAAAGACCTGGTTGTTTAATTTTTTTTCCTTGCACTGACTGGATTACCCAAAGGGTTGCTTGGGTTAAACCATTTGGTTACATGTACTAATAATACACGTTATTATGAGACAAGAAGAAAGAAGACTAGGTAGGGCATGGGCATCGTCTAGGGTTGAAGGAAATGGTCGTGTTCGCCGCCGCCGCCGGTGTCCGGTAGTCGTCGTGGACATCGCGGTCGCCGGTGACGTCAGGAGCTGCGAAGGGTTTCCTTGTCCTGGTCTCCATTTCTGTGAGGTTCAGAGACGACGATTGCGAATTTGCGACGAGATACTGTCCATCCATAGCACGTATGTTTATGGTATTTCAAAACGTCCAAGTTAGTAAGTTTAAAAACATTTCCTTTTTTAGATAAGATAGGGTCAAAGTAGGGTCAGTTTCAACATTTGATTATTCAATATGTGTTTGATTAGTTCATTTGGAGTACATTGTACACATAAAGTACATTAAAAGGCAAATATACTTCTGAGACTTTTTTCATACCAAAATATTAAATATGCATGGCATACACTAAAATGTCTTTTAAAATAAATGTTGTGAATCCATTTAACTAGCAATATAAAAAAATACTGTTCCATATAAACAATATTATGAATGTTCTTTTTTGCCTCTCGGGCTCTTTATTTTTGTGCGCTTATGTACAGCTTGTTAAAAAAATGTTATAAATCTAGTACATTAGGATTAATTAACCTATCTATGTAAAGAGTATTTTGTATATATATAAGAAGGTTTGACAACAACCATTCCAATTGGATTTATGCCAACAATTTTCCTTCCCTTCAGTTCACCTACTAACACTAGGTGTTCCTCCCACGACGGGTGCCCGTCAGAGAATTTCAACAGCGATGGCAACGGTGAGGTTGATTGCTGACAAGTACATCAGTGGGGAACAGTAATAGCCTCAGTAGGCACTGTCAGTTGGGAACAGTAATAGCCTCAGTAGGCACTGTAGTACAGCAGCAGCAGCGAGACCAACAAGTCAATAATATCACAGCGAATATTAACCAAACAGTTGACAACGATGTGCTAGGCACCAGAAAATCTGAACGGCTTCACACAATTTCCTCCGTGGATACTACTACAAAACAAAAAAAACAATTCTTCATGCACATGTTAGCAATGACTTAACATTTGGAAAAGTAACGGAGGTGAGCGGCAATTCCATCTATTGCCGCCAGTCACATATGGCACCGAAACCACGTGTTAGCCTCACAGGAAGTATTACAAAGTTATTCAGTGTGATTGGGCGAATTTTCTAAAAAAAATAAATACTGAATATATAAGGCTGAAACTGAAAGCATGTTGTACAGTAGCAAAATCCCTCCATAACCTCTTAAATCTTCAGATACATTAGCCAGCGGTTCCTCGGTACCACGGGACCTGTTATGGTAACACACGCGTGCTCTACCTGGTAAACACACGATCCAAAGTCGCGTGGTGCGATTATCTGCCTCCTGTTTAAACCCATCCCCATTTCTTATCGCCTGTTGACTGTGAGGTTGCAGATACTGGTTAGGGCCTGCCATCTTCTTCCGCAGACTCTGGAAGGCGACTGTCAGTCGTCAAATCACTTCCTTACCTGCCGTCTTGCTGCACCTAGTAAGAGGACCTTCCCCACCAGTCCAGTGTTGAGGACACAAACTGCGGCCACAGCACCTCCAACCACCACCCATTTCCAGTCGAAACCATGTTGGACTGCCCTGGAGTTCTCTTCGCCATCGCTGGTTTTCTCAGCTCTGGAGAGTATCTGGTCCAGAGGACCATTTGAGCCATCAATGGATACCTTGCTGGTCACTCGAGCCATAATGGCACTGTGTGATAGGGTATTTTCTGTGGCCCTCATCTGCTGGTAAGCTCTGAATCCAGACTGCAGTTTCTTCATAGCACCCCACATGCCGTGCCGAATAGCAACACGGGCAACATCTTTTGGTATGCCCATGTCCTCGTAGTGAACCAAAGTTACTTCACAGCAGATAGTTGGCCAGCATGTTTGGGAGATTGAACTGCATTTCAGACAGATTAAAACAAATAAACTGTCAAGGTTTGAGCACTTGCATCCCTGGACACCTGCGATGTCCATAATTCCACACAAAAGAGAGAGAAAACAGGTTCAGCGTGCCAAAATGATGGTAGTAAGGAAACCAAATTACCAGCTCGAATGCGCCAACTTGAGAAGTACAGCTCCACACGCCTTGGCTTTTCCTTCTTGGGCAAAGGTAGATAAGGAACACCCTGCAAGCAGAGATTGTTTAGTGCTCACTTGTCACAACCAACATGTGTGCCCTTACACAGTTAAACTGGATGGTAGTGAGCACTCAACATTTTCTACAAACTTCAGTTCTGAGAAGCTTATCCTGATTGTGCAATCATGCAAAACAAGGAAGCAAGTGCAATGATTTGACCCCCACCCTCCAGCAAGATGTGTGTGATAATTTTACAACAATGGCCAAAATTAAGATGTCTGTCACTTGTCAATATGTTGGTTCAATCTTGATTCGCATTAGTTCCATCTTCTATGCCTTCAAATACTACAGGATATGTGCCCCAATTAGTTACTCTAAACAGAAAATGACCCAGTGAAATATTCTCTTAATCTGCTGGACATCTGTTTCCTCAACCATAGCAAATCACAACTTGAAGAAGAACACAGCTTTTAAGGTACATTCATATCTGCGACTCTGCCTATACCTATTACTCATAACCTGGCGTCTCATGAAAGATGCTGATGAAATCATGCATGCAGTTCAGATACTAAAAGACTCAAAATATATATAACAACTTCAGAAACATACCATCCTGGCAGATAGTAAAATCGTTCATTATCTGAATAGCTACTTTTGGGTTACTGTTGTGTGGATGGCAAAGACAATAATGAAAAATATCACTCTTTGAGAAAGTGATCATTTGTATTGGTTCCAGGTCAACTACAAATCTGCTGCTATCAAATAGCACAGGAAAAACATTATATTACGCACAGGAAACAACCTTTCAGAGAAAAAAAAAGAGCACAAAAGGGAACATAAATTTCGCGAAGAGATGCAAGATTAAAAGTAAACCATAAAATAGAGCAGGAAAATAGAAAGAAGGGCCCCAAAAAAATCATCTTCATCTGTAATAAAATTATATGGATCTGTTTTTTTTAGATAATGCAGGGAGCATAAGACATTAGTACAAGTGTCTACCAAGGAGAATATTTGTGTACATGTAAGATATATGTCTACCTTTGTAACACAATAGTAAGTCTTTCCAGATTCCCATATGCGCCCACCAAAGATATATTCACGGTCACTGCAAAAGAATGGGAACTGCAAAACAAAGAACATGTTGGAACTGTAAACATAAAGGTACATAAGGCACACATGGAGCTGGTCAAACCTTTTTTATATAGTGGACAATCGTCGTTCCATTCTGGGGGACCTCATCCAAAGTTTTCGAGTACGCAAGCATGGGATCCCACTTTAGACGAAAATCACCATCCCAGAAGAAGTCTCTAACCAGTTCAGGAGTAGCATCCTCAAAAATAGTGCGGCTGCAGTACATTATAGGTCCCTCCTAAATACATAGCAGATAAACTCAGTAGATGTATAAAAAGATATTATGATAATACATTTAGGCATTATACAGATTTTACTATAAAATTCTAATTTATCATGCCGATTTATGTAGACTAAGTAACAGGAAAAGAACCGATCCAAGTATGTAGTCTCAGAGTTACTTTTTTTGTTGAAAAGCTAATATAACAAGTCTTATTTTGACTCTTTATTCTTTGTCTTATTTTCTTTCAGATTATGCAGATTCAGTAAAGAAGATGCTATAATCGAACAATTTGTACAATAAAACTTCAGACATATGGTAGTTATAATGCCGCAGACCAATGACCTGATAGTATTAACATGAAAAAAGGGACATCACTGGATATTTGGATTTCAAGAAATTCAAAACATATTCCCTCGGCTTTTAAACTTAACACACATAATTATTCTTTGCATTCATACAGAGAATATTATATGCCACCTCTCAATCTCGATAGCTCTACAATATCGTACATTCTAAGCATATGTTTAATCTTTCACAATTACACTGAGAAAACAAACCTCAGGCTCACGCTGCCAGGTCTTGTAGGTCATGTTGGAGGTTTTGCGCTCCATCAAATTCTGCCATGCTGTATCCCCACTCTCTTTGTTATCTAAAAGTTGCAGGAGATGTTCTAGGTCCTTCTCAGTGACAGTATCATGCTCTCCCTCAAATATTGTCCTGCCATTCAAAAAATTTAACGAAATTAACAAATACTTCACTGCCGAAAGCATGTTAGAAATGTCGATCGATTTCAGAAGATGGAAAGTTGTGATGTATTCTTATGCTGAGAGGACAAGTTGTGTTTCTGTTCTGCTTGCATCTAATTTAAGAATATCACGAAACTATACTCCACGGAAAAGGATGAGGTACCGATACCACGGTAAATCCCAAACAGAGGCAACTTTACACGTTGTAAATCCTTTCATGGTGCAAACTCAACTAATTAACCGATCATCGAAACATTATATCTAAAATGGTACTATTTCTTAGACCCTATAGACTCTCATATCAGCAACACCACAATTTTCCATCATCACATCATGTCAGCGATTCAAAATACAAGCACGGCTTCCCCTCCTCCAACCTCAATCTGTCGACATGTGTCACTTCATCAATTCAGCTGCTGAAATAGGGCATCTTGCCAAGGGGGAAAATAGCAAATCTCCTAAACCACCTTTGTCGTAGGTCACGGCCCAATGAATCGCGGGATCACTCAATTCGATTCCGAACTGAATCACACGCCTTGCCTCCAACAAGAGAACACCGACAACAGAGACGCTGCATTCCCGCCACCTACCCCCTCCAACCCGCCAGCCACAGCAGAACGAATCAACCCACCCACACGCTCACCTGCCGTCGTCGCACCCTCCATCGGCCCCGGCGGCGGCGGCGTCCTCGGTTGACGCCTTGTCCTGGTGCTTCCCGCGGCACCGTCGGAAGGCGGATGACAGGAGCTTGGGCGCGACGGAGCAGGCGGAGAGCGCGGTGCAGGCGAGCCAGAGCCTCCGTGCCCCGAGTCCCGGCGGCACCCAGAGGAGGCGGAGCCGGCTCCGGAGGCCGAGGAAGAGCAGCCCCGTCCAGCGCGGGCGCCATGACCATCCCACGGCGAGCCCGATCATGACGGCCGCCCAGATCGGCACCGCGCACAGCAGCATGTCCACGGCCATCTCCGCCACCGCCGGCCGCCGCAGCAGCCCCACTGCCTCCTTCCCACCACTCCGCCATTTGCCCTCCCCGGCCGGCACGCGCGCTAGCGCTCCTCGCGAATGGGGCCTTCAACCCTCGATTCCTCCAATCCCCTCCTTGTTTTTTTCTTCCTCGCCAAAATGGAGGAGAAAGGTGGAAGAGGAAAGAGAGAGGGGGAGCCGAGCTGGCATGGGGGGAATAGTTTTAGGGGGGGGCATGTGAGGCTGACCAGTGGGCCTCTGGTCAAGGGACCCACTTGTTAGCGCCGGAGGGTGGGGCCAGTCAGTGGTGTGGGTCCACGTGTCGGTGGATGCGGGCGGTATATGCCGCGACGAGCGAGAGATATGCGGGGCGGCCCGAGGCCGTGTTTAATTTATCTTTATCCGCTGTGGATCACGAGCGGGGTTTACGAGGGATCGGAGCTGACGTGGCGACGGAAAGTTTGGGGGAACGGAACAGGCAGCTACCGGCCGTTGGGGCGCCGATCCGCGTGGGTCTCGTGGACTGCTTGTTCTGCAGCGAGCGATCCGACAAAATGAGATGAGATGCAGTTTTCAGCTGTAAAAATGACGAGGGTTACGTGCAGTAAAAAACTTTTGAGTTGTACTTTGAAAATCAGTATTGGTAAATTAAAAAAATAAACATTAAAAGGATGATCGGAGCAAAATATCCATAGCCTTTTTTAGACCAGGCAAATACCCATAGCCATGTGATCCCTGATTGCCAAAGGGCAAACGAGAAAAGTAAGGCGGCTGCCTGCGTTTTCTAAGGGGAATTGCCAGGTCTTTGTTCTTAGAAAATTCTCAAACATATCCGGATAGGTGCCCATGAAGGCAACAGCTAATAGCATGATTAAACAATTGATGTGGATATTCAATGTGACTCAGCCAGACTTTGGTTATCATCATGTTATTCAATCACGCCTCAACTCTCAACCACATCAGCCACGAACCACATCATGTGCTTCAAGAAGAACGCATTTATTTGAACCCATCGGAGACACCTCATGAAAAGGTTGCAAAAAGATTACACTAAAAAGGTTACGTAGATATAACCAGTCTACGCGTGTCTGGTTTTACTGAAATCTTAAAAGGCACGTCACAATTCCGACTGAAATAGTGAATTGTAGCATAACTGCATTTCAGGCGCTAGGACAGGATAAAGTCATATGGATTAAAGCATATAAAAGCTCGCAACAGAATCTTGTGAATTTTTTTTTTAATTCAAATGGTTCTGTTGTCTTTTAAGCTGAAGATCCAATTAACTGGATCAGATAAAAAAAAGTATGCAAATATACTGCCGTACAATATAATGGATATGCAAATATACTGCCATACAATATAATAGATGGATTAATTAGTGCATAGAAAAACTGCAATATGTGGCAAACCCATGTATTACTACTGCAACTATTGAACACCACTGATGGAAGTTCTAGCATCGAAGCTACACTTGTATACAGACGCCTCAAAATGATTCATACTGCACTACTACCTTGGTGGTAACAGCTAAACTGGGATCGCAAGCTAATCCATCCAACCGCTGTTTTCTTGCGTTGTAGAATCAAGCAGCAGCTTTCTTTGCCTTCTGATTACCAAAATAGCTTAAGACCCATTGTTCCCGTAGTCAAAACCTAACATACCAACCACCGTTCTCCAACCCCTGCAAGATCATTCTGCACAGTGAATACAGACGATAAGAATAATCTTCTTTTGCAGCAATATGTGAAGCCCCACATAGACAGAATTGGGCTTATATCAAAACTGCTAATAAAAGAACTTAAAAAAATACATAACTTGGAGGGAAAAAAAATTGGCATGCATATTTCTTCAAATCACTTTCGTGTCCAAACAACCCTAGCAGACACTCAACAGAAAAATATCTACAGCCTTGTTTGGAACCCTACTCGGGAGATTGGGGCAAATATGAAGAACTTATAGGCAGAGGGAAAAATGAATCTCAATGAGACCTCTTACAGCCTACCATATTGACACCCCCAAATCATGACATGTGGAGTCCACCATCTTCGTCTCATGTAAGGTTTAACATAAATGCAAATTTAGTGTTTATCATTCTCACATGATGGTCGGGAATATGATACCAAAGTTACCAACAATACAAAGAACAGTTTTTTTATGCATACAGTTGACAAATTTATCAGACATGACTGCAGTGGTAACCCAAATACTGCCTGTGCCCAAGAACTTAAAACCATTATGAATTCTAAGACCCCCTTCCCTCGCAAACAAAAAAGAAGAAAAAAAAAGGAGAATAATCAGCCTACTCACAAAGAGTACAATTGTGTTCCTTTGGCTGCCTGCTGTGATCACTATCTACTTTATGTAATCGGTGTTGCTTTGGATGACTCATGATCACAATCTCCTTTACGGAATCTGAACCTAGATGGCAATAACAAGCATGCAGCCACCACATTACAGGTCAGAATCAGCTGAAGCTGCTCAGCCATGCTGCTACAGCATACTACAGTCACCTGATGTTGGCTCATTTAACCCCACAATGTACCAGTAACCTTAATAAGGTGGAAACAGGGAAGAAAAGAGTTTGCAAGGCCGAATCTAATAGAGTCATTGGAGGCTGGCGAATTAGATACTCCCACTACATTTTGAATGTTATGTCCCCAAATGGACCATAATCTCTTTTCTATATCACCTCTATTTTGCATTTAACCTTTTGCCAAACTGCGGAAACAAGACCTTCCACAAAATCACTATTAGAAGTTCAATTAATCTAACCGGTCTGCACCAGAATTCAGCAATAGTCATAGTTCAATTAGTCTAACTAACCTCTACCAGGATTCAGTAATAAGGTCTATATTAATCTGAATCATTATAAATTTACTTGTTTCACTACATAATGCCAAGCCAATCTAGCAGCACATCTACAATAATTACATAATATTTTTCAGACATCAAAGAGACTAATAAGTAATGATGAATGAATAAGGTGTACAGGATAGATAAAAAAAAAAGGCAGACATGGCTGCAGGTTATGAATTCCCAATGTGTGACTCTACTTCCAGACTTTCCAAATATCAACATGATTGCCAATTCTATAATAGTAATCATCGCTGGCCGTATTTACTAAATGACTATGGACAAATGAGGAGATGAAATAGGCATGAACAACGCAGTAGAAATAATTGTTAACATGATCATATATTAATAGGGCAAAGATATGTTGCTAATTTTCACTTAAACTAGTAAAACGCAACTGAAAATCTCCATGCCATCATAAACTGCCGTTTCCATTAGTTGTCAACAAAAACCATGACTAATAATATGTTGGGCATTTTAATGCAAACCATCAGCTAATAGGCAAATTTTGATTCTTTTGCACATACCTAAATCAGTAAATCTGCAAGATGAATATCCAACCATTGCATATGGCAAGCAAGTATGACTGAAATTCACATGCAAGATCAAAGTTTGATGGATTGTACAACAAGACATAACCTGATCACTATACTCATCGCATACACACAACTGTACTAAGAAACACCGATATATCAGTTGAACTTGCATTCCTATTCTCAAAAACATATACAGGAAAGCTAATTTACACATGAAGAGCATGTGAATTCACCAAACAAGAAATTGAATTTATTTGAGTATCATTTCATCACTAACCGCATGCCATCTTCCCAAATGTACCACAGAAATTATATGTCATCTTCCCAAATGTAGCATTGAGAAATGCAAACCTAACACGACAATATGCATTCATGTTATACCATCGCACCCAAACCAGTGTCCCTTTGCAAATCAATAGCCATACACAAGATGATCAATCCAACATGCAGTTCATGACATATACCACGATGTCAAACCAAGAGAGTCCTTATAGCATCGTACATTGCTCTAATTATGGTCTCACAGCATAACGTGCAGACTAATACACATGCCAAGTTATTAAACAGAGCTAGAGAACCTGTACCATCACTTAAGGCAGTCATCACATGCGTGGCTGCGGGCGCAGGATCATGATGATGATGTCGATGGCCATGAACGCAACGAGCGGGCTGAGGTCGAGCTTGCGCCCAAACACCGGCGGCATGACCTCGCGGCAGAGAGCGAGGAAGGGGTCGCAGAGGTCCCGCAGGGCCGAGAAGGGCTGGCGATCCCAGGGGATGTTGGGGAACCAGGAGAGCAGCACGCCGACGAGCAGCACCTCGCGGTAGACGCCGAGCCACCGCACGGCCGCCGACATGGCCGCCGCCACGGGGGCGCGCAGGGGCGCGAGGTTGACGCTCCGCAGGGCGGCCTCCAGCGTCGAGAGCGGCGACGCCAGCAGCCCGCCCAGCGCCGTGGCCGCCGCCGACGCCGACGCCTCCGCGGCCGCGCGCGGCGGGACGGGGACAGGCGGAGAGGGCCCCGGGGGAGCGGGCGCGCGGGGAAGGCTAGGGTTCTGGGATCGCGCGGGCGGACGGGCTCGGGACGGCGCGCAGCAGCGGGGCCCGAGGGCACGGGGAGGTCAGGAGGCCGTACATCTCGCCGCTTCTCACCGGACGCCGGGGAGCCGGGGTTCTCGAAGGTTCTAGAAGCGCCTGGAAGAGGCGAGGGGCAAGGGCGGAAGGAGGAAGGAGGAAGGCGAAGCGACCGCCGTGCCACGGGAAGAAGAGGATATGGTTTTGACTTTTGACTTTTGAGAACCCGCTGGGTGGGCCCCGCTTGTAAGTGGGAGAGACATGCGTGTGGTAACTGGACATGGGCCCCTAGCACTAGCAGACACGAAATTTGGCCCAGTTTGAAATATCAAGAGCCCACAACGTGTACCAGCCCGTGCCCTCCTCAGGTAAAGCAAAGGGCTGTTCTCAAAAAAAAAAAAAAAAAAAAGAAGGTAAAGCAAAGGGCAGTGGCAAGAGTCTTTTTCCCTTGGGATGTAATAAGTAGAGATGAAAGAAGAAAAAAACATAAAAATAAAGAGAAACGAGAATTGACGAATTTAATGTCAGATTTTGAAAGGTTTGCGAATTTGATGTCAAATTAAGTGAGACACAATATCAAATTCTGAAATTTCTCGTTGCCCTTGAACAGAAAAAGGATGTTCCTTCCGGTGAGAAGCCTGCAACACGATCATTGTCCCTGTCTCCCTGAGATGATCGGAAGCATCATTGGTGTCTACAACAACAAGACCTTCAACCAGGTTGAGATCAAGCCGATGATAGGCCATTGCCTTGCAGTTCTCCATCTCATGCACTGCCACCACTCCTCGCGCTTCATTCCTCTGAGCACGGCATGTCTTCTCCTGTGCTGGTGCTACTGGTTTTGAACAAGCTGCGCACCTGTTTCAGCTCTAGAATTAATCATAGCTAAGTACAGTGAGCAGTCATGCTGTTTTGTTCTATGTGAGTTAAATCTTTTATATACTCTGATGTCATTTTCTTCCAACGTTGTTGTTATTGCCTTGCTCGTATACATCATTTTGTTGAAGGGTGAATCTTTTGAAGAACACGTGATGATTCTTATCGGAGGCTGATGAGAGATGAAAAATCTTATCAATTTGCAGGTCATGGAATGAGTCCTGTACTCTATCTCTGGTTATGTGCCTTATAATTGTCGTTTATGGTGGGCTCCGTGTTGCTACAGTTGCCTTTGGTGGTAATGGATTGAATTTGTTTTGGTTGAAAATGACATGTAACAAAGTTTCGAAGCCAATTATGCAAGGCAACGTATCCTATGAGAACTGGCTTCGCGTGAGAACTACGAGAACTCCAACCAAGATCGTACGATCCTCATCCAATGGACAGTAGTAGAGGTGAGTTATTTTAGCACTTAAACCCCTCTCATCCCACATTAATCTCTTGTTTAGCAAATAACTCCCTCAACTAAACCCACCCTAATCCCAACCGACCACAACGCATGCATAGGCATGATTTGTGTTTCCTGTTTCCGTCGCCCGCACGTCCTGGACATCGCTGCCGGTCATCGTTTCCATCGCCGGCGCGTCCTCGACGTCGCTACCGCCGGTCCAGTCCTGGGCGCCGCCGCTGCATGTTCGGTGATTGCGTCCAGAACCAGGTCGTCCATACGCACTCATCGTCCAGGATGTCCGCACGCACATAAATAGTACACGCCATTTGTGATGATGATCGTACAAGTTTAATTGAATTTATAAATGTGGTGCTCGTCCTTGAAAAAGGAAGTAAAACTTGTCTCAGTTGTTCTCTCCTTTCAATATTTCTTCTACGCATGAAAAGTCTGGTGCGTGTACTACTGGCTTGGATCTCGTCAATCCAATAATAAGATTATGCTGTAGTTCAAGCATGTGTGTTGACAACAATTGGCCTTCCGCTCGTTGGCGGAGTCCTGGGCGACGAGCAGGTCTGCGTGGCGGGGCGACGGGTGGAGTGTGGGCGGCGGACGACGGACGAGGAAACGGCGCGCTCGGTGCCCTTGGCTGATTAGGATTAGGGTACGTTTAGTTGAGGGGGTTGTTTGCTAAACAAGGGATTAAGGTGGGATGAGTGGGGGTTTAAGTGCTAAAATAACCCACCTGTACCACTGGCCATCGGATGAGGATCCTACGATCTTGGTTGGAGTTCTCATAGTTCTCACACGAAGCTAGTTCTCATAGCATACGTTGCCATTATGCAAATGCACCATTGAATTATAAATCAAATCTTATGCTTTTCTTTTAAAAAATGCTAGATTCGACTAATGCTCAACAGATATATTGTTGGAAAACCATTAGATTTTGTATTTCAAAGAATAAAAACATGAGATCGTGGAAATGCAGGATAGGATTGCACCCTCTCAAAGGTTACTTGTAGGATTGCATCCCTATCTCATTAGATACATAATGGAAAGCCATGTCCTGCATGGGACATGGAAGCATCTTCATCTGATGGGAAAAAAACCAAGAACCTTTTAGCAACGCTTGCTTTTGTACATGCGCTGCAGGTGTTAATATATTAAAGAAATATGATCGGTCCCTCGGTGGAGACGATTGTACTAGTGGGAAGAACCGCTTTCTTTTGTAGCACATGAGCTGCAGGTGTTGAATCGTGTGTGGAACTGTGGATACCGTAGTGTGTGTATCACTATTGTGTGATGATGACAAGTCTGCAGGGATAACTTTTACAAGATAACTATAGGCCTTTTTTAGATGGGTGGTATAAAGTTGGTGAAAGTTGGCCAAATATCACGTCCATCTTTTTTACACTAATTAGGAGTACTAAATATAGACTAATTATAAAATTAATTACACAGATGGACTCTACATCGCAAGACGAATCTATTAAGCCTAATATGTGCCGTCATTAGCGCATTTTTAATGATAGGTTACTGTAGCATGATAATGTATAATGATGAATTAATTATGTTTAATAGATTCGCCTCACGATGTGGAGTCTATCTATGTTATTAGTTTTTTTACATCTATATTTAATACTCCTAATTAGTGTCCAAACATTCGATGTGACAAGTTGACAAAATAAGTTAGTGAAAGTTGGCGGTCTAAAAAGGCCAGTGTTGAGTAATGCAGACTACTACTACTTCTTTTTCAAAAAAATAATGAAAAACTTCTAGCCTTGCAGTGTTAGCTGGCTCTAACAAAGCAGAGCGACAAGTATAATAAAAACAAAGCAGAGCGATATGATGTGAAGGCGAGAAAAGTGAGCGTAGTAGATGCCTGTTGCTCCTGAAGCTGAAATGCACTCCAGGATGCACAGGAGGGTTTAGTTTGGTTTTGATTTAGGGTGTGTTTAGATTGGGGAAAGATTCCCCGAAAATACACTGTTCAACAAAAAAACACTGTAGATGAATAGTGTTCTGTGAGTAGGAGAGGTGAAATGAATAGTGAAAAGTTGGATGAATAGTGAAAAGTTGGAGAATTTTTGAGAACTAAACGGGGCCTTAATGTAAATGAAACTGAGATTGGATGTTGATTGATTACATATTTATATTATACGCCACGAAGGGGGCGTGAATCTGCCGATTCGAGGGGAATGACGCAACCCTCGAATTGGCATGTTGGTTGTACAGGTACCCGTTCGGTGAGGGCCGAACGACTGGTTTTGTCAATTGTCATTAGACAACGCTAATGACATGATTAACCTCTTACATTGCTAACCTATAGTTAGATGCTAATTGATCACTTGACTAATCTAATCTTAAGTTCCACTATGCTTTGTTGCTTTTAGAGCTATGGCAAATCATACGACACCATGGATGCCTTGAGCTTGTACATTACTCCTAGCAGCAGTTTGTTCTCGTTGCAATTACTGGATAGCCGGATCGACACGGCATGCATGTGATTCGAGATGGGCTCGAGGTTCCTCTGCAAAGGCTAATTTTCTGTATGTATTACAGGAATTCCCACTCGTGGCAGGCAGATGGTTTTGGATGGACGTGGCCACGCGGGGAATCTGTCTTGCAACACAGCATCGCAGAGCAGCACCATAAGGGCACCTCCAGTGGCGGTTCGACCCGTGCAGGCCACGGGAGCCGAACCATGCTTCAGTTCGACAGCCACTGTGTCAACATCGATCTATGGGACCCACCTAAATTAAATTATCTCGCCTGCGTCCGTCTCCCTTGGCCTGGAGCAGCTGTATTTTATTTGAGTGGGGGCAAAAGGCTGGAGCAACAGCGGCCACGAGCCGAACCTTGCAGACGATTCGTTTTTGACTCTGACAACTATGGTTCGATGGTGACTATATTCATGGTTCGGTAAAATCGAAACATGGTTCGTTTTCCCCCAACGTTGGAGCTGCCCTAATCCGCTGCTGCCCTTTCCTCAGTGACGCCCGCGTTTCCCGGCACCGCTAGTGCCTCCCTGGCCTGCCACGTCGCCCCAGGCGAAGAGAGAGCTGAGCTCTGTGCATTAGATCCATAGCGCACCGAGAAGCCTCTCTGCCGTTCACCTCTAGTAGTAGGAGTAGGGATGCATATATTTGTGGGTCAACCCAATGACCCATTATCTAAAAACAAAATCCTAGTGTAATTACTCATTGGGTTGGCGCATTCAAGTTTGGTGCCAAACAATATTCGGTATTATGGGTCATTTGGTTAACACTCAAGTTTGTCGTGACCCTTCTTAGGCTGTTGCCAATTGCTCCGCGCCGCTCCACCAGATCTCGCCGTCGTCGTTCATGGTGGCCACCTCCAACCACGCGGGTCTCCCAAAACCCGAACAGCGCCTGTGCGTGCCCGTGCAGATTGACGAAGCGCAGGACAACGCAGTTGCCGGCGTAGGTGTCGGGCACTGGCGGCGACATCTGGGTGCGGTAGTCGGCCAGGAAGACAGCGGGCGCTAGGCAGCCGTCCAGGAAGACGATGGCGCTTGTGATGGAGATCCAAGTGTGTGTGACCGTGGCGGACGAGCAGACAGCACCATTTCATTTCCAGCGCCCATGCCAGCGGCGAGCCTCTGCTTCTGGCGCCATGGAGTCACGGACGCAGGAACATGAAGGTGAGTTTCTGAGCTGGGGCCAGGTTGTCGAAGAGACCTTTGCTTTGCCCCTGAAACTTTGGGTTAACTGGTGCCACTGGTTCCACGACTGAAATTTATTTGGGCCAACCTAAAATTAACTGGTAGCTAATTGGGTAGTGTGGGTTAGTGTTTGGGTCAACCAGAAGTGACCCACTTGCATCCCTAAGTACGAGTCTACAATCCCACGAGGCGAACGTGCAACCTGGCATGACCAACGCAAGCCCACGAACAGGTTGGGCAACCCCCTCGCGTTCACTGCCACCACGTCTAGGCGTCGCGACGCGGGAACCAGGAAGGCACTTGCTGGTCCCAGAGCATGGTGTCAGTTCCAACTGAAAGAATCTAGGCTTACCTCAGGCTGCGGCGGTAGCAGGGCTAGGCCTGCTCGGTTGGTCTGGGAGCAGGGGAGCGAGGGCCCATAGTCTTGCTATAATATTTTATATGGTAGAATAGTGCCAAATTACACTGCATTCACAAACTTGAGTGGGGGCATGTGCCCTCGCTGGGCTCTACATGGGTCCGCCCCTGTTCGGGAGACGCACCGAGCATAGGCAGGCAGGGAAACCAGAAATGGATCCGATAAACTTGTTGCATTTCATTTAGTATACTAGTAGGTCATGCTGGAAAGATCTTGTAGACTTTTCAGAAAAAGAAGAAGATATGGGTAGAATCTGAGGGCCTGTTTGGATGCTTGGTTCAGCCACGGCTGGGGCTGGGGCTGAAGCTGTTCGGCAGCCAGAATAAGAGGCTGATTGGTGGGTCTAGCTGGCCAGCCCAGCCAAATCAGACGGCCAGCCCAATTGTCAATTGTGGTTAGATTAGTTTTTTTTAAGGATGGTAGCTTCATGATAGATGGAGTAGTTTTGCAATGCCAAAGTTAATCAGGTTCAGTGCTTGAGCTTTTGTGTTGTATTTTTACCAACTTTTTGCATGGCATCTTCTTGCAATCATCACAAGCCATCGTTTGCATGGCATCTTCTAGCAAGCATTACGGTTTACATGGTTTCAGATGATGTGTCGGTGGATGCATTTCAGAGAGTGATGCCTCGTTCATGACACCCACACCACCGTTGACGCGTCCAACCGTACGTCGTTGTAGCTCTACATCATTGCTGATCATCAATTGGTTGATATAGCTTGTTGTCTCTCGCTCAGGCACTTCATGACACCGCTCCATTACACGGAAACAAAAAAACTGAGATTTCAAACAACGTTGTCTCAAAACTCTTAGTAGATGGGCGATGGGCTCTCTTCCCCTGACAGGGCTGCTCTGATCCACCATCAGCGACCACGACGGCCATGGGCCATGGAGTTTGGCACGGTTCCCTGTCCATCCCATCCGGCATCTCAAGTTATTGGTCAGCCCCATCCGTTACTTTTGTAGTCGAGGCAGCTCTGGCTGCAGGTAGGACAACTCGAAGAGCAGTGAAGTTGTGGCACCGCCAGACACCGGGCATCAACTCCTGGAGGGGCAAAGGAGGAACGATTTTTGGCACGATGCCAGTGGTCCAACCTTGATCTCACCCCGACTGTGAATGCTAACCACCCAACGTCGCTTGGCAAACATTGCAAAGAACATCACGTTTGAACGGTCATCCATGATTTCTTCCCTTGGAAGTTTAACGGCACGATGCATGCTCATGCAGCCTGCGAGATGACGCTGTCGAAGTTCAGGACAGACGAAGGCAATTACATGCTGTTAGATTTAGTCCCACGTCGGTAATTGATGGTGGGGGAGCACAACATATAAGGTGGGGCAGTCCTCCTCCTATCAGGCTAGTCTTTTGGGTTGAGTTAGGCCCAAGGCCCTTGTTGTTGTTGGGCTCCGTGGACTTAGGCCTGTGACGCACCGGCTCGTGTGTACAGCGGGCCGGGCCGAATTGCGTTGGGCCACTCTAACACGTGTGTGTCGTGGCCTCGTGGGACACCCGTCGACCGGCTCGTCTCGCTCTCCCTCCCACGACCCACGCGACGCGCGCCGGGACTGGGCCACTGCCGTCAAATTTCTGCTGTCAAAGGTTGTTCTAGATGCAGCAGCTCCTAGGCAGCCCCAACTGGTACCAGTCAAATTTATGCTCTTTGGCCTTCCAAACACCGAGCTGAAATTATATAAAACACAGATTCTTTTTCCTCATGAGAATAGACAATCCTGTCTTCCATTTGCAAGGAGTGGATCAAATTTTTTCGTCTCCTCCCATTGGCCTAGAGATAGAAAAGCTTGGTAGCTTCGGCTGCCATGAGATATACATACACGTTTTTCGTCTCCTCCCATTGGCCTAGAGATAGAAAAGCTTGGTAGCTTCGGCTGCCATGAGATATACATACACGAGACGTGACAGGACGTTTGGCTTGTCGGGCTCTCGGTACAAACTGTGCTTTTAAATCTCTTTTCAACCTTATCTAATGATTACTTAGCTGCATATAATATTGTACCACACCTAAAATCCCAATGAGCTTAGAAACAGCACCGAGAAAAAAAAATGTTTTTCCTCAGCATCTTTTGACAGGAGATACATCTCAAAAGGCACATCGCCCAGTCCTGCTCGTTTCTCTCCCCATCCTCTCTCCAGTCCCCATCCCCACTTCTCGCCGGCCGAGCAGACCAAAGCTGGGCAATAAAAAGCCCTCGCCGGCACGGGTGGACCCATGTAAAGCCCAGCGAGGGCACATGCCCCCACTCAAGTTTGTGAATGCAGTGTAATTTGACACTGTTCTACCGTACAAAATACTATGGCAAAGACTATGGGCCCTCGCTTAATTTTTGCGCTAGGTCCGCCCCGCCTAGCTGTGCCATCGCCGATGCGGAGGCTCTCGCCGCCGCGGGGGAGGAGGCGGCCCTCGCCGCGGAGAAGGAGGCCTTCGGCCTCACCGACAACACCGACAAGGTGGAGGAGGCAGTCGGCTTCGACGACGGCACGGTCAAGGAGGAGCAGGCCGTCATCCTCGGCTACAACACGGTCAAGGAGGAGTAGGCCGTCATCCTTGGTGGCGGAGAAGGAGGCCGTCGGCTTTGACGACGCCGACAAGATGGAGGAGGCCGTCGTCCTCGGCGACGGCGCGGTCAAGGAGGAGGAGGACGCCCTCTTCGCCGCCGACGGCGCGGAGAAGAAGACGCCGTCCTCCCCGACGACTGCTTGTTTTTTTTTTCATTTGTTATCACATCGGTAACCTCGCCGCTTCCTTTGCCCTTGCTTCAGGATTCGTTGCCGTTCGTGTTCCTGCTGATGGAAGACCGGGGCGAAGTCGTTGTACGGCGTCGTGGTGGTGCCATTACACTGGAGGCTGCCGGCGTAATGGCAGTCACCCTCTACACGTGCCACGAGGTGAAGGTGGCATTCTACATCTCAGACGTTCGTGCCAAGGTTAGCGGCACTCTCCCTGGTCCTGGTCGTGGTGATCTGCTGCAAGCTGCCGGCGTGGCGTCCGCTGTGGTGATCACGTTCTTCATCTTCGTCTTCTGGCTGTGTTGCTGGTTCTGCTTGCGCCAGGTCAAGGTCCGCAGGAAGGTTTCGTTCGAATCCACGGCATTCTTTGTTTTCTAATTATTTTGTAATTCTTTGCTACTCGTAACTTTTCTAATTATTTTGTTTTGCTTTAGGAAACACGTGAGGGCGTGTAGGAAGCGGGAAGCCACCCCTCTTAGGATTCTGTCAGATGCATGAGGAAAGGGTACTATGATATATAGAATATATGTGTGTGTGTGTGTATATATATATATATATATATATAATATAGAGAAAAAAGATAGAGTATGTAGAAGGATAGAATATATAGAATATTTGGTAGGATCGACTATGAGATATGTGGAAAACAAAACTAGGATTTACTGTAGATAAAGGGTTTCTGTGTGATCCTGCTAAGATTCCTGATTCTTGTCTTTATTTACAAAAACTGTTTATACGGAGTACGATGGACTTTGAGAATAATGACCTACTTTGCGTTCGCCTCCGTCATTTCCTCCCCGTTCATTGGATGTTCAGATTCTAAAAGTATTTTTTACTTCCTATTCATCCCCCTCACAGAACACGTATTCCTAAAAATTCTCTTTTTATCTTTCCTATTCATTTCCCTCACATAACACGTATCCTAGAAAAAAAGTAATTTTCTCCCACTTCATCTAAACACAGCCTGAGTAGGCGTGGGTGGGGCTGCTGTCATTCCCGCGGTCTCATGTCGGCCGTTTCGTTCGGTAGTTCTGACCGGACGGATCTCGCATGCGGCGCCAGCTGGCAGAGACCGGTTCGCTGCTGCTACGCGCTATACTGAGGCCTTCTCCAATGGTGCATTATTCATTGTCTCTTAGATTGTTTAATCAATGAACAGTGTTAAAACAGTAAAAAAAACTACAATACGTTAGCTCTTATCTAGCTCTTAGCCGTCGCATAGCATTTTTATTCATTCAAGAGCCGGTCACATCACTTGTGCACTCTTCAATGCATAAGAGATGGCTAAGAGCTAGCAAAGAGCCAACCCATTTGCAAAGGGTCAACCTACTTTTGTACTGTTTTGACACTATTCATCAATTAAACAATTTAAGAGATAACTAAGAGATAGCCATTGGAGAAGGCCTAACTGCGCCATCTGGGTACCTAGAACAAGCAACCAATGACAATAACATGTCCACGTACGTACTAACGTACTAATTGACTACTCTACTTGAAAGACTTCTCTCATCATCTCAGAGTGGCCTAGAGGAGTCAGAAAGCACCAAGAAATTTGCGAGACGTACTTGAGCTTAATTAAGCATTCTTTCGCTAATCCAAAAGACAACCATCTATGACTGGGAAGGAAGCCACTAACCTTGAGAACCCATCGTGGGTGCCACCAAATCCTAATTGTGACAAAGACTGCTTCTTTTCTGGTCAACCAAGATCGTAGCAAAGATATAGCAACACCGTACCTGCTGTTGTGATCGTGTCCTAGGTGGACTTGTGTAGACAACTTGTCCAAGCTGGACTTGTTTAGTTGGGAATTTTTTTCCAATATATCACATCGGATGTTTGGACACTTATTAGAAGTAATAAGTATAAGACCAATTACAATATATAGATGAAGTGTGCATCGCAAGACGAATCTAAAGCCTAATTAATCCATCATTAGGCACTATCATGCTACAATAATTCGATTTACACTTCATCTATGCCATTAGATATGTAATTAGTATATGTTCATAATTAGTGTCAAACATCCAACGTGACATATTGGTAAAAGATTTTAGGCCTTCTCCAATGGTAGAGCCAACTTGGCTCTTGGGTACAGTAGAAAAAACAGCACCATACCAGCATGGGAAGGGGAGCTTTGAGGGGCGACGCACGGGGAAGCGAGCGAGCTAGCGCTCTGCGGCGCGATAGCGTGAACTGTTCATCAATAAAAAATTGCTAAGACCTAGTCTACAGTGCGTCATTGGAGGAGGCCTTAGGGTCGGTTTCTGTAGTTTGTACTGGCATCTTCTTTAAAGATATCTAGTCATCATTTCAGAGGATGTGACGGTGGCCATACTCATTTCAGAGAGTCCTGCCTCGTTCGTGACACCCACGCCACCGTTGACGCGTCCAGCCTACATCGTTGTAGCTGTACATCATCGCGATAATCAATCTCAGGGGTCGTAGGGCCTTCGTGGCCTCGTGGTTGGACGGTGACTGGTCAGCCCCATCCGTTTTGTAGTCGAGGGAGGCAGCTCTGGCTGCAGGTAGGACAAGAAAGAAACTCGAAGAGCAGTGAAGTTCTGCCACCACCAGACGCCGAACGGGCAAAGGAGGAACGATTTTGGCACGATGCTAGTGGTCCAACCTCTCACCCGACTGTGCATGCAAACCACCCAGCGTCACTTCGCAAACATTTGCAGGCATCACATTTGAACAGTGGTCGATCTAGTGTGGGGGCTGGGGGAGGGGGCTGGAGCCCCCCTACCCCAAGAAACACCATTGAAATAGCAAGAAAGGAGAACGGAGGGGAAAGAATGAAGGAAGGAAGAAGAAAGAGGGTGTCGGAGGATGGAGCCTTCCCTCGCCACCGACGGCAAGGACGCCGCCGCCGTCCTCGGCACCATCGGCGACAAGATGGTCGCCGGCGTCCTCGGCACCAACGACGACATGAAGGCCGCTGGCGTCCTCGGTACCAAAGACGACATGAAGGCCGCTGGCGTCCTCGGCACCAACGACGAGATGAAGGCCGCCGCCGTACACGGCGCCAACAACGAGACGAAGGCCACCGTCGTCCTCGCTGGCGACGGCTCCGGCTCCACCAAGGAGAACACCATCCTCGGCGACACCGCGGGCAAGGAGAACTCCGTCCTTGGCGGTGACAAGAAGGTGCGCCTCGACGAGAAGACGGCCCTCGCAGCGGTGGATGTCACCCTCGCCATTGCGGAGGAGGTCACCCCAGCCGCCGCGTTCTTCACCGTCGTTCCCGGCGGCGACAAGAAGGTGCGCCTCGCCAAGAAGACGGCCCTCGCCGAGGTGGATGTCACCCTCGCCGTCGCGGAGGAGGTCACCCCAGCCACCGCGCTCTTGACCGGCATTCCCGGCGGCGACAAGAAGGTGCGCCTCGCTGAGAAGACGGCCCTCGCCGCGGTGGATGTGTCACACCCGGTTTTAGAAAACACAAACCGAATGCATCTCATATATGCGCCAGGATCAAGTTTCACACATATGATAGACTCCATGAATACAGAACACAAAGTTACAGCGGAGATAAAATAAATACATTACAACGATATTCTACCAGCAGAAATCTTTATCTCTTCACCACAGGCAGTTGACTGGGGGTTGCGTACGCCTAGCATCATCTTCAACAGTTTCACACACCTTCTTAATACTGAGCAGCAATTAGCAATGATGAGTACACTTGTGGTTGGTACTCAGCAAGTGGGAGAAATATCCAAAGCTTTCAAGGAAAGGCTTAGTCAAGAGCGGTTAGTATTTTAGTTGGTCAGGTTTTATTAGCAATCACCTGATTACTAAGGTATAAGTATATACCAACCCAATTAATAATATAAATAGATACATCATCTCACATCATAAATAGATACATCATCTCATTCCTTAAGCAGGAACCACAATTTGTTCTCAACTTCAAGTTCAATTATCATGTGAGGATCCGGGCCGTTCATAACTGCGAACACAGCTGTTATAACAGTTTTACACTCTGCAGAGGTTGTACACTTTCACCACAATTCGCGTAAAAGCTCCGAAGAACTTTAGACCCAACCATGCACTGCGGGCCAGGCACGTACCACACTTCCGAGGTGTGACTGCATAGGGACGCTACGAGGCTTTTCCAAAGAATTCCTATATGTATGTGTTTGCTCCCCGAAGACTACGGTTACAACGGCAAGGCCTCTCTTGCCTTCCGATCCCCGCACCTGCCATCCCGGTAATGTCCCCCAAATTCCACCACTAGCAGTGCAAACACAACACACAGTTCATCTAGTTACTTAGCCAAGACCAGAGCCATATGGTATTGTGGTTGTACGATTAAATCCCAGGTTGCCGCTCCATGTTCCAATTAACATAAGTGATCGTGTTTAACTTCAACATCACAACATGGATACGGATATGTATGTATAGCACAAGATTATTATCTTCACATTTAGTGTGAACCATTCCAAATTATAGCAGCTAAGCAAAGCTACCCAACATAAATGTAAAGACCCGGTTATCAAAGGAATTGTCAATAAAAACTACTCATCCTTAATATAGGACCCATCAGTATTAATGCAATATACATACATAAAGTAAACTTTAATGAACATGAAAGTTGTATAGGTTCAATAGAATATGCAGAGGGAGAAATCTACTTGCTTTAAATCCTAGTAATATCTGCTAATGCTCAATTCCTTCGTAGACTTGATCTTTAACGAACTCTTCACAGCTTGATCTTCAAACTCGGCTTGAACAACGTCTATCGTCACACGAGCATATATAAGCAAACAAATGCACAAATAAATAAACAGTACACCAATCATGGGCAACAATATTGATCAAGCATAGAAACAGGCGGAAAGGATTGAAAGGACACGAGAAACGCTAAGATCGGAGCTAAGGTTGAAAAGATACAACTATCGGAGGATTAGTATTATAAAATAAAGCAAGGACTATATGCTTCATTCATTCAATTAAGAAAACGTATGTGATGAATATCCAGAGAGATTCATATTTCAAGTTAAACTTTCATAAGAAAAGGTGGATTATAGCTTAATCAATTTTATTTGTAAATATTATATATTAATTATACCAATTAAACAATTAACTTAGAAAGAAATGTATATGAACATCTAATTGAATAACTTTATTATTCGTGTTCAACTAGTCAATTATAATTTATAAAAACATTTATATTCATATTAGTCAATTTAACATATGATTAAGAAAACTCGAGATATAACCTATGTAGCTTTTACTCACAAAACAAATTGAATGATCATTAACTGTACTGAGTTTAATTTATGCAAACCGAGATATGTTGCTATATATCTTTTAATAAAAAGACTAGTTAAATAAATATTAATCAAGTTAAAATTTACTTCTAAAAACCGATGTATAAACATAGTCATGTTTTATTTAGAAAACTAGATTCAATAATGAGCATTGAGCAAATTAAATACATTATTTTATAAAACAACTATATAAGCTAATTAGATTTTATTTGGAAAAGCAGATGAAATAAACATTAACCCAATTAACATCTTTGTTTATTCAAAGACAGGATATAACTCTAACCATATTTAAATTATAAAATTCTTGTTCAATAATGATTAATCAAATTAGCTTTGATTATAAAACATGAAGGTGGAGCTCTAATTTGCTTTTGATTGAAAAGGCTAATTAAATTAAAATTAGGCAAATTAATATTTATTTATTTTAAAACACGAAACTTGATACAAGACACTGGTGAACTAAACTTTGCGGTTTTAGAAGGTTAATGCAACAAAAAGAGGTTAAACAGAGTTAAAACGTGGAACTTATTGGTTTCTAAAGGCTGTTCGAATTTAAACGTGAAGAATGAAAAGTTACAGGGGCTATCTGAGAAGTTTCGTAAGACACTTAGAATAGTGCTCGCGATTAAATTAAAGGCTAGGGTTAGATCTAGAAACACCATGTCTCGGGTTAAGTTGAAAGGATCTATAAGATCTAGGGGGTTTTCTATAAGTTTCACAAGACACAAACAATATCGCGTTAGTTACAGGATTCGTGGAGGACCTAATCGCAAAAGCTTCATAGCCCTGTCCATGGCGGACAGAGCTCTGAGCGGCTCGGCTACGGGTTGTCGGATCTCCGGCGAGGTGAGTAATCAGTAGAGGAAGGTGAGGGGGTCTCGAGGGAGGTGCTCACCGGTCGACGGGAAGAGCAGTGGCGGCCGGAATTTGGCCGGCGGCGACGGCTCTGACGTCTCGTGGCGGAGCTTCACCAATGGCGGGACGGCGACGCGTACCTGTCAAACGGGTGCGCCTCGGCTCGGTGAATCTTGTGGTGCTCTTCGATTGCTCCCTCGGCCTCTCGTCACGGTGAATCGGAGAGGCGAGGCCGGCGGCGCTCGACTGCGGCTTGGACTCCAGGCGGTGGTGCTCTGCGGCCTAGGGTTTAGGGCGTCGAGTCGAAGAGAGGGGTTGAAGGGGTTCAAGGATGAGGGGCGGCGCATTAAATAGGCGGAGGAAGGGTGACCTTGGCGTGGGCACGAAGACAGGGTGTGGCGCAAGCGCTCGGGTTCGAACCAGAGTCTGATTCGTGGGGATCGACCTAGGGAGAGGGATGACAGGTGGGGACCACTCGTCGGTGAGAGGAAGGGACAGAGGGAGAGAAGAAAGGCCGGGCTGGTTAGGCCGAAAGGTAGGCTTGGGCCATCCCGGGTGGGATAGGAAGGAAGAAGAGGTGGGCCGGGCTGAAACTTGGGCCAAGAAAAGGAGACAAGCGAGATTTTGGGAAAATGTTGAAGCTGCAGTTTTAAACTGTAGAACCTTCAATAAACTTTTGTCGAAATTTAATTTTTCACTCCAAAAAATAATGCAACAACATAAATGCAACACTTACAAAGCTTATTTATTTAACTTAGGAAATTGATTATTTTCCTACACTAAATATCATGATAACCAAATAAATGTTGGAAAAGTTTTAATAATTTGTAAAAATTGTTTATTTAATTAACCTTTCTATTCACACCCCGAAATGGGATTTCGGGGTGTGACAGGATGCCACCGTCGCCGTCGCGGAGGAGGCCACCCCAGCCGCCGCGCTCTTCACCGGCGTTCCCGGCAGCGACATGAAGGTGCGCCTCGCCGAGAAGGCCCTCGCCGTGGAAGAGGTCACCCTCGCTGCCGCGGTGGAGGCCACTCCCACCGCGGCGGAGGTGGTCAGCCCCGCCGCCGCGCTCTTCACCGCCGTTCCCGGCGGCGACATGAAGGTGCGCCTCCACGAGGAGAAGGGCCTCGCCGTGGTCCCGTGGAGGAGGTCACCCTCGCTGCCGCGGTGGAGGCCACCCCCACCGCCCTCTTCACCTCCGTTCCCGATGGCCACAGGAAGGTGCGCCGTGGCGAGGAGATGGACCGTGTGGAGGAGGTCACCCTCGCTGCTGCGGAGGCCACCCCCACCGCCACCGCCGTGGAGGAGGCCACCCCCGCCGCCGCGCTCTTCCCCGGCGTTCCCGGTGGCGACAGGAAGGTGCACCGCGGCAACTCCCTGCCCGCCGCCACGAAGCTCATCACCAAGCCGACGCCGGCGGCAAGTGATGGCCACGTCCACCGACGCCGTACCTCCGCCACGCCCGACCGTCACGCTTCTGATGGCGACAAGGGCAAGGTATTCCTTTGATTAGTTGTTCGTTAAGCTCTGGTTGTTCCTATCTCGCGTCGTTAAGCTCTGGTTCTTCCTTTCCTTAAGCTCTGGTTCTTCCTCGCATGGTTAACAGGATCCGCCGCCGCTGCCATTTGCAATTATTATTGGGATGTTGGGAATCGTGGTTGAGATCCTTGTTGGCATCGTCGCGCAGTCGAAGGACACCGTGACGGGTTGGAGCATCGTTGCCAAAGGATTCTACGGCATGGCAGTGGCGCTCGCCATCACCCTGGCGGTCACCGGCCGGGGTCATCTCGGGCGGCCTCTACGTCGCCGTTGGCAATGAGGGGAAAAAGCGCGTGCTCTGGCTCTGCGACGCGTGCGCCAAGACGAGCTCCATCGCCGCCGGCGCCCTGCTCGTCCTCGTCCTATGCTGCCAGCTGGGAGCCTGCATCGCCGGCGCCGCGTCGGCTGGAGTGATCTGCGTGATGCTCGTGTGGTTCTGGAGAGTTAGGGCGTGGTGGGCCCGAGTTGTCGGCAGAGCTGGACGAGCTTAGCTGAAGACCAAGAGTTGATGGATGACTGGATGGTTTGGCCTCTTGGTGGATGACTGGATGCTTACGGAGTAGTTAGAGTGTGTGACATTATTGCGATAGTTTGTGTGTTTGACAGTATTGCAGGTGGGTACAGTAGATGACATGGATGAACACAGATTGTGGTGGTCATAGTAAAGTGTAAATATGGATATGGTTATTGTAGGTGTCAGTTTATATTGGTGGATGATTGGTTATACTATTATTATGACTTTGTTGATTAGATGGTTATTGTAGGTGTCACTTTATATTGGTGGATGATTGGTTATACTATAATTATGACTTTGTTGATTGTGAATTATTGCTGCATCTATCCATGGCGATTTGGCTCCCAAGTCTATACACAGAGCCAAAACAAAGTTTGCAGTAGTCAAAGATGATATATGACTGACCCGAACTGACGAGGATACTGCTGATGCGCTTCGTCATCTTCACTCGGTCTGTGTTGCCTCTCCTGAACGAGCTAATGCTAGGGGCATCACGAGGCAGCTCGCATCCCGCGCCGGTTGGCAGACACCATACAGGTGCTGGGTCGCTGATGCTGTGGTTCTATGGCATGTAGCCATGTAGGTGCACTGCCTAGGCACAAACAAAAGGTGAGAGTAGTGGATCGAGTACATAAGCTGGCCTAGTTGGCTTGTTTGGTTTGGGGGAAAAATAAAACATGCGACGGTGGATACTAATTAGGAGTACGAGATAAATTAGTCTATATTTAATACTTTAATTAATATCTAAACATCCGATATGTCATATTAGCAAATAAAAAACACCAACTAAACGCTTGAGACACGATGGAAATCATCGTATACTATCACGACGCGTGCTTCACGTGAGGTGGGCCGTGCGTTACTTTCCAAAAAAAGGCTTCAGTCCGTTGGAAAAATATGTTTTTAAGTTTAATTTTCAAATTATAAACATGACAAAATTACATTTAGCTTGTAATTAGACAGTACGAATAGCATAACTATAGTTTCAAAAAACATGATTCAAAGCTGAATTAAATAAAAACTGGATTAAGTCACAGTGCACATACCAAGCAGAGGCCGTATCCAATGACAAGTGGTGCTGATGGGATTACCAATGTTGCATGACAAATGATGTTGATGCGATGACCGATTTTGCTAACAAAGCGCAACGGCCACAGCACCCGAGAGACGAGCCATGGTGAAGATCTTGAGAGACTAGTGACTGGCGTTGCCGATGAATGACCGATGCAGAAACAGATACGCCGCAACACCCGAGCCATGATGAAGATCAGAAGTATTCGCCTTCTTTCTTTAAGATCCGTTGTTCCGTTTGCTAGTGCATGCCGGCCTTTGGGATAGTGAAACTACAGTTGCGACGCAAGAAACAAAACTCTAACTCGTATATATATAGACATATTTAGGAATTCCCAAACCTAGGGGACTCCCTGTACTATAGTCTATGGTTTGTTTTTCACGAGGGAAGTGATCTCTATTTCTTGGAAGAAAAACTCCCTACAACCATTGTCCGTTAGCAATATGGGACTAACATACGAGATACCTCCTAAACTTCAATGGGCCTTTGAGATTTTGCTAAAGATCATTTCTAAGGGCCAATCACGTTCATCTAACATCGTCTCGATGGTTATCTATTAAGGTTATTTTAGGTTTCTATACTCCAAGCAGTATAATAATGGGTGGTGGTGTTCTAAAAAAGGTTATTTTAGGTTTCCAAAAAAAAAGCTCATTAATCCCAAGCGAAGCTGCGGCGGGCGACTCGTGCCCGGTGCTAGCTGCTGGTTTATGGTCAACTCCAACTCAGCGCGGTCGCTGCCTCTGTCTGAATCATCGAAAGTGGTGCCCGGCCCGGTCCGGCCCGTGCCAAGTGTGTTAGAGCATGGTTAATAAGCTTGTCTAATAGACAAGCCAAGTCATCAAGAGCCCAACACAATAGACAAGTTATACAACAACTTGTCTCTCACACGTTCTAGAAAATATTTACTTTGTTAATGTGGGCTCCGCCACTAACTTATCCTCTTCCTTTCACTGCCCAATGCCCCTGAACAATGCCGCATGAGACAGCAGTCGGACGGCCCCAATCCGAGCTCAACTCTCTAGCAGTTCGCCGTCGACCTGCGCTCGTCGGTGGCTTGTTAGCTAGTAACACAGGAATTGCCGGCTCATCGACAGGGCAGGAGGAAGCGGGCGGCCGTGGAATATATTGTGCTGCTGCCTGATGGTCGTCATCGCCCGGCGGTGGCAGCGGAAGCAACAGGCTGGAGCTCGCCGTCGGCGAGAGGCTTTCCGCTTGCGTGGCGGGCTTGCGGCTGCGGAAGGCTCGCCGTCGGTGAGGCTTGCTGGTGCTGGCTGTCCGGGAGCTCGCATCACCGATCTCGACCTCGTCGCGTGGTAGTTGTGGTGCTGGGCGCCTGGGCCTCGAGCTCAACCGCGACGCCCCCGAAGCGGCAAGCGAGCTCGCCGTCCGGTGCCTCCGGCGATCCATTCTCTCGCCGGCTCGAGCATCTTCGGCCACCCACCGAAGCTCATGCGTCCCATCTTTTCGTTTCGAGGGTGGTCCCACTGATTGCGTCAAGAAGCGACAAGCTCGGCGCAGCACGGTCGCTTACTGGGCGAATCGCTCGGCGCGGGCAGCAGCGACAGGTTCGCTTTCTCTCTCCATTTCTCTTTCGTGCACATTGAATTCCTCTTACGTGTCTTGGCTATTCGACCGATGATATGGCCTTATTGTACATGCTCTTAGCGCGTGCGGGGTCCCCACGCGCCCTGTCTGCCGCCTCCGACCATGCCCCGGTGTCCTGCTTTGCAGACGTGGCATCTCCGTTGACAATGCCACCTCTTTATTTTCTTCCTTCTGACATTGGCTCCATCCTGCCCAAAGTTGTAGGCCACGCAGCTAAAATCCAGTTGCTTCGTTGTTGGCTTGTCGCTGGGGTTTGGAAATTTTATCAGCTCAATTTATTTCATGGAAATTTTAGCTCCGTATTGATCGAGGTCTGTGCCTACTCGGCATCCTGTAGGAATCTTTTTCAAGACATCTAGGCAAATGCACATAGTTTGAAAAGTTGGTGCTTTTCACGTTTTTATTAAAATTTGGCAGAAGCGTTGCCTAGTCATGTACGAAGAAGAAGCATGCAAGTTCTTACAATTCTATTACATAAAACAAAAGGAACTCAACATGCAAAGCACTAACGAGGACTAACATTTTGTTACAGACAATAGCTCGTCTCCCCCACATGCCTGCTGCCGTAGATGAACCTCTTCCTTGACCAGCGCGACCACCCATGTTGGTAACGCCGCCGAACCTTCAAAGATGTGTCTATTCCGTTCGCGCCATATGTTTCAGGTCGTGTAAATCATCAATGCCGCAAGCAACACGTTGCTTCATCACATGTTTTTGTATATGCAATTTCAAAAACGTTACCGGGATTACTTCTAAGAGCCAGGAAAGGTTGAAAAACACTTAGCAACAAACCTTCGTCAATCAAAACTGACATTGAAACCAAGCAAGGAGAAAAAACTAACGGTTCAAAATTGGAAATGATTCCTCAACAATAGCGTTTGCACGTGCTGTCAGTAATTTGTTTGGCCAATGCCGTCAAGACACATTGCATTGTCCCAGTACATCGGGTTTTGGGCATGATGAGATAAAAAAAGGAAAATCAATCAGTTTTGTGCTAGGCGAATAAAAAAAACACATGTTGCATCAATTAAAAAGAAAAAAAAATACAGCAGACAATCAATTAATCAAAGGGGCTATTTCGTTTATGCCCTTGTTTCGAAGTGAAACGGTGATCTTGCCCTTATTTTTCTAGCTTTACGATTTTACCCCTGTTTTTTGAAAACGAAGAAGCAGTCTGCCCCTGTTTTGGAAAAGGCACTTAACGGTGCTAAAATTACTATGAAAAGACAAGATTGCCCAAGTGGTTTTTCCTCAACTTTTCGATGTCATTTTGTGGTTTACCTCTGTTTGTACCAAAAAAAAAATAGGGCAGAACTTTCTTTTTCCTTGTTTTAAAAGAACTTTGTACGACAACAATTGCATTTCTCTGTTTCTTTTAAAATCTCTGCTGCCATTGACCAATGACCAGACTGGGAATTGAGAAAGGAATTGCAACGTCAATTTACTTTAATCTGAACATGGTGTCCGTCCGCATCTCCATCGCCTCCGTGCTGTCCAGCAGCTGCAGGCTGCAGCTCTGCTCCAGCCGCCGCCGGACCAGGCCACCAGCCACCGCTCCCGCAGGGCCTCCCTCGCGTGCAAGGCCACCAACCAGCGCCGCGCAGGCCTGGGTGGCCGCCGCACGCGCTGGCCGGGGCACCTGTCGTCGTGCTCGCGTGGGGGGCCCGCTGCCTTCGGATGTGCTCGTCGCCGCCGGATTTGCTCGCAACCGCCGCCGGTCTAGAGTTACGAGAGGGATGGGAGAAGATTCAAGAGTGGTCACGGTAGAAGGCAGGGATGAGTTAGAAGAAAGAAACATGAGGGCAGTTTAGTCTTTACCCAATGCCTTATTCCCTTTTCTTATTTCTTTTTATTTTTCTACCGCCCCTCCAACTAACAGAGTCAAAAAACAAGGGCAAACGGACTCTTCATTTTCAAAAAGAAAGGGCAAAATCACACAGTTAAGAAAGTAGGGGCAAAATCACCACTAGCCTTCCTAGCAAGGACAAAAACACTAAAATCCCTTAATCAAAACAGGCAGCTCCAATTGGTTCGGACCTAAACACATATGCCAAGTAGTGCATCAAATGACATTCGTGCATTCTAGGAATTTTGAGTTTCAGTTCACTACCAACCTTGGTGATTCTTAAGACGTCGATCGTCAGCAACATCATTAGAACATGTGGTTTTGTTAGAGCATCTAGGAACGACACCGGCTTTGTTCAAAGACAGTTACCACAGTTCACAGCTTTGCACGGCATGCATGCTCCCCTTTTTCCAATGCTTTTCCAATGTGGCTGCAACATGTTCCCCATTTTTCCATTGCAAACATATCTTCTCATCAATGCGGGATTTGATGATTAATTACTAGCAATCATGGGTCAATGTTCGACGCCCGATCTTTTTATTAGGCACAACAATTGGTTCATCAACTGTAGATTTGATTGTAAGGAATATGTTGTATAACTAAAAACCGTTTATATATAAATAAATCTAATTAACCTCTGTTTTCAACAGGTTACATCCGTAATTCCGCATGCCTCCAGGCCAGACTACGTCGTTGCTGCCCACGGTGACGGTCTCCGCTCGCCTCGCCGGCCGGACGTCAGCAGTGTGCAACATCACCCACGACCCAAGCCACCCAGGTGTTGTGCGTCCTTCGCGTTCTAGAACGTGCATGTCGGTGGTCCCTTGCCGGATAAGGGCCGAGGCCGTGTCGTGCAGGGCAGCACAACAGCGCCGGCGATGCTGCTGCTGATGTTCTTGGAGGGGTGCGCAAAACAAAGGAGGTGGTGTGGTGGTCGGACCAAAAGATTTGCATAGGTTGTTGGTTGCCCTGCTCTCTAGGAAGCTTTGTATTTTTTTACATACTCTTTATCTCTTTGTTCAGATGTATAATTTTTACCTAGTCTGTTGGAGATGCTCACACCTCTTGTATTTCTTTGCCCAACGGCAGACTTTTTGACTGAGATATGATTACAATTAATCGAGACAAGCCGACCGCCGACTACCACTTCGTCAAATCAAGCTATTCCAGCCTTTTGTTACGAATTGATTAATATTGGTACTTTTGATACAAGTATAGAAATAAAGTCTTTCTTTTGGAATCAATTAGAAATAAAATTAGACATATAGTTTTGCCCCCTCTTGTGTAATCGTAATGCACTGCGCCGGCGTTGTAAAAACTTCTTAGGGACTTGCCCCTGTTCAATTTGAGTTCAGGTGAGCGATCTCCGTTGCAGCCCAAAAAAATACAGATAGATTTGTGGACTTTTATGCCTTTTTTTCCTATGTGACGCACGTAACAGAGGTGCACTTTTACGCTTTCTTCTATGCTGGTAAATATATTTGTATTACAATGAGGAGTACATGCTGTTTTAGGGCTTGTTTAAATGAAAACGTTGGTAGCAAATTGTGGCAAGATGGTGTTTTCTGTGAGAGGGACACAGTTGTCAGTGTATCAAGTTGGTGGAAAGTTGGGAACTAAACAAGACCTTAATTCGGAGATCTTTTCGATATCCAAATGCAAGGTACCACTAGAAGAAGTACACAAATACATGTGTATTAATTGGCTGCGAGGGAGAGGGGGTGGGGGCTGGGCAGAAGGAGGTGGGACCGGGAGCCGGTGAGCTTATGCACGATGGCTTGGAGATCGTGCGGCATTGGGAGGGAGGAGAAAGAAAAAGGGGGAGAAGAAGATATGTGGGTCCCACCTAAACATGTGGGCCCCACTGTCACGTCATTAAAATTGCCTTCAAAATCGGTGAAGGACAAAAAAAAAAATAAACTGATTGGACATAAGCCGCGGGAGCCTGCTCCTCCTCTTCCGGGAGGACCGCAAGACCAAACACTGGGACCAGATCGTCTGCGAGCCCCTGACGCGGCGCCACGTGGTGATTCCTCACCCCAAGCCATCCGTCCAATATTGCGACATCAACGCCGCCCTCCTCGACGGCGACGACGGCGTCTTCGGCATGTCGAGCTTTAGGGTGTTGTTATGGTTGGAGGATGAACCTCGCCGCATTCGCGCCTTCATGTTCACCCCGGGCAGCTCCACCTCCTCCTGGCGCGGCGAAACGAGCATCGACGTACCGCGCACGCTATACCCCATCGGGCTCGCCGTGCGGCGGCGTTACTGGCACGACCCATTGACGAAGACGGTGGTCGCCCTTGACTATGACCAAAACACCCTCATCAAGTTCTCTTCATTCGTGTTGCACGACGACGACGAGGGCGATGGGGATGGCTTTTTCGGAAAGGCGGCCGTCACTGTTGGCCACGACGGCGAGGCTCGCATCGTCGTCGACGCGAGTGGAGACATCCTAAAGATCTTCGCGAGGCAAAAATGGCGGAGGTGCCGGCGGTAGAGACGACGCCGAGGAGTGGGCGTTGGAGAAGACCATACAAGTATCGGCGGCGATGCTCGGCCTGCCTCGGTTCGACTACTATTTCTTTACGAGGGAGCAGAATGAGGGTGCCGGCATGGTGCAAATCTATGTGCGAGAGGAGGTGGACGTGGGGAGCTTGATGAGCTTCCGTTTGGACATGGAGACTTTGGAGGTGGAGCGCCTGCCTGACGTGGATTGTTACGCGTACCCAATTGAGTTTCCATGGCCTCCGTTGCGTGCCTGCTGTACTCAACACAGCACGTGACGATCGAGAGCTATGCAGATTGTAATGGCTTCTCGGTCATCTCGATCCAGGTCTATCTATAATTTTTTTCAGTTTATGCATTGAGACTTACCATCTAAAATGATCAAGAGATATAGGAGGTGATTTTTTTTTTTTGGAAAATTAGCCTATCCCTTCACTAAATCCACCCATGGTCCTAATACGTCCTAACTACAAAGCGTGTCTCGTTAACGCACTAAATTTTGGTAGTTTTACTAAGTTGGTCGCCGTCGTTGCGTGCTTGTACTAGCGATGAAGCATGGTGATCGAGCAATGTAAATTGTAATTGCTTCTCAGATCAATCCAGATGTACCTATTCATTTTTTGTAGTATTTGCATTGTGACCTAGCTACTACCATCAGCTGAAACAACGATGAAGATGTCTAAGAGGTGGGTGGCGATGGGGTGTGGGTGGGTGGGTGGGTGGGATTACCTATCTCTCCACTAAATTCACCCGTGGTCCTTACTACAAAGTGTGTCTAGTTAATAACACGCTACTCGGTTTTGGTAGTTTCATTCCAACTCTGTCTTAACATGACAAGTATAGGAATATTACCGGAAATAAACGCAGGGTATAGACTTGAGAATGCCAATTTTCGTAATCCCCACCAACAGGCAAACAGTATGTGTGGCTAACAGGTTACGTACACATAACACATGCACTGCACACAGTTAGGTCGCGCTAGATCAGTATGGAGAGCGACGCTCCTCGTGCTCATGAAGGAGGAAGCGCTCCTGGATGAGGCGCCTCCGGAGCAAGCACCGCTCCCGGAGCTGCTCCGGCGAGAGGCGGCGAGCCTCCTCGTTGCGGAGGAAGCACCCGGCCCTGACCCTGTTGGTGCCGAGGAGCTTGGCGCCGTCGAGCTCCGCCACCGCCGCCTCGGCGTCCCGCCGCTCCGAGAAGGTGACGTACCCGTAGCAGCGCGTGGTCCCGTCCGGCTCCCGCTTCACCCGCGCCGACCCCGCCACGTAGGAGGCGAACCTGCCGGAGAAGACGCCCTCCGGGAAGGCCTCGTCGACCTCCACGCCCAGGTTGCCCAGGAACAGATGGAACCCTGCAAACATTATCATCATCATTCGCCGATTTGTCAGTGAAAACGATGGGAAAGGGGGAAAAGATTTTTCTTTCTTTCAGGAGGACAGATCCAGATGGTGCGTGCGCGTGTACCGTTGGCCTCGGCTCTCTTCCGCTCGCCTTCGTCATCCAGCGGCGGCGCCGGCGGGTTGGCGATCTCCGGTGAGCGTTGCATGGCGGTGGATCCGTCGGTCTCCGAGATCGATCTGTTGCGACGAGGAAGACGAAGAGAAACGAAACCTGACCGGGCAGTGTGTTATAACGAGGACGCAGGCCGATCTACACACGGATCGGAACTATAATTTGGGCCAGGCTCAATTGTCAGCTTATACGCGCGCACGAACAGGCCCACACAGCCTTCTAGTAGGCCAGCCTGGACCTACGCGTCGTTCGAGCGGGCCTAGTGGGCTCGCTTTCAAGTAGGTGTCAACCTTTTTGCCATTTTCCCTCCTTCCTTCCTCTCTCTCAGTATCAGACAACAAGAAATAAATAAAGCTTCTAAAAAAAGAGAAGAAGAGGCATAAATACATCTTGTGTGTTTCTGAGGCAGGTTTATGCTTTGCCTTGCCGATTGCCATTGTGGCCTTGTGGGCCGTGGCAGTAGTCACGTGGCATGCAACCTTTGCCGACATGCTGGACGCTCAAGAGATCGATCGGTACGTCCAAGCTGTACGCACCTCTCTATGATCGGAACGAGCTGGATACAGACGTTCCAGCACGAACCGTGCTCTTGTATTTCTTCGCCCAACAGCAAACTTTTTTTTATTGAGATATGATTATGGTTAATCGAGACAATGCAATCAAGCCGACCGCACCGACTACCACTGGGAAGCGTGTTCTGTGAGTGGGATGAATAGGAAAAACTTGTTGGAGAAGCACTTTTTTCCTGAATCTGAACACGGCCCAAATCAAGCTATTCCAGCCTTTTTAGTTACGAACTGATAATATTTCTACTTTTGATACAAGTTGAAGTAAAGTTAGACAGATAGATTTGCCACTCTTGTGTAATCGTAATGCACTGAGCCGGCGTTGTAAAAACTTCGGGTCTTGCCCCCTGTTCAATTTGAATTTAGGTGGGGCAGTCTCCGCCCTTTTTGCCGCCTAAAAAAAGACAGATAAATTCGTGTCACGCACGTAGCAGAGGTTGTACTTTCACGCTTTTTTCTATGCTGGTAAATATATAAATATGTTTGTAGAGTATTGCAATGAGGAGTACGTGCTGTTTTAATTCGGAGATCGTTTCGATATATCCAGAATGCTTAATTTAGGTGTCACCATGCACTTCCATTTAGAGCAAGTATTATGGTGGGCTGCAAGAATGCTAAATGCTGATGTGGAGGAGAGAAGAGAGGAGAGAGAAGGGAGGTGGGCTGTAAGTTTACAGCCCGCTTGGACACAGGAACAAGAAAGTATGTGTGAGTGACAGGTGGACCATGTATTTATTATAAAGGTGCATCCACTGTATGGGTGGGCTAAGAGGTAAGTAGGCTATAAGCATCGATTCAGCCAGCTGCTGGCTGTATTATTAACTTTGCTCTTGTTCGATGAGCTTGCATTGTGTGCAAGCCTAGCAACATGAATGCTCGACTTTAGATCGTGTGTGCAGGTGTAGCGATTCGGTGAGATATTGTCCGAGCACTTCCAATTTAATGACATCTCGTGATCGGTTGCTTAAAATGTGTTGCGTTGCACGTCTTTAGTTGTAGTACCACTGTACCAGAGATGAGTACGCGCGCACGGCTAGCTATGTGTTGAAGCATCTACCATCTGACTATCTCGTCTGGAATTATTGCTTGCCAGTAGTTGCCACACCCATCTAGGGGCCGTGCGTGTGATGCAAATTTGAGGCCTCCCAAATATTCCGTTGTGAATTATGGGTACGTACGTACCAGCCGTTCATTTTTAATTTACAACTAGCAAATTTTTATGTAATTTTTTTCTGCATGCGTGCATAATTAAGTTAATTCCAAATACTTTACTACTTATTTTATGTCTTTCGTTACTATAACGCGTGGCCTGATTAGACTAATTACATATCATGCACCTTTTTAGCGCATTGTTTCCAATTAATGTGGCCCCGCACCAAATGATTGCAATCAGGATGGAGGACATGGTTTGTTGCATTTGCATGGTACAGGATCTCCATCTCTCCACAAGTCCACAGTCTCACGCACTGCACGCAATGCCGTAGCATAGCTGCCCATTGCTATGCTAGCTGCAACATATCTCTCCTGGGAAAAGAAAGCGCAACTCATACATCCATGATGGATAGGATCGATGTGATGGCACCGCCAGCCACGCGGCCCCCAACCCCATCATCATCAGCCGCAGCTTGCTGGAGCCTGGAGGAACACAACTAACCAGACAAGACAAAGCAGCCGATCCCGTCACTAATGGGCGAGAGATCAGCAGGCTAATCACGCTTGCTTAGCTTTGCTGCCCGGCTTAAGGAAGCTCGCTCCAGCAGTTGCGAGATCGATCGAGTGGTGACACGAGTGTCCAGCGAGATCGATCGTGTACGTGACCGAGAGCGAGTGATACGACGGGATGGTGAAGATGATGGCGGTCGGCCATTAGCTACCGTGGCGTCGCTTCCAGTTAAAGCGCTGCTGGTAATTAGTAGTAAGCTAATCGATCGGGGGCGGATTAGAGGCCTGACCGTACGGGATGTGGAGTGGGCAACGGTCAGTCCCATCAGCCCATCATCGAAGATGGCCACCCCCACTCTCCCGCGATTTTAGGGGTGTTTAGATGGGGAAAGAGACCTAAAAATACACTATAGATAAATAGTGTTTTGTGAGTGGAAGGGATAGTATGAATAGAGAAAAGTTAGATGAATAGTGTTTTTTGGGTAAGGCCATGTTCAGATCCCCAACTTTTCACTATTCATTCCAACTTTTCACTATTCATTCTAACTTTTCACTATTCCTCCCTCACAAAACACGTTTCTCAGCGAATGCTACAGTGTTTTCTTATGCTATAGGATTTTTTTCTACAATCTAAACACACCTTAAGAGTGGGTGAAACTAAATACACCCTTATTCACTTGGCTAGTTCTAGCTAGGCTGCAGAGCAAGAAGGTGCAGTAGGTGTGTGTGTCTCGCCGAGACCGACGGCTCGTGGGCGCGAGGATGACGACGACGCAACGGGCCGGTTTGCACGGCGTGTTCGTGACGCCGCTGCCTCTTCTTCAATTTGCTGGGCGTGTACACGTACGGGTCACGGGAATTCATATCGATCAGTGATCACCGTCTCTGCAAAACATGCAGGACACATTCCCGGCCGGCGGCCAGTTCTCATTTACGTTCTGCATGCTGACGTGTCAGTAGCACTGATTGATGAGCTTTTTATGGAGCTTCCGGCATCTACTCCGTATCCGAGATGACCAATGGAGTCCTTTGCCTTTTGAGAATCGAAGGAATCTTATCCTTAGGTACGCTGGCGTCATCACGCTCGGTACCCCAGAGGCCCAGACCAAAAAAAAAATGGCGCGAGCTTCGAATTCGCTGCTCGATCATCTGATCGACGCCGACGCCGTGCGCCCAAGATTTTAAAAAATGGGCGCGCACGGGTGCCAAGCACGAATCCACGTGAGGGGAATCGCTTGGGAGTTTGGGCGTCGAGCCTGACGTCACCTCGCTGGTGGGCAACGGATCCTTCCAGAACGTGCCTCCCCGGAGAGGAATCGGGCATCGTCGGAAACGAAGCTCGGTCGAAAGATAATTATCATATTAGTCAATTTTAAGATTTTGTGAGAATCATAATATACAGCTAAAAAGAATGGAAAATAGCTAGTTTTATGTTTTGGTAGTTTCGGAAACGGTCGAAAACGAAATAGGTTTTTTCGAAAACGAAGCTCGGTCGAAAGATAATTATCGTAACTGTTTTCACCCCTAGTCGGTGGGACCCTGTTTTCTCTCAGTCGGGACGATACCCTCCTTCCGTGGCTCCTCAAGCCTTAAGAATATCCCTACTATTACTCTAGAGAAAAAAGTATATCCCTTCTATTTTGATGAAGCTTTTGTTGGTATTCACAAATTCAGCAGAGGATAAATGAAAATAAAGTTCTACTTCACCGCAGTTGAAGTTAATAGTAAATTGTACGAGATTATCTTTATTGGCCAACTTCGACTACCATTTAGCTGAATTCCTTTGGAAATTTCACAAATTCCACAATGCTCTAAGCTTGACAAATTAAAACCCTCGAGAGAGAAAAGACAAAAATATAAGCCCGTCTTTTCGTTGAACAATTGTGAAAAGGACGTAGCGCCTCACCATACCAGATAAGCGAATATGAATGCGAATGGACATCATCGGATCAATACATTGCCACGCGTAAGTGACATATTGGGAGCTCTTAGTTTATAGACGACATGCTGATTCATTTTTCATTTTCACTCGCTAGTAGCGAGACGTCTGGATCAGGTGATTCGGTAGGTTGAATCTTGAGCACCCATGCACATCATGATCACCCTTCTATCTTCTCGCGCACGCATTGGTTGGGTTGTAAGAATTTGAGTCCTCACCTCTTGTTACCAGGCTAATATCCATTGAGGGATAACTTCCATTTTGATCTAAAAGGTGCAACTCAAGACAATGATGTCTATGCGGTAGCTGGTAGCTTTTTTAGATAATGGGAAAAATAATGCCCGACCATGGCCTCAAAAGAGGTTATGGCCGGTTCTTACAAATTTGCAGCTAGTAGCTAAAAAGGGTATTTTGTTTCTTTGTCTTCAAAAACCAAATTTACGTTTGTCCATATAAATGTTTAGCTGGTTCCTTAATCGATTCTGTTCAGATGCCATGATACTTTTTTTTTGCCTTCAGCGCATGTTAAACTATGACAGGACGAAATACGAACCCCCTTGTCCGACCCTTACTTCCATTACTTTGACCACCATCACCTTGTTACAATGTTACTTGGTCGATTCTAGCCTACCTAGCTCTCACGTGGCACAATGCTAAACATAATTCAATTGCAGCGGAAATAAATCATAGAAGGCATTATGCTTCTTTTAATTAATAGTATCCCTATAATATAATGAATAAATTAAAACCATAACAAACCTCACCGCAATGAACACATCTTCTGAAAACCATTATAATATTTTACTTAGGTAACCATTATGACATTGTTTTATCCACATCACATGGTGAAGTATAGTTATGTTACTATATGTCAGCTACAAAGTCCAGACAAACTTATTTCGACCCGTCCTTATACTATCAACGCCGTTGCTCATCACCATGTTAATGAGCAATAATCATTTGGATATTAATATCACTGTCCCGCACCTTGGATTCTATGTCTTTTTCCTCCTCTTCCATAGGACAGACCTTGACGCGAGAGCTATATACACAACTACTTTTTTTTGCGTAAAAGTCCATACAGGCCCATTGACACAAGTATACGTACGGAAAGAAAAACATCGTTTTCCCAATTACTTCGAAGCGACTTGTGAAACAAAAACCCCTCGCTGCTTCCCGCGGCAAAAGCTAACCCACATAGCACCTACGGAATGTCATTGAAAACCCTTGCCCTAATTTCCACTAAACCCCCCTCATTATTTAGCACGTCATGATCGGGTTCACCTTTCACGTTTCCAAACAGTTAAAACAACGCTGGTACCCATTAATGGCGGTTGGTCCACCGTACCCTATTTTGTCGGTGTGAAAACCCCGCCATGCCCTTGAGCCCGTCGTCGTCGCCGCTCGGTGGGCAGGGACAGAGACCGGACATGGAAAAAAAGGGCATCCCGCTTCCAGGTCTGTGAGGATCCGGGATCCGCTGCGCCGGTGACGGAGAGTCTGCCGTACCGGGTCTCGGTCCCCGACCCTTTTTGACTTCGCAGCGCCCATGGATCTTGACGCCCAGCCGCAGAGGATCCCGCGACCCCCCCCCACCCCCCCACCCCCACCGCACCGCGCGGGGTTTTTCAAAAGCACCGGCGCGTCCTAGAGGTCCCCAGCTCGTTTCATCCCAGCCGTCCGTTAGAGTGTCGACGGTGGAGATCTGCCCACGTGGACGTGCGGGGGGCGTCGTTTCCGTCGCGGCTCGCGCGGGGATTAAACGTGGACGCGCGGCGCGGTGCCCACTCTGGCTCTTCGTGACGCGGCTGGTGAGCGGGTACCCCCATTGACCGGTGGGGCCACGGAACGTGGGGCCCGGTAAGGAGTGAGACCGCGTGGTGTTAGGTACGGTGGGAAAGAGACCGCGGTGGTTAAAGTGGGCCTCGTTTCGCCTCGTGGACTGTGTGTGTGTGTCTGCGTGTGTGGCGAGCTCCGAGGGAGGACGGGTCGGGTCACCGCCGGTCGCGCGGAACGCAACGGAACGGAACGGGAGCGAGCGGAATGCAACGCAACGGCAGGGCTGGGGGGCTGGCGTTAGCGGTTGCTGACTTGTGCTTCGTGTTCGTTAGCTAGCGTAGAATGATTAGGCTAACCTGTTTGTCAATGCCTATAGGACAACGTAATTACAGGTCTTTGTTTTTCCAGGGGGATTACGTTGTCGTTTTGAGAGGTTGGACAATGGACAGCGAGGAGCTAGCTGCGGCGATATTGGACGAATGAAGCAGGAGAGGCCAGCGGAAGGATTTGTCTCGTCTTGACTCTTGAGGAGATTGTGGCCTTGACAGCATGCGCTTAATTTTGCACACAACTAGGTAAGAGTACCATCATTTAAATTAAAGCGTTTATAGAAGAAACTCTGATACAACACACTATTAGCTAGCTAGTAAATCAAGGGCCATATATGGTCTACCAAACATGTTGTGGATACTGACGTTTTGGACATCGACTCTTAAATAATTTCTTTTGGTTGGACTAGAGGAGGGAGCCCCTTTATCATTTGTTACACGCTATATGACAGTTCTAGCCATGATACGTAATTGGGCTCTAGAATTAAGAAAAGCATATGTGGTTTTCCTTTGAATCACTGTTTCGGTTTTAACTGGCAAAACATGGAGGGCGCACAACCGTCGTCCGTCCCGTGGCTTCTGCGAGCAATATAAAGGCATTGGAGAGCTATGCTCCTTTAGCCGGTGTGAGGAATATCATGGAATTGCTCAACTAATTATTTCCCTTGGTGATTTCTTTTTTTCCCTCCTTGTTGACCAAGTGGCGTGACATGTTCTTCGTGAGCCTAGCCATGACCATTTTTCCTACATTTGTTCACGAGCATTATAAGAAAATCTAAGAGCTGGTGCGAGGAACCTTAGAGATTTGCTCAGCTAGTTTAGTTTTTAAATCATTGTTTCTTGTTGCTAACCGAGTAGCATGAATATATGAAAAAATACTAACTTTACTTTGGAGCATACTATATTATAAGAAAACTCTTTCTTCTATTGATAGATAGAGAATTAGAGATGCTCGGTTCTCTAGCCTTTTATAAAAAATAGCTATTTTTAAATATAATTATATCTTTGACTTTGCATAATTTAATGTTAACTTGTTGTGCCATTGCCCACTCTTGTAATAGGCCAGGACCATTTCGACAACCACCCACCCTAAAATCATAACCATTTCCCACATTAAAAAACACCACAAATGTGCTCGGGGAAATCACAAACCACCTAACCTAAAATCAAACACGAGCGCATAAAAACCCTCCATGGTCCTGCACGGCAACCACCAGCAGATGAGCGACATGCCCCAGCACTCGCAGCAACAGCAGGTTGAGACGTCAGCTTCCGGTGCCGCTGCCACATCAGCTCATCACGACCTGCATGCTCACAGATAATATCTCCGCAACGAAGAAACGCTATTTATCCATTGAAAAAAAATAGGAGATCGTAGTAGTACATTCACTGAGTTTCCTATTAGACACCCACCCTTAATTATCCATTTATATTGCGAAAAGATTGCGATAACTAACCTATTTTCCACGTGGCTGGTCAAAATCGTCCTACAGCTGGGCCCCACCTCTCCAATCCTGCCTGTCTGCCTGCCTGCCTCTCCTAGCACGGCACCCCCCAGGCCCCCACCACCCTCCTCTGGCCCGGGCGGTAACCCTCACCGCCGGGCCCCACCTCGCCCCCCCTCCCGCTCCGCTCCGCCCCCACAAACAGCCGACCGCCCCCTCGCCTGGCCGCGACCCACGCCCAAACGCACACGAGCGCACGCGGGCTGAGGCTGAGGCAGAGGCGCGGCGGCCGGTGGTGGGGGGTGGGAGGTGGTGAAGGCGAGGCGCGGTCGGAGGCCGGGCCTTCGCTGCTCGGTCAGCGGGAGCGGGAAGGCGCGCGGCGCGGGGAGGCGTGGTGGGTGGGCGGTGAGCTTGGCGGTCCCGGGCACCACGGCGGCCGCGGCGGAGGCCAGCGGCAGGGGCACGGAAACCGGGGCGGCGGCGGCGAGGCGGCGCTGGGATCTGCCGGTGAAGGCGGCCGAGAACATGTAATGGCGCTGGCTTCTGCTGGTATTCTGCTCTGTTTGTGATGGGCGGTGAGGGGTTTCGGGGGCTGCGACTCGGGCGCGTGGGTTTCTGAGCTGGGTGGTGGATCCGGGTATCCCGGTGGGCCGATGCGGGGTGTGGTTTCAGTGATTTCTGCGCTTATTTTTGCTGATTTTTGGGTTGGTGGGTGGTGGATTAGGGTTGCGCGCGTCTGTGGGGGAAAGGCTCCGGGCTCTTGAATGTCTCCTCATTGTGTCATAGCTGAAATGGCCGGTTTTCCTAGAAAAAAATGGTAGAAATGGTCGGTATTCGTTTCTAGTTTTCGTGGAAAACACTAACGGGGCCTTGAAAATGCTTCCCCTTCAAGCAATGGGAATGAGATAAGCTTGCGGAGTTGCATTGTTGTGGATCCTTAAATAATTTGTGAATAGGGGCGTTGATCGGTTATTCAAGGTCGTGTTCTTGTGAAATGGTTGTCCAATGGGCGTGTTGCAATTGAGATAGAATTATTTTGAGTGTTTCTAGTCGTGGTGTTGAACTTAGCGATGCCTAATTTTATATTTCTCATGTCACCTCCTGCGTATTTTTAAAATTGTTTGATAATAGAAGGTTTGCTGATTCTAAGCTATGCGCTGTGAAAGAAAGATTTGTTAATTTGCCTTAGTGGCCATGATGAAAGGGCTGCCTCCTAGAATTCTTGTATTGCTCCTGTGGGGTTTTGGGACTGCGTTTCAAAGTTTATGATGTATTCCATTTTTATTGGGATCGATTGCCTGGTGAAATTTCTTTATAATATTCATTCTGCAATTGTAAACCTGCAAAATGAATTTTCTGTATTTTTTTTGAAATAATCAGATTTAACTCTTGTTATTATCTTGGAGGCCAATTTGGATCTATGCTGCGACTCACATTTCTCTTTCTGGAGTTTGTTACGATTGCATTTCAGTGAATTGATATACTACAAATGAGGGAACTTTTATGATTCAAGGTCACCAAAACAAAAATACATAAGTTCTGCACAACGCCTTAAATTTGAAGATTGTAACTGACAGTTTACCAAATTCATTTAAGGTTTGCATAGCTCCTGAATAGATCATAACTAAATAAGAAATGCTTTGTTGATCTTTATTACATGCGGGTTTTAGAAATTTCAGATGATACAGTTGCCCATTGTTGTATGATTGTTCTGTATTTGTCGGTTAGCATTTTACCATACTGGAGTTCTTCTGCTTTGTAGCAAGTGTAGTTGCTTACACGGCATTGATAATGCATATAAATTATATAGTTATTCTTTTCTTAATTGTAAATGATTGAGGGAGTGCTATATTATATTACGGGTTGACTCTCTTATTTTTCTGTTATTCCTTTATGCTTTAGAATGTAAGAAGCTTCCAGGCATCATTTGATTCTTCAGCCATACACATATTTATATCTATTTTTTTAATTCTGCAGAGCAATGGGGAAGGAAGTTATAGATATGTCTACAGATGAGGAATCAGATTGTGTACTTGTATGTCCACCTAATGGAAATGCTGATCACGAGGAAGTTGTGAGTGGCAGCCATGATGAAGATTCTCCAGAAAGGCAAGAGACCATAGGGTCACATATGGATAGCAACGGACAGGAAGTCGTGCCTGTAAATGAAGACTCGCCAAAGCTGATACACGAGCAGAAGTCATCTCTCACCAATTCACCAGCAAAGCCTGCTATTGCTGGACAGCAAGGGTCTAGCCATACTGTTCCTGAACCATGCACTGTCACAGCTGAAAAGAGGTCATCTAGAGCTGGAAATTGTGCTCAGGTTTCTCAGCCCACCAGCAGCGGGGAAAAACTTTCTGATAAAAGTAGTTCCTCACCAAGAAGCATGGCAAAGAAGGTCTGGTAGTCATCTGCACCTCCTCTGAATTGTATCATTCATGCTTCATCTGCTTCCTTTTTTCTTTTTTTTTTGCCACACAGTCTCCTACATGTACTGTTTAGTTTTTAACATAATATGTAAACCACTATGGTGTCAACACAGGCTTGAAAAGGTTCTGAATGTTTTATTTTGCTATCTTATACTCCGAATGGTTTAAGCAGGCGCTCCCTCCGTTTTGCAACATGTCCGTTCTCTTGGGATGGTTGCTTCCCATCTTTGGGAAAATTTAGTTCAGTTAACTAGATAGTTTGATACTTCCACTCAGTTACCCATGCTTATTGCTGTGAAAGGTTTATTAACTTGTCGTGTGCTGTTTGATAGGATTTTGCATGGTTAAATGATTTTTTTTCTATTAGATTTTGTGCTTCTTTGCTTTGTCCACATGTTAATCCCTGGCTTTTGTTTTGAACATATTTTGAGCATCTGATTACTAATATTAACAGTTCAATTTATTTGCATCAAACTGGACAAGCACACAAATTTGTTTTATTAGACTTGTCTATTGATGTAACAACTGTGTAACATCTCTTTTCTGTTTACCTGGCTGTAGCTGTGATTACATTTTGATAACCTGCAAGTTAACTTTTGGAGATGAAATTTGGCTACATTAGTGACAAACTCTTTACTGTTTATGAATTACAGAGTCCTTCAGTCACACCCAGGAAGCCTCTCCAATCTGACAATACTTCTCACAGTCAAGACGAGGACTCATATTCTGTCACTTCTTCGTATCCTTTCTATCTCTTTTCAAATTTGGATCACACATTTGGTTTCTCCTGTTGGGCTTATGGTCATGTATCCATGTTTAATCTCTTTCTATTTAATGTTTTGTGGAGTGGTTTTGGCATGAACAGTATAAATTTTCAATGGAAGTCTTTCCTACATATTTGTAACTGATTGCTACTAGGATTGCTTCCTGCATTTATATTAGCCAATTTCCTGAGCTGCTTACAGAACTTTAACTTCAGCAAGAACTGGGAAAACTAAGAAGACAACTGTCGCTGTTGCACCGACATTTGTCTGCGATAATCGTGCTGAAAAGAGAGGAGAGGTATGCATGTAATTTCATGGTAATAAATATTAATTGCAATTTGGCTTTCAAGAGTCAGTCTAGTAATCAGAGCTTTTGATTTCATCAGTTTTATACTAAATTAGAAGAAAAGCGGAAGGCTTTGGAAGAGGAGAGACTCCAAGCAGAGGCCAGGAAAAAGGTAATCCTGCTATGTTTTTATTTTGTTAAATTCTTATTGTTGGCTTCTGTTTTTATTTCGTGGCATTTGGCAGCAATCTAAGCACAATTTGGGGGTATCATTCCTGCCTAGGACCTTTCGAGTTTTTTTGAATACCACCACAGCAATTTTATCATTTCCATCTTACCTGAGCGTGCATTTGATTACTGTGGTGAAATAATAAAAAAAAATGACATGTTAGGATATTCTTGGAGCCATTAAAATGAACTTATCTGCAGTTTATCCATTTTTTTGTCCATATAATTCTTGAATAAGGCACCTTTCATTCTAATTTATTGCAGAACAAGAGCTTTAGATCTATGGTACTTTGGTGTTTAAATAAGTTGTAATTAAATTGATTATGCTTTGCATAAATTCTTGCACTTTAAGCTTTTGTACACAAAGATTTGGCTTTGTAATGAATATTCTTTTTTCGAATCCCTGTAAAATTAGCCTGCTTGCTCTTGAAGTACTTGGTTACTGGCGCCAAACATCACTAAGCTTGTGTTCTTTCTCCTCTTGTAAACATCATTATGTCGCTACATTTTTATTAATTATATAATTTATTTATGGAAAGGTTGAATATATGCCCTTCAAGAGAATGAAACTCATGCTTATCAAGCCTGCATTACGATGCTCCTTTTGATTAAATCATACTGGCCTAACTATTGTTCCCCATTATCTGTATTTTTTCTTCTAGGAAGAGGAAGAAGAAGCTCTAAAGACAACTTAGGAAGAACTTGGTTGTCCGAGCAAAACCCATGCCAAGCTTCTACCAAGAGGGACCCCCACCAAAGGTTGAACTTAAGAAGGTAATGTGTTTTGTGCTGTCTGATTTTTCATTATAATCCATAAACTTTCTTTTGAGATTATTCAATTGATATATCAATTCTGAACGGATCCCTATTATTATTATCTCACATTCCCTGCCTTGTGTTGTTCCATCATCTTTATAGCAACAGTTTTACATTTTGCCTGGTATGTTGCTTTCTTTGGGTGGCAGGATACTAAAGTCTGTTGGGAATCTTCAGCATTTTCCAAGGCTTTGTATTTTTGTATACATCACATTAGTGCCAAGACATATTGTGCAAGAAAAAATAGACGCCTGAAATGAAACTATTCCTCTGTTTATCTGATGCATTTGACATGTTATACTTGTGTTTGCACCTAATTGAAAATTGTACTTTCTGGACTCGTAACTCTCCCTTTTCATTAGTTCTTGCAAAAAAAAAAAGTCCCTTATTGGCTTGTTTGACTGGACTATTAAACTTTTCTGACTAACAAACTGGTTATGTTTCTATTTGCTACCTCAATTACAGATATAAATCACTGAAATTAGCACAGGTTGCAGGAACAATCTGTATAAAGGAAGATGTATTCTTACATTACTAGTATGTATATTTCTTCATAAAGTTCAACACTTATGTTTGAACATGTTCCTTTACATTTGGCCACAGACCTACAAACCTTCGTTGATTACTTAATTGAAAAGCAGTAAAGCCTGCCTGCCTTTCAGTGTGCACTAGCATGCCTTCACCTCTTTCCTTTTTCTTTGTAGGTGCCTCCAACCCGTGCTAGGTCACCAAAACTGACACGGAGAAAGAGTTGCAGTGACACCCCTCACACACCCCGCTGAGGAGAAAATGGCAGTGCAGTATAGCTGCCGGTTGCATCGTCGCAGCATTGGGAACTTGAAAGATGTTGGCAGCAAGGCACCATGTTCTCCGAAGAGCTCTCCAAGAGAACTGGATCTGCTACTAAGTCCAGGGCCACTAAATCCAGGGAAGACCTGAAGGGCACCATGAGAAAGTTGGGACCGCCAAGCGCCACGAATGTCACTGTACAAACCTAACTCATGAAGAGCATTCCACATTCCTCACTCCCAGTCCATTTTTCATTTTAATTATACCTCACATCACCAAAAAAGATGGCCCTCATGCCCCGACAACAGTGTGTTTGTTGGCGGATTATCTTTTGCATTGTCCTTGTAAGAACCTTGCTACAAGAGGACCATGTGCTGTTCCGTGTTGTAAATTTGCTGAGGTTTTGTAAGGGGTAACTGAGTCGGTTCTTGGCTGCAAGAACCAAGCTGGCCGAGGAGCTGATGGAAGTAATATATGTCTATGAAGGCCATGGGGCATTCACAGGTCCCCTATGTATCTGAGCTGTAACTTATTGTGGGCATATATGCAAAGCGACTGTGATTGTTGTTGCAACATCCGATCAGTTCATCATCCAAATACCTAATATGGATTTTGAAGTGCTGAGTTTCTTCTGTTAAAATTCTAAACAATGCCCAGTAACGTGGAAATGACCAATGCCAACCACACTTGTGCTGGCTTCGAGCTTCATAAAATCTGTGGGTGATGCCTTGTCGATTGACTGAACTTTTTGCGGTATGCTTCAGATTCTGTGATTTCCGTCCGTCAGCAAAATCTGCTGCTACCAATTAAGCTGTAAAGTGCACTCGGCTACAAAGCACCAAGGACATTGAACCTGGAAGCCCAAAATATCAAATGGTGAATAGGTTGATGTGTGACACTTTTCGGTAGGTAGTGCCAGGTCGTAAGTTTGTATGATTTGGTTCGGCAAGACTGACTTCGTGCAAATTGACTTTGCAAGGTGCCATGCTTTCTCCAGATTTTCTACTGATGTGAGCTAAACGAGGAAGCCATGAGAATGGCTCATAACCATGTACGTACGCCATGAATACTTGCATCTTTGCTCAGCTGACAGCTGGTCGTGTCCATGTACGCCATGAATACTGTTCACCCGCATTATGGCTCGTGATGGCATGAAATCAGTCATGAATAGTAGATGCACTTTCTTTGAATGTCATTGTCTTCATCCCACGTAAAAGTGAGCTATGAGAGAAATAAGGAAAACAAAAAGTTGAACTGTATATCTCGAGGGCGTGATTAATATGTAGATTAACGAGTATTGTATTGAAAATCACAATGGACAAATCTGTGTGTTTTGTTTCTAAAAAAAAACCATTCTGAAATCTACATAGACCAAAAGAACTAAGTTGCACTACTCGGAGCAAATTCCTATTGACGACGAATATATATATTTTACGTTGACGACACGTAACGACGAACAACCTGACTTTAGTAAAAGTGCCCAGTTTACCATCAGTACCCTGCGATTAAAATGTTTTTACAAAGTAAAGGAACGTTGCAAAGAGAAACCATATAGCGAAGAATTAGGAGCGTCCAGTAAAAACGAGTAAAAGACGGGAATAGTTTTAGCCCCGCACTGTCAAAAAAGGCCAACTAAGTTAGGCCCTCGCCGATGAGGGGTCGTTGTCGTGCACGCTTGGGCATCCATTAGCTGTGGTTTGACGTTGGGTCCTTGGCTCGCCACGCGTGCGGCCGGTAAACTTGAAGGTTGAAGCATGCGCCTTAATTGCCTTTGCTTCTGATTTCACGGCTCCTTAATCCAGTCACAAAGCTAGTTTCACGTGCACCGCCGTAGTGGCACCAGAC
>JACEFO010002257.1:0-122518 GCA_015342445.1 Digitaria exilis
TTTGAGTTCAGGTGAGCGATCTCCGTTGCAGCCCAAAAAAATACAGAGAGATTTTGTGGACTTTTATGCCTTTTTTTCCTATGTTGACGCACGTAACAGAGGTGCACTTTTACGCTTTCCTTCTATGCTGGTAAAATATATTGTAATTACAATGAGGAGGTACATGCTGTTTTAGGGCTTGTTTAAATGAACGTTCGGTAGCAATTGGTGGCTAAGATGGTGTTTTCTGTGAGAGGGGACACAGTTGTCCACGGTCTCCAAGTGGCTGGTAAAGTTGGGAACTAAACAAACCTTAATTCGGAAGATCTTTTCGATTCCAAATGCAAGGTACCACAGAAGAAGTACACAAATACATGTTATTAATTGGCCTGCGAGGGAGAGGGGTGGGGGCTGGCATAAAGAGGTGGGACCGGGGAGCCCGTGAGCTTATGCACGATGCTTGGAGATCGTGCGTCATTGGGAGAGGAGAAAGAAAAGGGGGAGAAGAAGAATATGTGGGTCCACCTAAACATTGGGCCCCACTGTCACGTCATTAAATTGCCTTCAAAATGGTGAAGGACAAAAAAAAAAATAAACTGATGTGGACATAAGCGCGGGAGCCTGCTCCTCTCTTCCGGAGGACCGCAAGACCAAACACGGACCAATCTCTGCGACCTGACGCGGCGCCACGTGGTGATTCCTCACACCCAAGCCATCCGTCCAATATTGCGACATCAACGCCGCCCTCACTCAGCGGCGACGAGGCGTCTTCGGCATGTCGAGCTTTAGGGTGTTGTTAGGTTGGAGGATGAACCTCGCCGCATTCGCGGCCTTCATGTTCACCCGGGCAGCTCCACCTCCTCCTGCGCGGCGAAACGAGCACGACGTACCGCCGCACGCTATACCCCATCGGGCCCTCGCCGTTGCGGCGGCGTTACCTGGCACGACCCATTGACGAAGACGGTGGTCGCCCTTGACTATGACCAAAACACCCTCATAAGTTCTCCTTCATTCGTGTTGCACGACGACGACGAGGGATGGGGAATGGCTTTCGGAAAGGCGGCCGTCACTGTGGCCAGACGGCGAGGCTCGCATCGTCGTCGACGCGAGGTGGAGACACCTAAGATCTTCGCGAGGCAAAATGGCGGAGGTGCCGGCGGTAGAGAAGACGCCGAGGAGTGGGGGTGGAGAAGACCATACAAGTATCGGCGGCGATGCTCGCCTGCTCGGTTCGACTACTATTTCCTTTACGAGGAGCAGAATGAGGGTGCCGCATGTGCAAATCTATGTGGCGAGAGAGGTGACGTGGGAGCTTGATGAGCTTCCGTTTGGACATGGAGACTTTGGAGGTGGAAGCGCCTGCCTGACGTGGATTGTTACGCGTACCCATTGAGTTTCCATGGCCTCCGTTGCGTGCCTGCTGTACTCAACACAGCACGTGACGATCGGGCTATGCAGATTGTAATGGGCTCTCGGTCATCTCGATCCAGGTCCTATCTAATAATTTTTTCAGTTTAATGTATTGAGACTTACCATCTAAATGATCAACGAGATATAGGAGGTGATTTTTTTTTTTGGAAAATTACCCTATCCCTTCACTAAATCCACCCATGGTCCTAATACGTCCTAACTCAAAGCGCTGTCCTCGTTAACGCACTAAATTTTGGTAGTTTTACTAAGTTGGTCGCCGTCGTTGCGTGCTTGTACTAGCGATGAAGCATGGTGATCGAGCAATGTAAATTGTTAATTGTCTCAGATCAATCCAGATGTCTATTCATTTTTTGTAGTATTTGCATGTGACCTAGCACTACCATCAGCTGAAACAACGATGAAGATGTTCTAGAGGTGGGGCGATGGGGTGTGGTGGGTGGGTGGGTGGGATTACCTATCTCTCCACTAAATTCACCCGGTGGTCCTTACTACAAAAGTGTGTCTAGTTAATAACACGCTACTCGGTTTTGTAGTTTCATTCCAACTCTGTCTTAACATGATGACAAGTATAGGAATATTACCGGAAATAAACGGCAGGTATAGACTTGAGAATGCCAATTTTCGTAATCCCCACCAACAGGCAAACAGTATGTGTGGCTAACAGGTTAGTACACATAACACATGCACTGCACACAGTTTAGGTCGCGCTAGATCAGTAATGGAGAGCGACGCTCTCGTGCTCATGAAGGAGGAAGCGCTCCTGGATGAGGCGCTCCGGAGCAAGCACCGCTCCCGGAGCTGCTCGGCGAGAGGCGGCGAGCCTCCTCGTTGCGGAGGAGCACCCGGCCCTGACCTGTTGGTTGCCGAGGAGCTTTGGCGCCTCGAGCTCGCGCCACCGCCGCCTCGGCGTCCCCGCCGCTCCGAGAAGGTGACGTACCCGTAGCAGCGCGTGGTCCCGTCCGGCTCCCGCTTCACCCGCGCCGACCCCGCCACGTAGGAGGCGAACCTGCCGGAGAAGACGCCCTCCGGGAAGGCCTCGTCGACCTCCACGCCCAGTTTGCCCAGGAACAGATGGAACCCTGGCAAACATTATCATCATCATCGCACGATTTGTCAGTGAAAACGATGGGAAAGGGGAAAAGAATTTGTTCGTGGGTTCCTTCAGTGCAGAGGACAGATCCAGATGGTGCGTGCGCGTGTACCGTTGGCCTCGGCTCTCTTCCGCTCGCCTTCGTCATCCAGCGGCGGCGCCGGCGGGTTGGGCGATCTCCGGTGAGGCGTTGCATGCGGTGGATCCGTCGGTCTCCGAGATCGATCTGTTGCGACGAGGAAGACGAAGAGAAACGAAACCTGACCGGGCAGTGTGTTATAACGAGGACGCAGGCCGATCTACACACGGATCGGAACTATAATTTGGGCCAGGCTCAATTGTCCAGCTTATACGCGCGCACGAACAGTTCCCACACAGCCTTCTAGTAGGCCAGCCTGGACCTACGCGTCGTTCGAGCGGGCCTAGTGGGCTCGCTTTCAAGTAGGTGGTCAACCTTTTTGCCATTTTCCCTCCTTCCTTCCTCTCTCTCAGTATCAGACAAGCAAGAAAATAAATAAAGCTTCTAAAAAAAGAGAAGAAGAGGCATAAATACATCTTGTGTGTTTCTGAGGCAGGTTTATGCTTTGCCTTGCCGATTGCCATTGTGGCCTTGTGGGCCGTGGCAGTAGTCACGTGGCATATTGTAATAACCTTTGCCGACATGCTGGACGCTCAAGATGAATCGATCGGTACGTCCAAGCTGTACGCACCTCTCTCATATGATCGGAACGAGCTGGATACAGACGTTCAGCACGAACCGTCTCTTGTATTTTCTTCGCCCAACAGCAAACTTTTTTTATTGAGATACTGATTATGGTTAATCGAGACAATGCAATCAAGCCGACCGCACCGACTACCACTGGAAGCGTGTTTCTGTAGAGTGGGACTTGAAAAAAGGAAAAAACTTGTTGGAGAAAGCACTTTTTTCCTGATCTGAACACGGCCCAAATCAAGCTATTCCAGCCTTTTTAGTTACGAACTGATAATATTTCTACTTTTGATATACAAGTTGAAGTAAAGTTAGACAGATAGATTTGCCACTCTTGTGTAATCGTAATGCACTGAGCCGGCGTTGTAAAAACTTCGGGTCTTGCCCCCTGTTCAAATTTGAATTTAGGTGGGGCAGTCTCCGCCCTTTTTTGCCGCCTAAAAAAAAGACAGATAAATTCGTGTCACGACACGTAGCAGAGGTTGTACTTTCACGCTTTTTTCTATGCTGGTAAATATATAAATATGTTTGTAGAGTATTGCAATGAGGAGTACGTGCTGTTTTAATTCGGAGATACTTTCGATATATCCAATGCTTAATTTAGGTGTCACCATGCACTTCCATTTAGAGCAAGTATTATGGTGGGCTGCAAGAATGCTAAATGCTGATGTGGAGGAGAGAAGAGAGGAGAGAGAAGGGAGGTGGGCTGTAAGTTTACAGCCCGCTTGGACACAGGAACAAGAAAGTATGTGTGAGTGACAGGTGGACCATGTATTTATTATAAAGGTGCATCCACTGTATGGGTGGGCTAAGAGGTAAGTAGGCTATAAGCATCGATTCAGCCAGCTGCTGCTGTATTATTTACTTTGCTCTTGTTCGATGAGCTTGCATTGTGTGCAAGCCAGCAACATGAATGCTCGACTTTAGATCGTGTGTGCAGGTGTAGGCGATTCGGTGAGATATTGTCCGAGCATTCCAATTTAATGACATCTCGTGATCGGTTGCTTAAAATGTGTTGCGTTGCACGTCTTTAGTTGTAGTACCACTGTACCAGAGATGAGTACGCGCGCACGGGCTAGCTATGTGTTGAAGCATCTACCATCTGACTATCTCGTCTGGAATTATTGCTTGCCAGTGTTGCCACACGCCATCTAGGGGCCGTGCGTGTGATGCAAATTGAGGCCTCCCAAATATTCCGTTGTGAATTATGGGGTACGTACGTACAGCCGTTCATTTTTAATTTACAACTAGCAAATTTTTTATGTAATTTTTTCTGCATGCGTGCATAATTAAGTTAATTCCAAATACTTTACTACTTATTTTATGTCTTTCGTTACTATAACGCGTGGCCTGATTAGACTAAGTACATATCATGCACCTTTTTAGCGCATTGTTCCAATAATGTGGCCCCGCACCAAATGATTGCAATCAGGATGGAGGACATGGTTTGTTGCATTTGCATGGTACAGGATCTCCATCTCTCCACAAGTCCACAGTCTCACGCACTGCACGCAATGCCGTAGCATAGCTGCCCATTGCTATGCTAGCTGCAACATATCTCTCCTGGGAAAGAAAGCGCAACTCATACATCCATGAGGATAGGATCGATGTGATGGCACCGCCAGCCACGCGGCCCCCAACCCCATCATCATCAGCCGCAGCTTGCTGGAGCCTGGAGGAACACAACTAACCAGACAAGACAAAGCAGCCGATCCCGTCACTAATGGGCGAGAGATCAGCAGGCTAATCACGCTTGCTTAGCTTGCTGCCCGGCTTAAGGAAGCTCGCTCCAGCAGTTGCGAGATCGATCGAGTGGTGACACGAGTGTCCAGCGAGATCGATCGTGTACGTGACCGAGGAGCGAGTGATACGACGGGATGGTGGAAGATGATGGCGGTCGGCCATTAGCTACCGTGGCGTCGCTTCCAGTTAAAGCGCTGCTGGTAATTAGTAGTAAGCTATCGATCGGGGGCGGATTAGAGGCCTGACCGTACGGGAATGTGGAGTGGGCACGGTCAGTCCCATCAGCCCATCATCGAAGATGGCCACCCCCACTCTCCCGCGATTTTAGGGGTGTTTAGATGGGAAAGAGACCTAAAATACACTATAGATAAATAGTGTTTTGTGAGTGGAAGGGATAGTATGAATAGAGAAAAGTTAGATGAATAGTGTTTTTTTGGGTAAGCCATGTTCAGATCCCCAACTTTTCACTATTCATTCCAACTTTTCACTATTCATTCTAACTTTTCACTATTCCTCCCTCACAAAACACGTTTCTTCAGCGATGCTACAGTGTTTTTCTTATGCTATAGGATTTTTTCTACAATCTAAACACACCTTAAGAGTGGGTGAAACTAAATACACCCTTATTCACTTGGCTAGTTCTAGCTAGGCTGCAGAGCAAGAAGGTGCAGTAGGTGTGTGTGTCTCGCCGAGACGACGGCTCGTGGGCGCGAGGATGACGACGACGCAACGGCCGGTTTGCACGGCGTGTTCGTGACGCCGCTGCCTCTTCTTCAATTTGCTGGGCGTGTACACGTACGGGTCACGGGAATTCATATCGATCAGTGATCACCGTCTCTGCAAAACATGCAGGACACATTCCCGGCCGGCGGCCAGTTCTCATTTACGTTCTGCATGCTGACGTGTCAGTAGCACTGATGATGAGCTTTTTATGGAGCTTCCGGCATCTACTCCGTATCCGAGATGACCAATGGAGTCTTTGCCTTTTGAGAATCGAAGGAATCTTATCCTTAGGTACGCTGGCGTCATCACGCTCGGTACCCAGAGGCCAGACCAAAAAAAAAAAATGGCGCGAGCTTCGAATTCGCTGCTCGATCATCTGATCGACGCCGACGCCGTGCGCCAAGATTTTAAAAAATGGGCGCGCACGGGTGCCAAGCACGAATCCACGTGAGGGGAATCGCTTGGGAGTTTGGGCGTCGAGCCTGACGTCACCTCGCTGGTGGGCAACGGATCTTCAGAACGTGCCTCCCCGGAGAGGAATCGGGCATCGTCGGAAACGAAGCTCGGTCGAAAGATAATTATCATATTAGTCAATTTTAAGATTTTGTGAGAATCATAATATACAGCTAAAAAGAATGGAAAATAGCTAGTTTTATGTTTGGTAGTTTCGGAAACGGTCGAAACGAAATAGGGTTTTTTCGAAAACGAAGCTCGGTCGAAAGATAATTATCGTAACTGTTTTCACCCCTAGTCGGTGGGACCCTGTTTTCTCTCAGTCGGGACGATACCCTCCTTCCGTGGCTCCTCAAGCCTTAAGAATATCCCTACTATTACTCTAGAGAAAAAAAGTATATCCCTTCTATTTTGATGAGCTTTTGTTGGTATTCACAAATTCAGCAGAGGATAAATGAAAATAAAGTTCTTACTTCACCGCAGTTGAAGTTAATAGTAAATTGTACGAGATTATCTTTATTGGCCAACTTCGACTACCATTTAGCTGAATTCCTTTGGAAATTTCACAAATTCCACAATGCTCTAAGCTTGACAATTAAAACCCTCGAGAGAGAAAAGACAAAAATATAAGCCCGTCTTTTCGTTGAACAATTGTGAAAAGGACGTAGCGCCTCACCATACCAGATAAGCGAATATGAATGCGAATGGACATCATCGGATCAATACATTGCCACGCGTAAGTGACATATTGGGAGCTCTTAGTTTATAGACGACATGCTGATTCATTTTTCATTTTCACTCGCTAGTAGCGAGACGTCTGGATCAGGTGATTCGGTAGGTTGAATCTTGAGCACCCATGCACATCATGATCACCCTTCTATCTCTCGCGCACGCATTGGTTGGGTTGTAAGAATTTGAGTCCTCACCTCTTGTTACCAGGGCTAATATCCATTGAGGGATAACTTCCATTTTGATCTAAAAGGTGCAAACTCAGACAATGATGTCTATGCGGTAGCTGGTAGCTTTTTAGATAATGGGAAAAATAATGCCCGACCATGGCCTCAAAAGAGGTTATGGCCGGTTCTTACAAATTTGCAGCTAGTAGCTAAAAAGGGTATTTTGTTTCTTTGTCTTCAAAAACCAATTTACGTTTGTCCATATAAATGTTTAGCTGGTTCCTTAATCGATTCTGTTCAGATGCCATGATACTTTTTTTTGCCTTCAGCGCATGTTAAACTATGACAGGACGAAATACGAACCCCCTTGTCCGACCCTTACTTCCATTACTTTGACCACCATCACCTTGTTACAATGTTACTTGGTCGATTCTAGCCTACCTAGCTCTCACGTGGCACAATGCTAAACATAATTCAATTGCAGCGGAAATAAATCATAGAAGGCATTATGCTTCTTTTAATTAATAGTATCCCTATAATATAATGAATAAATTAAAACCATAACAAACCTCACCGCAATGAACACATCTTCTGAAAACCATTATAATATTTTACTTAGGTAACCATTATGACATTGTTTTATCCACATCACATGGTGAAGTATAGTTATGTTACTATATGTCAGCTACAAAGTCCAGACAAACTTATTTCGACCCGTCCTTATACTATCAACGCCGTTGCTCATCACCATGTTAATGAGCAATAATCATTTGGATATTAATATCACTGTCCCGCACCTTGGATTCTTATGTCTTTTTCCTCCTCTTCCATAGGACAGACCTTGACGCGAGAGCTATATACACAACTACTTTTTTTGCGTAAAAGTCCATACAGGCCCCATTGACACAAGTATACGTACGGAAAGAAAAACATCGTTTTCCCAATTACTTCGAAGCGACTTGTGAAACAAAAACCCCTCGCTGCTTCCCGCGGCAAAAGCTAACCCACATAGCACCTACGGAATGTCATTGAAAACCCTTGCCCTAATTTCCACTAAACCCCCCTCATTATTTAGCACGTCATGATCGGGTTCACCTTTCACGTTTCCAAACAGTTAAAACAACGCTGGTACCCATTAATGGCGGTTGGTCCACCGTACCCTATTTTGTCGGTGTGAAAACCCCGCCATGCCCTTGAGCCCGTCGTCGTCGCCGCTCGGTGGGCAGGGACAGAGACCGGACATGGAAAAAAAGGGCATCCCGCTTCCAGGTCTGTGAGGATCCGGGATCCGCTGGCGCCGGTGACGGAGAGTCTGCCGTACCGGGTCTCGGTCCCCGACCCTTTTTGACTTCGCAGCGCCCATGGATCTTGACGCCCAGCCGCAGAGGATCCCGCGACCCCCCCCCACCCCCCACCCCACCGCACCGCGCGGGGTTTTTCAAAAGCACCGGCGCGTCCTAGAGGTCCCCAGCTCGTTTCATCCCAGCCGTCCGTTAGAGTGTCGACGGTGGAGATCTGCCCACGTGGACGTGCGGGGGGCGTCGTTTCCGTCGCGGCTCGCGCGGGGATTAAACGTGGACGCGCGCGCGGTGCCCACTCTGGCTCTTCGTGACGCGGCTGGTGAGCGGGTACCCCCATTGACCGGTGGGGCCACGGAACGTGGGGCCCGGTAAGGAGTGAGACCGCGTGGTGTTAGGTACGGTGGGAAAGAGACCGCGGTGGTTAAAGTGGGCCTCGTTTCGCCTCGTGGACTGTGTGTGTGTGTCTGCGTGTGTGGCGAGCTCCGAGGGAGGACGGGTCGGGTCACCGCCGGTCGCGCGGAACGCAACGGAACGGAACGGGAGCGAGCGGAATGCAACGCAACGGCAGGGCTGGGGGGCTGGCGTTAGCGGTTGCTGACTTGTGCTTCGTGTTCGTTAGCTAGCGTAGAATGATTAGGCTAACCTGTTTGTCAATGCCTATAGGACAACGTAATTACAGGTCTTTGTTTTTCCAGGGGGATTACGTTGTCGTTTTGAGAGGTTGGACAATGGACAGCGAGGAGCTAGCTGCGGCGATATTGGACGAATGAAGCAGGAGAGGCCAGCGGAAGGATTTGTCTCGTCTTGACTCTTGAGGAGATTGTGGCCTTGACAGCATGCGCTTAATTTTGCACACAACTAGGTAAGAGTACCATCATTTAAATTAAAGCGTTTATAGAAGAAACTCTGATACAACACACTATTAGCTAGCTAGTAAATCAAGGGCCATATATGGTCTACCAAACATGTTGTGGATACTGACGTTTTGGACATCGACTCTTAAATAATTTCTTTTGGTTGGACTAGAGGAGGGAGCCCTTTATCATTTGTTACACGCTATATGACAGTTCTAGCCATGATACGTAATTGGGCTCTAGAATTAAGAAAAGCATATGTGGTTTTCCTTTGAATCACTGTTTCGGTTTTAACTGGCAAAACATGGAGGGCGCACAACCGTCGTCCGTCCCGTGGCTTCTGCGAGCAATATAAAGGCATTGGAGAGCTATGCTCCTTTAGCCGGTGTGAGGAATATCATGGAATTGCTCAACTAATTATTCCCTTGGTGATTCTTTTTTTCCCTCCTTGTTGACCAAGTGGCGTGACATGTTCTTCGTGAGCCTAGCCATGACCATTTTCCTACATTTGTTCACGAGCATTATAAGAAAATCTAAGAGCTGGTGCGAGGAACCTTAGAGATTTGCTCAGCTAGTTTAGTTTTTAAATCATTGTTTCTTGTTGCTAACCGAGTAGCATGAATATATGAAAAAAATACTAACTTTACTTTGGAGCATACTATATTATAAGAAAACTCTTTCTTCTATTGATAGATAGAGAATTAGAGATGCTCGGTTCTCTAGCCTTTTATAAAAAATAGCTATTTTTAAATATAATTATATCTTTGACTTTGCATAATTTAATGTTAACTTCTTGTGCCATTGCCCACTCTTGTAATAGGATAGGACCATTTCGACAACCACCCACCCTAAAATCATAACCATTTCCCACATTAAAAAACACCACAAATGTGCTCGGGGAATCACAAACCACCTAACCTAAAATCAAACACGAGCGCATAAAAACCCTCCATGGTCCTGCACGGCAACCACCAGCAGATGAGCGACATGCCCCAGCACTCGCAGCAACAGCAGGTTGAGACGTCAGCTTCCGGTGCCGCTGCCACATCAGCTCATCACGACCTGCATGCTCACAGATAATATCTCCGCAACGAAGAAACGCTATTTATCCATTGAAAAAAAATAGGAGATCGTAGTAGTACATTCACTGAGTTTCCTATTAGACACCCACCCTTAATTATCCATTTATATTGCGAAAAGATTGCGATAACTAACCTATTTTCCACGTGGCTGGTCAAAATCGTCCTACAGCTGGGCCCCACCTCTCCAATCCTGCCTGTCTGCCTGCCTGCCTCTCCTAGCACGGCACCCCCAGGCCCCACCACCCTCCTCTGGCCCGGGCGGTAACCCTCACCGCCGGGCCCCACCTCGCCCCCCTCCCGCTCCGCTCCGCCCCCACAAACAGCCGACCGCCCCCTCGCCTGGCCGCGACCCACGCCCAAACGCACACGAGCGCACGCGGGCTGAGGCTGAGGCAGAGGCGCGGCGGCCGGTGGTGGGGGTGGGAGGTGGTGAAGGCGAGGCGCGGTCGGAGGCCGGGCCTTCGCTGCTCGGTCAGCGGGAGCGGGAAGGCGCGCGGCGCGGGGAGGCGTGGTGGGTGGGCGGTGAGCTTGGCGGTCCCGGGCACCACGGCGGCCGCGGCGGAGGCCAGCGGCAGGGGCACGGAAACCGGGGCGGCGGCGGCGAGGCGGCGCTGGGATCTGCCGGTGAAGGCGGCCGAGAACATGTAATGGCGCTGGCTTCTGCTGGTATTCTGCTCTGTTTGTGATGGGCGGTGAGGGGTTTCGGGGGCTGCGACTCGGGCGCGTGGGTTTCTGAGCTGGGTGGTGGATCCGGGTATCCCGGTGGGCCGATGCGGGGTGTGGTTTCAGTGATTTCTGCGCTTATTTTTGCTGATTTTGGGTTGGTGGGTGGTGGATTAGGGTTGCGCGCGTCTGTGGGGGAAAGGCTCCGGGCTCTTGAATGTCTCCTCATTGTGTCATAGCTGAAATGGCCGGTTTTCCTAGAAAAAAAATGGTAGAAATGGTCGGTATTCGTTTCTAGTTTTCGTGGAAAACACTAACGGGGCCTTGAAAATGCTTCCCCTTCAAGCAATGGGAATGAGATAAGCTTGCGGAGTTGCATTGTTGTGGATCCTTAAATAATTGTGAATAGGGGCGTTGATCGGTTATTCAGGTCGTGTTCTTGTGAAATGGTTGTCCAATGGGCGTGTTGCAATTGAGATAGAATTATTTTGAGTGTTTCTAGTCGTGGTGTTGAACTTAGCGATGCCTAATTTTATATTTCTCATGTCACCTCCTGCGTATTTTTAAAATTGTTTGATAATAGAAGGTTTGCTGATTCTAAGCTATGCGCTGTGAAAGAAAGATTTGTTAATTTGCCTTAGTGGCCATGATGAAAGGGCTGCCTCCTAGAATTCTTGTATTGCTCCTGTGGGGTTTGGGACTGCGTTTCAAAGTTTATGATGTATTCCATTTTTATTGGGATCGATTGCCTGGTGAAATTTCTTTATAATATTCATTCTGCAATTGTAAACCTGCAAAATGAATTTTCTGTATTTTTTTTGAAATAATCAGATTTAACTCTTGTTATTATCTTGGAGGCCAATTTGGATCTATGCTGCGACTCACATTTCTCTTTCTGGAGTTTGTTACGATTGCATTTCAGTGAATTGATATACTACAAATGAGGGAACTTTTATGATTCAAGGTCACCAAACAAAAATACATAAGTTCTGCACAACGCCTTAAATTTGAAGATTGTAACTGACAGTTTACCAAATTCATTTAAGGTTTGCATAGCTCCTGAATAGATCATAACTAAATAAGAAATGCTTTGTTGATCTTTATTACATGCGGGTTTTAGAAATTTCAGATGATACAGTTGCCCATTGTTGTATGATTGTTCTGTATTTGTCGGTTAGCATTTTACCATACTGGAGTTCTTCTGCTTTGTAGCAAGTGTAGTTGCTTACACGGCATTGATAATGCATATAAATTATATAGTTATTCTTTTCTTAATTGTAAATGATTGAGGGAGTGCTATATTATATTACGGGTTGACTCTCTTATTTTTCTGTTATTCCTTTATGCTTTAGAATGTAAGAAGCTTCCAGCATCATTTGATTCTTCAGCCATACACATATTTATATCTATTTTTTTAATTCTGCAGAGCAATGGGGAAGGAAGTTATAGATATGTCTACAGATGAGGAATCAGATTGTGTACTTGTATGTCCACCTAATGGAAATGCTGATCACGAGGAAGTTGTGAGTGGCAGCCATGATGAAGATTCTCCAGAAAGGCAAGAGACCATAGGGTCACATATGGATAGCAACGGACAGGAAGTCGTGCCTGTAAATGAAGACTCGCCAAAGCTGATACACGAGCAGAAGTCATCTCTCACCAATTCACCAGCAAAGCCTGCTATTGCTGGACAGCAAGGGTCTAGCCATACTGTTCCTGAACCATGCACTGTCACAGCTGAAAAGAGGTCATCTAGAGCTGGAAATTGTGCTCAGGTTTCTCAGCCCACCAGCAGCGGGGAAAAACTTTCTGATAAAAGTAGTTCCTCACCAAGAAGCATGGCAAAGAAGGTCTGGTAGTCATCTGCACCTCCTCTGAATTGTATCATTCATGCTTCATCTGCTTCCTTTTTTCTTTTTTTTTTGCCACACAGTCTCCTACATGTACTGTTTAGTTTTTAACATAATATGTAAACCACTATGGTGTCAACACAGGCTTGAAAAGGTTCTGAATGTTTTATTTTGCTATCTTATACTCCGAATGGTTTAAGCAGGCGCTCCCTCCGTTTTGCAACATGTCCGTTCTCTTGGGATGGTTGCTTCCCATCTTTGGGAAAATTTAGTTCAGTTAACTAGATAGTTTGATACTTCCACTCAGTTACCCATGCTTATTGCTGTGAAAGGTTTATTAACTTGTCGTGTGCTGTTTGATAGGATTTTGCATGGTTAAATGATTTTTTTTCTATTAGATTTTGTGCTTCTTTGCTTTGTCCACATGTTAATCCCTGGCTTTTGTTTGACATATTTTGAGCATCTGATTACTAATATTAACAGTTCAATTTATTTGCATCAAACTGGACAAGCACACAAATTTGTTTTATTAGACTTGTCTATTGATGTAACAACTGTGTAACATCTCTTTTCTGTTTACCTGGCTGTAGCTGTGATTACATTTTTGATAACCTGCAAGTTAACTTTTGGAGATGAAATTTGGCTACATTAGTGACAAACTCTTTACTGTTTATGAATTACAGAGTCCTTCAGTCACACCCAGGAAGCCTCTCCAATCTGACAATACTTCTCACAGTCAAGACGAGGACTCATATTCTGTCACTTCTTCGTATCCTTTCTATCTCTTTTCAAATTTGGATCACACATTTGGTTTCTCCTGTTGGGCTTATGGTCATGTATCCATGTTTAATCTCTTTCTATTTAATGTTTTGTGGAGTGGTTTTGGCATGAACAGTATAAATTTTCAATGGAAGTCTTTCCTACATATTTGTAACTGATTGCTACTAGGATTGCTTCCTGCATTTATATTAGCCAATTTCCTGAGCTGCTTACAGAACTTTAACTTCAGCAAGAACTGGGAAAACTAAGAAGACAACTGTCGCTGTTGCACCGACATTTGTCTGCGATAATCGTGCTGAAAAGAGAGGAGAGGTATGCATGTAATTTCATGGTAATAAATATTAATTGCAATTTGGCTTTCAAGAGTCAGTCTAGTAATCAGAGCTTTTGATTTCATCAGTTTTATACTAAATTAGAAGAAAAGCGGAAGGCTTTGGAAGAGGAGAGACTCCAAGCAGAGGCCAGGAAAAAGGTAATCCTGCTATGTTTTATTTTGTTAAATTCCTTATTGTTGGCTATCTGTTTTATTTCGTGGCATTTGGCAGCAATCTAAGCACAATTTTGGGGTATCATTCCTGCCTAGGACCTTTCGAGTTTTTTTGAATACCACCACAGCAATTTTTATCATTTCCATCTTACCTGAGCGTGCATTTGATTACTGTGGTGAAATAATAAAAAAAATGACATGTTAGGATATTCTTGGAGCCATTAAAATGAACTTATCTGCAGTTTATCCATTTTTTTGTCCATATAATTCTTGAATAAGGCACCTTTCATTCTAATTTATTGCAGAGACAAGAGCTTTAGATCTATGGTACTTTGGTGTTAAATAAGTTGTAATTAAATTGATTATGCTTTGCATAAATTCTTGCACTTTAAGCTTTTGTACACAAAGATTTGGCTTTGTAATGAATATTCTTTTTTCGAATCCCTGTAAATTAGCCTGCTTGCTCTTGAGTACTTGGTTACTGGCGCCAAACATCACTAAGCTTGTGTTCTTTCTCCTCTTGTAAACATCATTATGTCGCTACATTTTTATTAATTATATAATTTATTTATGGAAAGGTTTGAATATATGCCCTTCAAGAGAATGAAACTCATGCTTATCAAGCCTGCATTACGATGCTCCTTTTGATTAAATCATACTGGCCTAACTATTGTTCCCATTATCTGTATTTTTTCTTCTAGGAAGAGGAAGAAGAAGCTCTAAGACAACTTAGGAAGAACTTGGTTGTCCGAGCAAAACCCATGCCAAGCTTCTACCAAGAGGGACCCCCACCAAAGGTTGAACTTAAGAAGGTAATGTGTTTTGTGCTGTCTGATTTTTCATTATAATCCATAAACTTTCTTTTGAGATTATTCAATTGATATATCAATTCTGAACGGAATCCCTATTATTTATTATCTCACATTCCCTGCCTTGTGTTGTTCCATCATCTTTATAGCAACAGTTTTACATTTTGCCTGGTATGTTGCTTTTCTTTGGGTGGCAGGATACTAAAGTCTGTTGGGAATCTTCAGCATTTTCCAAGGCTTTTGTATCTTTTGTATACATCACATTAGTGCCAAGACATATTGTGCAAGAAAAATAGACGCCTGAAATGAAACTATTCCTCTGTTTATCTGATGCATTTGACATGTTATACTTGTGTTTGCACCTAATTGAAAATTTGTACTTTCTGGACTCGTAACTCTCCCTTTTCATTAGTTCTTGCAAAAAAAAAAGTCCCTTATTGGCTTGTTTGACTGGACTATTAAACTTTTCTGACTAACAAAACTGGTTATGTTTCTATTTGCTACCTCAATTACAGATATAAATCACTGAAATTAGCACAGGTTGCAGGAACAATCTGTATAAAGGAAGATGTATTCTTACATTACTAGCGTTATGTATATTTCTTAATAAAATTAAAACACTTGAAGTGTTGAACATGTTCCTTTACATTTGCCATGGCCTACAACCTGTTGATTACATTAATGAAAAGCAGTACAAGCCTGCCTGCCTTCAGTGTGCACCAGCATGCCTTCACGTCTTGCCTTTTCTTTGTAGGTGCCTCCAACCCGTGCTAGGTCACCAAAACTGACACGGAGAAAGAGTTGCAGTGACACCCCTCACACACCCGAGGGAGGAAATGGCAGTGCAGTATGCTGCCGGTTGCATCGTCGCAGCATTGGGAACTTGAAAGATGGTGGCAGCAAGGCACAATGTTCTCCGAAGAGCTCTCCAAAGACTGGATCTGCTACTAAATCCAGGGCCACTAAATCCAGGGAAGACCTGAAGGGCACCATGAAGAAAGTTGGGCCGCCAAGCGCCACGAATGTCACTGTACAAACCTAACTCATGAGGCATTCCACATTCTCCCTCCCATGCCATTTTTCATTTTAATTTATACCTCACATCACCAAAAAGATGGCCTCATGCCCCGACAACAGTGTGTTTGTTGCTGGATTATCTTTGCATTGTCCTTGTAAGAACCTTGCTACAAGAGACCATGTGCTGTTCCGTGTTGTAAATTTGCTGAGGGTTTTGTAAGGGGTAACTGAGTCGGTTCTGCAAGAACCAAGCTGGCAGGAGCTGTTGGAGTAATATTGTTGAAGGTATGGCGGCATTCACAGGTCCCCTATGTATCTGAGCTGTAACTTATTGTGGGCATATGCAAAGCGACTGTGATTGTTGTTGCAACATCCGATCAGTTCATCATCCAAATACCTATATGAATTTGAAGTGCTGAGTTTCTTCTGTTAAAAATTCTAAACAATGGCCAGTAACGTGGAAATGACCAATGCCACCATACTTGCTGGCTTCGAGCTTCATAAATCTGTGGGTGATGCCTTGTCGGATTGACTGAACTTTTGCGGTATGCTTCAAATTCTGTGATTTCCGTCCGTCAGCAAATCTGCTGCTACCAAATTAAGCTGTAAAGTGCACTCGGGCTAGCAAAGCATCAAGGACACTGAACCTGGAAGCCCAAAATATCAATGCGTGAATAGGTGTGATGTGTGACACTTTCAGGTAAGGTAGTGACTAGTGAGGTCCAAGTCCGTATGATTTGGTTGGCAAGATCTGACTTCGTGCAAATTGAAACTTTGCAAGGTGCCATGCTTTCTCCAGATTTTTCTACTGATGTGAGCTAAACGAGGAAGCCATGAGAATGGCTCACCAAACCATGTACGTACGCCACTGAATACTGGCATCTGTGCTCAGCTGACAGCTGGTCGGTCAGTCGGTGAGGGTGTGTTTAGATTGGGGAAAGATTCCCCGAAAATACACTGTTCACCCAAAAAAACACTGTAGATGAATAGTGTTATGTGAGTGGAAGTGATGGGATGAATAGGGAAAAGTTGGATGAATAGTAGTTTTTTGGGAAACTTTTTTGAATCTAAACGAGGCCTCAGTACTAGTGTCATGTCTTCATCCATGTAAAGTGAGCTATTGGGAGAAATAAGGAAAACAAAAAGGTTGAACTGTATATCTCGAGGGCGTGATTGAATATGTGAGATTAACGAGAATTTTATTGAAAATCACAATGGCAAATCCGTGTTTTTTGTTTCTAAAAAAACATTCTGAATTCTACATAGACCAAAAGAACTAAGTTGCACTACTCGGAGCAAATTCCTATTGACTGCGAATATATATATAAATTTAGTTGACGACAACTTTACTTTAACGACAGTTGGCGACAACTTGACTTCAGTAAAAGTGCCCAGTTTTCACAGTATTCTACGATTAAAATGTTTTACAAAGTAAAGGAACGTGCAAAGAAACCATATTAGCGAAGAATTAGGAGCGTCCAGTAAAAACGAGGAAAAGACGGGAATAGTTACCCCCGGCACTGTCAAAAAAGGGCTAACAAGTTAGGCCCTCGCCATGATGCTGTCGTGCACGCTTGGGCCATCCAATTAGGCTGATCTGGTTTGACGTTGGGTCCTTGGCTCGCCACGCGTGCGGCCGGTAAACTTGAAGGTTGAAGCATGCGCCTTAATTGCCTTTGCTTCTGATTTCACGGCTCCTTAATCCAGTCACAAAGCTAGTTTCACGTGCACCGCCGTAGTGGCACCAGACAACTTTCACCGCCCTCGTTTAGAATCGGAAAGTCTCTGACTCCGGCTGATAGTATTCTAGAAGAACTCTCCTTTCAGGGAAGAAGAAGAAGAGAAGGGATCAATAAGGAAGTGTCCATCTGTTCCCAATGAACACTAGCTCAGTATAGTCGAGAGAGATGGATTGAAAAATTCTTCTTCGAGCAATGTACCAAATCACAACAAACACCTATTGATTTGAGTCTGAAACCTTTCAGACAATGCATTGTTAGCTCTGTGGATCGGCTAGGAGTAGATCTAGTGGGGTAAACTGTAGGAATCGGTTTCTATGTGATTCATACCTTTGGCTTTCGATGGCACGTTCGTCGATGGAGGCTGCGCACGGGCAGCGACGGTCGGTGTAGTCCGTTGGCGAGGTTGCAGTGACGGCGCCGGTGGAGCTTCCCATCGCATACAGCGCCTCCTTTCGATCGGGCTAGGGTTTGGAGGTGGGGAATGGACTGTAGTAGTGAACCTCATTCTCTGTGTCCTGACCCCACCTCCCTATTTATGGCACTGCGCGACAGGGGCCCACCAGCCTTATTGGGCTGGGCATCCCCGATCAGGATGCGAGGTCAAGGGTCCAATGGGCCTTTGGGCCCATTGGGGTAGAGATCAACCTAACAATCTCCCCCTTGATCTCATCTTATACTTTTAACCTTATGCTTCGAAGCAATTCTTTTCAACATACTCGTTCCATCACAGATTAATGCATAGAGCATGTCTCATCGTCACGGTCTAATCGCCGATAGAATCAACAGCTACAATACACCTCTCTGTTTTGAAACAAATTCTATTTCTTTCGGGCCTTCTTGTTGTCCGGAAGTTATAGACTATACCATGAACCCAAGTCGACTCTGGGCGGTAAGCCTTTAATGAGCGGATCCACTAACATTTGTCTGTTACTTTTATGCACAATGCATTTCAATACGATTCCGGACTCTCTCCTTTACAACACGTACTTCTGTGTCAATGCGTTTGGCGCCACACTTGACTCGATGTCAAAGGATCGGATAATTTTGAATTGGTCACAGCTGTTATTAACCATTATCAACTCTGGGCACGGGTTTTCTTAAACCATATTTCCTGTCCCTCAGCCTTGTATCATGCTAAGTCATATCTTTCATCACAATGATGATAAATGTTTCATTCTTTGGAGGTTTTTCCACACAAAAAACTCCAAGCGCGAAAGTTAGCGACAATTGTGGATTTCGCTAAACATTTCGCATATTCTATCTTCGCACTCTCAACCATTGAGAGTACTTAATCCTTTTTTAACTTAGCGCGCAGATTCTGTCTTTGTACTCGCAATCTTTTGAGAGCACTTGATCTTTTCAACTTAGCATGAGGCCGATGTTCTTTTACTCCATTCCAGTGATCTATATCTGGACTGGACATTGCCAAAAACAACCCGGATTCGTGAACTATGTCAGGGTAACAATATTCTTTTGCATTCATTGAGCTTTCAACAGCTAAAGCATATGGTACCATATTCTTTTGATCTATTTCATATCGATTCTTGGAACGCTAAAGTTCCAAATCTGTTACCCTTGACTCATAAGAACAGGCGTATAATTTTCTCGCATGCATTCTTTATAGAATTTTCTTAGCATGCCTATACAACATTCTCTATACCCCCTTCTATTCTATCTCGGTGAATCTCAATCCTTTTCAACAGAGACATTTCACCAAGAACATTCTTTACACTTTGAGGACAATAATTTCTTCTCCTCCTGTAGTGGGTCCACATCTCCACTATTAAGTAGGACGTCATCCACATTTACAGGATTAGGAAATGAATTTTCCCATTCTATATCTTTGCACAAATATAATTGTCCTCTCATTTTCTTTAACCCAAAAAACTAATTCTTTAGAGTACTATCTAGAGCCTTGGCTCTAGTCCATATCAGATCTCTTCAGGCAGCATGTCTTATATTCTTTTAGTTCCACAGCAAAACCATAAGGTGTGCCATGTTTCAGTTTTCATACAAATTCTCTTTGTGAATGCTACATTTTTCTTTCATCTGATGTAACTCAGATAATTGTGTGCCACTATCTATTCATTCTTTTCGCACAAATCTTCCGATTTATGTTGCGCTTTGTCTTGACATATTCTCTTTGGAGTCACATTTTGTCTTGTAGACCCTTTATAGTCTACTGTTTTGGCTCCATTGAGAATTACTTTGAGTCTCAATTATCTCCGAGACTCATCATCAATTCTTTTGCCATTTAGACGAGCGAGCGCCTCTTGTGGCCTATTCAAATAGGATGGGATCACCCTCCAATTGAATTTCACTTTCTACCACCTGAGGCCTCAACTGTTGGCACTTCTTTCACATGGGTTGTTGTTTACTCTTTATTACCAAAAGGCAATTCATTCTATTGTGTTCCATTGCCAAGAGGCAATATATAATTTACCTATTAATCTTCTTATAGAGCTAAACAACATCCTCCCCGGATACAATCTATTCGAGCCTTATGTATATTCATACCATGCTCCCCCATATCTCTTCATCTTTCAAATATAGGGTGGCGTATTCATACCATGCTCCCCCATATCTCTTCATCTTTCAAATATAGGGCATCTTTAAACTTTATTATTTGGGTTTACTCTGTTGAAACTTTCTTTTATCTGTGGCACTTTAAGCACCATCTTAGAATCTTAGTATTCCAGAATAGTGAAAGATCCAGGAATACATCTATTTCTTTACTTTAGGGGTATCATCAATATGACCGTCGTATTCCCCTGAACGATCATCTATAGATCACTTTAGATGCATACTATGCATCACATTTATCGTATGGGGAAATATCTTTCTTAATTGTCTTTCATTTCTCCCCCTCGAAATGTGGTGTGAATTCTTCTACCACAATTTCGAAACCATTCATAACTTCTGCAACTTATTCACATGAGCATATCATGCAAACAATGTTATATCTTCCTCCATTCACAAAAGAATTCTTTATCAATAATTCTTTCGCAAGTCGCACTTGCATATCATACTTCTTTTGAGGTTCGTCTGTAATCTTTTAATTCTTTTGAGACTCATTGAGTCCTTAATTAACTATGACACGTGAAAGTGCATGGTCTATACTATGATAGCATAAAAGCTACTCCATACTTTTATCTGCGAGTATAATCCAATAAAATCACATGAGTCATCATATATATCTCCTGTCATGCAGGATAACTCCTTTCTTATACTTTACCCTGTCATGCAGGGATTTTCCCAGAATGTCAGTATTGACTCGTGTTCTATATCAAATTCAGAAATAATTCCGAATATTCTGTAACAAACACATGCTTAATCTGACTTTGGTCAAATTAAACATGTATCTGAATTTAGTCAAATCTTCTTCATAAAGAGTGCATGTAATAATTAAAAAAAAATAAACATTTCTCAAACAACACTCTCAATGATATATCTTTCTTGGATTGATATCCAAGAATTCTTTTCTTTTGAAGTCTACAGAGAATATACCCCCTCATGCTATTACCTCCATTCTTTGTTATCTTTGGGTCACTAGTACCCAAACTTTTATGTCGTTTTGTTTTCATGAATGAAAACATGAAATCTTTTGTCTGAGAAAACATTCAATAGTAAACTATTAAACTCTGTAAAACTTTGTTTCTTTCTATATCACCTTTGGGCAGAAAATAGAACAAAACATCAACCTTTTACATTATTTTCACATCACCTTTGGGCAGAAATGGAAATAACGTATGACCAAATCTCAATTTATTGTTTAGAACAATAAAACATCTATTTCTTCATTAATTTCATATCATATATGAAGACTCAATTATCTGTTGAATCATTAGAACATCATACTTCTACATTAACTCCACATCACCTTTGGGCAGAAATGGAAATAATGTATGAAATCTTAATTTATCTGTTAAAACAATACACTTCACACTAAATTCTCCCTTTGGTTCGAATTAAGTAGGAAGGTAACCATCTTTATTTCAGCGGAAAACATGAAATATACATTTCATCTGATCTCTGGAAAACTGATCACTTTGATGCAAAATTTTCCTCTGGTTCGAGAGAGTTTCTTGATCGTTTTCTGTTCCCTGAAAAATTGATCACTTTGATGCAAACTTTATCAGAGATTTAAACCTTTAAACATAAAACTCACATAATTATAATATTGTTACTATCAGCTTTGGCCAGAAAATAACAATATCATAAATATCTTTAATTATAATATTATTACTATCAGCTTTGGCCAGAAAATAACAATATCATAATTTCTTTAAATAAATATGATAATATTATCTATGCAGCGGAATCTATTAAATTATTCTATTCAGAAGCAAAAAAAAAATAAATTCTGTAATCTATTTTCTAAACATTTATCCCTTTGGTTCAAAATGAATAGAGATTCAGATTCTGTGCAAATTCATATTCAAATTCAAATAAATAGCTTCTGAAAAGAATAAAACAAATAGGAAAAAAATTCTATTCAGGCCGCCCATACGGCCCAAATCGCGCTCGTGCGGCCCAGCAGCGCTCTGCTTTCGCGGTCGGCCCGCTCGTCCGTTTTCGCGGCCCATTCGCGGCTCGGCCCAGTGAGACGCGCTGCGCTCCGCGGCTGGCTCGTTTGTCTGTTGCCGCTCGGCTCGGCTCGCTGACACGGCTCGGCTCGACTCGCGGGCCGCAACCTGGGCCTGGGCCGCCAATTCGGCCCACGCGCGCGCCCGCGACGTCCCGCCTCGATCTCAGCCGTCCGTTCAATCCAACGGTCCAGCGGCGTTTTCGCGCGGTATAAAAGGGAGGCGCGCTGAGGAAACCCTAACCCTAGGTTCATTTTTCCCTTCTCCCCCCCCCCCGGTCGCAGCCGAGCTTCGGAGCACCGGCGGCGAGCAGTTCGCCGCCGCGTCTCTCCGTTCGCCACCGCGCCATGGACTAGCCTTGGCCGGGGCTTTTCTTTCTCCTCCCCCACTTCTTCTCTCCCCGACGGCTGTCAAGATTCGGCGCCGCCCTGGGACCCCTCGCCGGCGTGCGCGTTCTCCGCGAGAGAGAGAGCGCGCCGCCGTCGAGTGGTTTCGTGGTGGTGAGGGATCTAGGTATATCCTTTGGTCGGTTCGGTTCCTTTGGATCTTATCATTGTAGTTAGGGTTCTTGTTCTGTGTTATGGATCTAGGTAAATCCTTCTTGTTCTATGTTATCATTCGAATCGAAATGAGTTTTCTTTCCGATTCAAGGTCGAACGCGCGGAAAGGGCGGACGGCGTGGTCCGTTGGCGAGGTTGCAGTGACGGCGCCGGTGGAGCTTCCCATCGCATACAGCGCCTCCTTTCGATCGGGCTAGGGTTTGGAGGTGGAGAATGGACTGTAGTAGTGAACCTCATTCTCTGTGTCCTGACCCCACCTCCCTATTTATGGCACTGCGCGACAGGGGCCCACCAGCCTTATTGGGCTGGGCATCCCCGATCAGGATGCGAGGTCAAGGGTCCAATGGGCCTTTGGGCCCATTGGGGTAGAGATCAACCTAACATGCATGGCCCCAGTCATCAGAAGTTCAGAAGATATGCATTTCAGTAAGCACTAAGCATCCACTCGGTCCTCCCACAGGACAGATAGACAAACAGATTGTGAGCTGAAGCCTGAAGAAACTGATCGAGTTGGACTCCGTTGACAAATGCGTTCATTCTCCTTCGGTCCTTTTCAATTTTGACACACGAACAAAAAGGGCCACAGGGCACTTACATGCTTGCATTGGTACGGCACACCACCGCCCCGCTTCCTTGTTGCTTCCCTGGAAGATTTACGTGCGACCGGCGAGCTGAAAACGTGGCTATTGGCTAATAAGTCATAAACCGTACGTGGCCTGTGGGCTGTGGATCAATACGCATTGACAACGCTGGAGATCTCGGCATGGTCTTTCCGACAAAACGTCCCCAGGTCAAGCTCCAAGGCAGAACGTCTCTCCATCTCTGCATACACTCACTCTACCAAAGTGCACGTCGCATGTGCAGGGTGCACCCGTCAGTCCTTCACGTCACATACATCGTGTGCGCAAAGTAGTACACGTACACATGACATGTTCCTTTATATATATATATGTATATATATATATATATGTATATGTATATATATGTATACACATATATCTATATGTATATATATATGTATATATATATATACACACACACACAAAGATGCAGCTGGGTTGTTATCAGCTTATTACATTGGCACAAAACAGCTAGCATTGCGTTTTGGCTCCCTCTGCAACTAGGCGTTTATCCAGCGTCCATAGATCATGAGTCAGCAGCTCGTGGCAGCGGTGGCCATTGTCCTCGTCCTCCTCGGCTCCGGCGGCGTGACATCGTCGGCGGCGATGCGTCTGCTGGTGGAGAGCAAAGGAGGCTCGTCGGTGTTTCAGTCGGAGAGGACGACATCGACGGCGGCGGCCGAGAGCTCAGCTCAGCCGTCCGGCTGCACCTACGGGAGCGCCCCCGGCGGCTACTGCCACCCTCCGGCGGGGCATTAACCATTATTATTTGGTCTTTGAGATCCGGGAATACATAGCTTATGATCAGTGCATGATGGTGATAGTATGTATGTATACGGAAAGTTGTTTTTGCTACAGCCAGTCAGCCAGTGGAAAGCATTACTCGTGATTTTAGATGTGAACAGTTGGGCTGTTCGCTCTAGTTTGAAAGCATTCACAGTTGTACCTGTTGCCATGTGGCTTATCTCAGCTATCTATTTCTCTCACATTACACGCTATTACCTTCATTCATGTTTTCTACTTAGATAGGTATAAATATTAATAAAATATTGTTGGTAGCAGCTATATCTGTCCGGAAAAAGGATAAGTAATTCTATGATCCAAAATTTGTTTGTAAACAAGTCACATTTAGTATGTGCATATACGCACGACAATCAATTACTTCTAAATATAACTAATAAATAGAATTCAATATATGGTTATTTTACCCTTTTTAATTTGTAATATAATTCCTAGTATGACTTTTTTTTGGATGGATAGAGTATATGATTAACTTGTAATATACTCCACATGTCCCAAAATACTATTCATTTTTTATTTTCTAGACACATAGTTTTTAATATGCACCTAAATATATATTTATGTTTAGATACATAATAAAAAATGATGTATCTAGAAAAATCAAAACAAATAGCATTTCTAAACGCTCTTTTTTTTAGACCCCTTGTCATCGCTCAATCGCCAGGTCTATATGCGCATTATACACTTTCGAAACTGCAACCTCTCGTTGGTCATGCCATCTCGTATGAACATTGGTGCATAATCTCAAATGCTACTAAATAGTAATATCTGACACACAATAACAATACAAACAATTCACACTACCTCTTAATTTGTACATTGAATACTCCATACTAAGTCCATATAATCATTCAGGAGAAATTGTGCAACATTATACGTATCAATACCATATCAGTGTGCGTTCAAAAAAAAAAAAGAGATCATAGGGCCTACGCGTCAGAGGGAGCCCGTGGTGTCGTCAACGGTAAATCCCCGCGCCCCTCTGTCCCACCACTCCTCCTAGGCTCCTGCCAACCGGGCCCCGCCACTGGCCACCCCTTGCAAATTTCCATCCCCACCCTCCATTTCCCCACGCATTCACCACTCGCCCCCCCTCCACCGCCACGCCGCCGGCGATGAGCGCGAAGCAGCTCTGCGACGCCCTGGCCGCCGCGGGGTTCGACGGCGACGACCCGCTTGATCCGGACAGCCTCGAGTGGGCGTTCCTCCAGGGGGACGACTCGCGCCGGATGCTCGCGTGGGTCTGCGCCCGCCTCCGCCCAGGCAACGTCCTCTCCGCCACCGACCTGGAGCTGTACGTACGCACCCCGATTCCCGCCAAAACACTCGCGCTCGCGTTAATCATCCTATGATCACAGTTACACCGCGAGAAATTGGTTGGGGAATTATACTAGTGTGGGTATGAATCGATGGAGACTGGGTGTCGATTTCTGGATGCGCGATGGTCGATTGGGGAGGTTTAAACGGCGTGGTTGGGATTTGGGTTAGGTTTTGAATTTTTATAGTTATGGGCTTAGGAAATTTATTGGTTGTGTTGCAAAATGCTTGTAGGGAGTTGGCTGTGAAATTTGAGGAGGAGAAGGGTTTGCATGAGAAAACTCACACACTCATATTCATGCTTTGAGAACTGTGGTAGGTATGGTTAAGCTGAAGAAAGTTTGCACAAACGGGTGCTGGAATTTGTTCATAGGAAGTGTAACCGCTAAAACACGATGACGTAACTGATACTCAGCAAAGTTGCGTGAAATTATGAATAAAAACTCCTCTGTTGTTGGCTATATTTGTTTATCCTTTTGCCTTCCAGTTGCCCATTGTTTAGTTTGAAATGGCTCTCAGGCTTACTGGTGGAACCATTGCATGAATCGCAGGTATGAGCAGCTTGAAATGGAGGGGAAGTTATTGGAGGTATGCAGATTTTAGCCTTGTCTTGTTATTCGGTAAGATGCTTGCGTTTGGAATTATTTGATATGAGCAGTATGTGGTTAATTAACCATCATAGAAACAAAAGTCCGTGCATTGCTTTCTCTTAGCTCAAATGGTTGCCTCTGTATAGTGAGAGGTGTGGCTCCTAATTTTTCTCCCATTTTCAGGGGGAGGACTTGGATTCCGCTTTTGATAGTATTTCAGCCTTCTCAGATAATGGGGAGAATCAGGATTACACTTTTTTGTCAGAGGAAAGTCTGGAAGACATTCGGTAAGCTATCTCATTCGATACTGGAGCTGATGAAATTGCATCCTGTGCACTTCTGCTGCACTTCCCTTAGACCCTTACCCAGTACTTGCAAAAATAACAGATACAACCTTTTCTTATATGAACTTGTTTTATCTGGTTTGTTGTTTTATTTCTAGAGGTTTGTATGCTTGAGTATTCGGTTTGTAGTTATAGGTCATATAGTTCATTCATTTGTGCAAATGATCCACAAGGAATGGGTAACTTCTGAAAATTTGACCAGCATTGCTAGTCTAACTTGGCTACGGCACAGAGTTTAATGAACATGTAGCATAATCTGACTTGTCTTGTTAACTGTCTGTTTTGATCTCTCCATTTACCGAGGATCTTCTTTTGATTCTTCTAGCGACTCAAAGCTTGCTCTTAGAGCAGAAGTTTCTGATTTGGAAAAGCAGCTTGCTTCTCTGGAATGGAAGCTAGATTTACTTACAGCGCAAGCTACAACTATTACCCAGGGAAAGAAGTCCCGCTCAGCTGCTAAAACTAGAGCTAATGGACAACTTACTGGCTTAGATGAGAAATTTGCTAAGAGAAGTTTAGAGGTAATGCTCCTTGCCTTTGTCAAGCTACAAAACCAGTGAACCATACTACAACACTTCCTGTTTTGTATTATAATTTCATTAGATATCTACTGGAATCTGTGTCATATTATACCACCGTTGTCATGGTACTCATATATGGCTTTAGAACCTTTCGTCTATCGCCTACTCTGTAATGAATGAAAACCCCCTCCAAAGAAAAAAACTTGAGGAGTAACCGACGCTCTTTCTCTTTTGAAAACTAGCGATGCTCTTTCTGTTGATGTAAGAAGTGAGGAACTGAGCATCGCTCGTAACAATGTGTTTTTTCTGTTTCCTTATGTTCTGTTTGGGAGCCTTCTTTTTTGCTCGTCCTTGTGGACCTATCCTTCTTTCTTTTTAGTAATGGAAGCATGGCATTTTTTTGTGACAATCCATGTAAATTGACTAGGGTATTGACTAGGATTTGTGATTTTCTGAGGGCCGAAGACTGTTTTCACTAAAGAAAAAGTTTATGCTGGTAGGCGCTGGGTCGCTGGAAATAACAGGGTTTTACTGTACTCCTTGCCTGCTTGGTCCACAGGTTATCCACCTGTTTTTGTTGCTGTTCTATGTCAATTCGTAGCTAGTTGAACTCAAGTTTATGCTTATTTCTAAACTGTTGGGCTATTTCTTTGAGGAATTCATCCAAGCACTTAATAAGAGAAGACTTCGCTATCTGTTCTGACTTTTTTAGAGCCTTCTTTTAGATGAATGCAGTTCTTGGGAAACTGGCTGCAACCACCCAGGAGTTATCTTATTACCATTCAGAAGCTGGTATTCCTATTTCATCTGATTGCATTGCTTACTCGACATGATACTTTGATTTTGACTTATATGTGCATGCAAATGTGGTCATAAGTCTAGCATAATGCAAGTGCTAATTGTTTAAATTTCTTGCCAATCTTTTGAATGCATTGCATTTTGTTCATTGCAGATATTGGAGTTTACCTGTCATATTGGGACTTTCAGTCTTATGTGAGAAGTAACCTGGCTTGCACGAAGGAACTAAGCAGATGGTTCTCTGAGAGGTTTGAGAAGGTGTTTTTGTTTTCATGTGCTTGTTATTCCTGTATTAACTACATTATGTTTATAAACATGGATGCACTATTATAAAAATCATATTCGGCCATACACATACAATTGATATTGAATTGAAGGCATACATGATGCATGAAGCACATTTTATTTTTTTGGACCTTAGGGCTACTTTGCTTTAAATTTTAGGTACGTAAACACTTCAGTGACTTGGGCTCACTGATCAGCGAATGTTTACTATAAATTAGTGAAAACAAGATCCAAGCATAGAATAAAGCATTTGGAGAATATTTCAAGTCGTCTGCATACAAAGTTCATAAGAGTAGAGAGTCTTAAATTCTAGTATAGTGAATTTGTAAGGATGTCTTTGTTTGCTAGGCAACTAGAATCTAGCGCATGATCTGATGTGTGTTTTAAGCTCTCTCTTACTAGCTTGAAATTATTTGCGTTGGCCCAGTGTTGATTGTTAAAATGTTCCCAAGTTCTTTTTATATCAATGGATTATTTGTTATATGCATTCATTTGTTTATCTAATAGTAAATTGCCATCCTGCAATAGTTTCTTTCACTCCCATAATTTATTTCGATAACTAGCCTTATATGTAAAATAAACTAAATTACTGAGGCTAAATTTCTTGCTAAGTTAGAATCACTGCCTTACCACCTGCCTGCTGATCATGGTTTCCTTTTGTGTATAGTAGGGACCACTCCAGCTTGTTGTCAAAGATGACAAATCAAGAGGTGAGACTTGCTCCATCTATTGTATCTACGGTCTCATAGTCTCGCTTTTGTACGCCAGGAAGAGCAGCTGAAACTATTGTTTCTCTATTAGCTTCATCTCACCATTACCTTTTAAAATTTGGGAAAATCCTGTCCTATATATCTTCTAGTTGTGAGTGCTTTTGGCACACATCACTCTGTATGATTTCTTTGGCAGCCATGTACTGTATATCTATCAATTAATATGTAGATTTGGTGGACTTCAACATGAATTCATACCCACTCATTCCCATTCCTATGTTCTTCTACACAAGGCTTAACAACTTGTGACTTGTGCCTAATTTAATTAAACCAATAACCAGTTTGTCCTCCCTTTTGCATAGGTGATTTTGTGAACTCTCACCATTTTGTTGTCGAACTGAACCGAATCAACTCCGTGTAAGTACTTACTGGTCTGCCAACAACAGTGATCTGTTTATTTTTGTATTACTACTGCATTTTATTGCACCGTCCATATTTTGGAATTATCTAAATTGTTATAATCAGAAAAGTTGCAAAATGCCCGTTGAGGTGTTTCTTTTTAAAAAAAAACTCTTTTCTCCTGAAAGGGAGTCAATTTGATGCTGCTCATTTATTGATAGGTTCGCTAAAAGTAAGAGGCGGTACATAGAAGCACAGGCAGAATATGCAAAAGAGGAGGCTATAGTATCAATGCTAAGAACTCAATTGGCATTTCAACAGTCAATTATTGATCAGGATAGCCATTCTCTAAGGTATGTAGGATCCCTGTAATGACAGCTATTGACTATGAATAATTGCTTTTTGAAAGATGGACAGGACTGGAGTAGTGTGTTATTATAATTATTGCTTGCCTTTAAAGTTTTAACTGTTTAGTTCCTTGATGCCTCTATGATGTTTACTTGCTTTGAATTTAGCACAAACAAGTGAAAATTTAACAAAATTCACTAGCAAACAGTCAATCACCTAATGCGAGGATCCTAGAGTGTTTGAATTGTTTAACTATTGTACAATAGTACTGCCATTAAGTATTCATATATCTGTTTTGTTGGCATTTGCTTTATCACTATTATAGTATTGTTGATTAATATGCCTGATTTGTGGTTTCACTCATTTCATCTTCAGGAGGAAAAGCTATGAACTTGCTGAAGAACTTAAAGATCTTTCCCTTCATGTGCAGAAATACTTATCTGAGGTGATTTTCATTACCGATTTTTTTTTGTCCGTTAACAGAACATCATCACCCAATAAGGGTTTCTCTCTGGATTCTATGTATGCTTTGGAATTTTTAAGTTTTCATGTTTGCAAGCTTTGCTTTAATGTTTTGTTTTCCCCAAAAGACGTCAACAATGCCCCAGCCATACTGGAATATCCCGAGTTCGTGACTGTTTCAGCTAAGCTGAATGGCAAGCAGTGCATTCCAAGGTTTTGCAGAAAGATGAATTGTTTACATGATTTCATGTTTTGACACTTGTGTACTTCATCATTGATTATAATAGATTTTTTGGGATGTGGTTGCTCAATGCTCTATTGCTCATATTTTATCTTTTCCTGAGCCTATTTCTGGCACCTTTATCATCCATATGCCTGGGAGAATTCCATGTTTTTTGGAGTGTAAAAGTTATTGTTTTGTATTAATCATTTATTTCTCCTTAGAATTTTCTGTATGTATTGCCCTTTCTTCAGATTATTACAGGCCTGTGTGCGGACCTTGCTCAACTTGCAGGTGCAAATATGTTGGAAGGTGTGATTTTGTCATGCCTCATTAGATATTTAATCTTTTTTTTGTGTGTTATTGAGCCAAATAGTATTTGCATGTTTCTAACTAGAGGCTATGACTTTTTAGGAGATCACAATTTGAAACTTTTGCGCCAAGAATGCTACATAAGCCATCAGAAGAAGGTACCTTGCGATATATGTTGACTTATTTTGGAGTAACCCATCCATTTTGCAAACAAATGCCCATATAACCTTTATTTCTTACAGTTAATCAACCATCTGGTCAATCAGCTTGCTGCTCATCAGTTTCTGAAGATAAGTTGCCAGCTTGAGAAACGGGCAAAAATATCAAGTGCTTATTCATTGCTGAAAGCTATAGAGCTGGAACTGCAGAGCTACTTATCAGCTGTCGATTTCCGGCTGGTTGCTTCCTTGGCTGCTGATTTTATCAATTAAGTTCTGTATATTGTTTAACTTCTTCTTGATGTCCTCCTGGTATTGCTTACAAAATACACTGCCTGATTGTATAGGATCGATACCATTCAATTGATCAAGCTGCATGTGAAATGTTTGAAGAAGGATCTGTTGATGACCGTGATTCTTTTCTTCATGCTGTGAGGGATATTCTGAGTAGTCACTCAAGTATGCAGGATCCACTTATAGTTTTGAACAGCATTATCTACCTAAAGTTGAAGAATTGAATCATCCCCTTCATTTCTGTAGATTCTCAAGCAATGACACCAACATATGTTTCATCATATGGTTTGGTCGAGCAGATATTAGAGCTGCAAGATGAGCTCCAGTACCTTCAGCATGAGGCTGAAAACGTTCTTCCACGTGAACGAGGAAGATGCACTGATGAACTGTGAGTTGTCTTTGCACATTATGCCTGCAGCTTCTACTTTTCAGTAGCTTTCATCTTTCATCTGTGCATTGGATATTTGACATCAACAAACCTCTACTGGTACTCTGGTAGGATTGTATATGGTAGATCTTTAGTCAAATCATTACATCCTTTCCACCTATTTTGTCAGATACAGGATGATCCAAACCCTCGAACAAATTCTTGGTGTTCCCCTTTCAGAGGAGCAACCAAAACTGACAACATGGGTACATAGTACATTGTTGTCATCCATGTCCGCTACTTTTCGCTCCATCCTCTCTATTTCGTGTTCTGTCCTGAAGTCATTTCGCAATGTTTTACCACAGCCGCTGGCTCAATCGCTTGAAGAACTGGAAATGGTCAGCCAACAGGTCTCTGCCTCTGTTAGTGAAGTGACACTGGCTCGAGACGAAAAGGCTGAGGTACTGCACATTTGTTCGTCCACTGTGGTCACTGTATTCAGCATGCTGTGGGTTCAGAACAAGTTGCACTTCTTCCTGATTTGCCTTACCAGATGCTATATTTCCAATTGTTTTTGCAGATGTTTAAACAGCCTTCACGCAACGTGCAGCAGGAAAGACAAGTGTTCGTCGATTTCTTCTGCCGCCCAGGACGACTCGAGAATCAAGTGAAAGAGCTGTTTTCCCGTGTTAGAGCTCTGTCTGAGTAGTCGAGGTGTGTCGAGTTTCTTTTTCTTTGAACCCTGCCCTTTATTTATTTTCTGATAAAACATTTTTACCCCACTCTGATTCCCGAACCAGCAGCGCATCTCATCACTGCCTAGTTCTTTTGTCCCGTTTTCCAGGTTTGGGACTGGAAGTGTGGTCGTCTATGCAAGTCTGCAGATGTGCATTCCTCGTCCTCAAAACATTCTCTTTTCCTCTGTTGCACACCCGTGCAAAGTATACACGCAGCAGAGTTTTATACGACAGAAAAAAGGACAATGTGTGTGTCTGCTGTGGGGCGGCCTTGTTACAATTGTCGTTCTCACTCTCTGCAAACCTATCTTTGCAGCGTACTCGATTTTATACTTTCGTTGATCTGTGAATTTATGCTACGCCGCTAGTTTTCCCCAGCGTAGTGCCTTTTTTTTCTAGCCACGGGGAAAAAGAAAAATGGGATAGTCTTTTTTTTTTGTTTACCAGGAACATACGTTATACTATTTATTTACAAATCAGATTAGATTCAAATATAAATAAAATTTATCTACGCTCCGCTTCCTTGTTCTGTTATTTTGGAGTAAATCTAAAGCTGGCTGTTGGAAACAAACTACCAGCAACCCTTTACGAAACGGACCTTTTAGGGTGTGTTTAGATTGGGGAAAGATTCCCCGAAAATACACTGTTCACCAAAAAAAACACTGTAGATGAATAGTGATATGTGAGTAGAAGAGGTGGGATGAATAGGGAAAAGTTGGATGAATAGTGGATTTTTGGGAATCTTTGGGAAATATTTTTGGAAATCTTTGGGAAACTAAACGGGGCCTTAGTCGTTGCAAAGGAATATCGCTTTCATACTTAACGACTTTCTAAAAATCAAGCAAAATTTGGGACACACTTGAAAGCAGGATATAAAATGCAATAGTACTGTGATAAAATATAGGAACCAGATCAGGTCTGAGCCGGTCCACAGTACAACCGCTTTACGCAAAGGACCTGTCTGTCTCGCACCGGCCACCACAACCACGGCTTGGCTTCGCGGCAGTACCAAGGCTCAGATCCCGCCGACACTTCGTCGTCAACCTCTCGCCATTTCTCCATTCCCCTCTCCCTCCGCCGACCTTGAGGCAGCCTGCAAGCTCTCGCCCAAGCTTCTCCCCGGATCTGCCCTCGGCATGGTACCGCCCTCTTTCTTGGCTTCTGTATCCCCCCTCCTTCTCCTGCATTCCCTGATAAGTCTCATGGGCCAGCAGAGAGCTTGTGCTGGACTTGCTCTTTAGCTGTCGCGAAAATCATGCCGGATTTGCATTCCGCGCGTGCTGTTTGTGCGTACTAGTGCACTTGGGCTACAGGCACTCTGATTCTGTGGTGAGCTTTTGCTCAGCCATTCGAAGGACATGTAGTAGCTTTAAATTTATCTGTGTACCCAATGCGGGAGGGTGGATGGGCTACGGTGATCAATTGTTCTGCTTGCGGTTTGGTTTCCTCTCGACTGTAGTTGTTTCATCTTAAATTGTAGACCCGGGGTAAACACAGCTCTCATTTTCACTGGAAAGAATTAATGACAATTGAGAGGACAGGTACCTTCAGTTCATTTGTGGTTAACTGATTATGTAAGCTGTAAATAGGGGAAACCTAACCCATCGACTCTGCTTAATGCTATGTGCTACATTTTCCTTCTGGGCTTGTAGGATAGGGAAGCCAAGAAAGAAGCCTTCAGGAAGTATCTTGAATCCAGTGGTGTCCTTGATACTCTCACGAAAGGTTTGTGATGTGCATCTGTAAATCACCGGATGTCATTATGTGACTGGTTAGCTATATCCTCTTGTTGTCGTGCAGTTCTTGTTGCGCTGTATGAGGAGAACGATAAGCCTTCGTCTGCAGTCGAGTAAGTTGGCTTATGACATGTATATTTTACTTGTGACTGCGAGATTGACTTTGCTTATTTCTTTAATGAAATGTCAATCTTGTTTCAGTTATCCTTAATTTTTTTCTGTAGTTTTTAACATGTCTGTCTGTATATCCTAGGTTTGTTCAGCAGAAGCTGGGTGGCCCATCAATTTCTGACTATGAAAAGCTCAAGGCAGAGAAGTTGGATTTGCAGTTGAAGTATAATGAACTTTTAGATACCCACAAGGAAACATGCAGACAGGTACACGATGTTGGCAATGCAAGCTACTCTATCTGCTTGCATTTCATACTGATTTTCCAATGGTTAGTTACATCTTTTTGGATGTAAATACAGACCTCAACAGAAATGTCATGTCTGATTAAGAAGTATTTGTTGTATTTTATAGAGATTACTTCTGGTTTGAATTAATTCCACTTATTTGATGTTGAAACTCTTGGATTAAAAAATGTACTCATTGCAATAATTTGCCTTAAGTAATGTTAATGTTCTGAATACTACCGAACTGGGTAACTTTAGATGTTGAAATGCCAATGTACAATAAAATCTTCTCTTTTTTTTTTATCGCTGTGATCTGGCATAGGCATTTGTCCTGTATGCTCATGTCTTTGCGTCAAATAGATTGAAAGATAGGAAGCACATGGCTAGGAATTTGCATAAGCTAGATGTATCACTGAACCCAGTTTATCCTGTGGATTTGTGTGTAGTTACCTTGTTTGTGGCATTTTCTTTTTCATATGGTAGTTTGCATCTTAAACTTGTAAAACTCGTATGCTTTCAAGAAAAAAAGCTTATATGTTCTGAGCCAATGATGGCATTCGTGTAATCATGTTACATGTCTCCCGTTTATCATTTAACACTTTGGTTTTGAAGCCAAAGCAAATTTTACAAATGATTTCACCATAAATGAAGCTGGTATTTAATCAGTTAATATCTCTCATTTTGCAGTTGGAGGAACTTAAGAATATGAAGCTTGGCGCACCTTGGAACTGAAACAACCGGTGTTGACATTGTAAATGTGTCATGAATCATGACTTGTATGCCTCTTTCTGAAGCATTGCCGAGTTGTACACAATCGAAACATCTCTTGCTATATACTGTACATCTCCTCTCAGATGCATTCATGTATCATACTTTACTCGTCTTGATCCCTTTTGGATACGAAAGCACCCAACAATTCCCATTTATCACATGCCACCACCACTGCCATTGGAAAAAGTCTATATCACCCTCCAACCTATGAGGAGTGGACTATATAACACCCCAACCTATGAAAAGGTCTATCACCGTCTGAACTTCTCAAAACCGATCAAATTACCCCCTAAAGCAAATTTAAAAAATCATAGTAAATCATAAAATGAAAATTCCAATTGTGTTGGACTCCAAATGAGTAGATATACACACTGAACATATAATATGGTATGTTTTAGTATATTTTTTCACTATAGCTTTAGATCTACACTTTTCTCTATAGTAGTAAAAAAATATATTAAAATATATCATATTATATGTTCAGTGTGTATATCTACTCATTTGGAGTATAACACAACTGAATTTTCCATTTTATGATTTTTCTAGGATTTACTATGATTTTTCAGAACTGCTTTAGGGGTAATTTGATCGGTTTTGAGAAGTTCAAGGGGTGATGTAGACCGTTTCATACGTTATGGGGTTATATAGTCCAACCTCTAAAGGTTAGGGGATTATATAGACTTTTTCTCATTGCCATTGGTAAAGTACTCCCTCTATTGCAAAATATTAAGCAGATATTAAGCGTGGTTTGTTAAAAAATTTGAGGTTTGTATCCACAAAAATAAATAAATTTAAGGTTTGATTCACCACATGTTTGTTGAAAATTTTTACTCAAAAGACACTCTCCTAGCTAGCATTTTTTTTAAAAAAACACTAAACTAAGTTCAGAAACCATTAGCATTTGTTGAACTGGGATTTATTTTTTTAAAATCCCCATGTAAATTCCCCAAATTTCTTTTCCCGGTTTTCAAAACACGAACATTTCCCGGCCCGTCATTATTTTGAATCTTCCTCGGTACGGAACCCCACCCCCCAGAAATGGCCTTTTGCAGTTCGCCCCCTCGAACTCCTCCGCCTCCAGCAATGCCGCCCCTCCTCCCCGCCTCCGCCGCGGCCACCCGCTTCGCCGCCCACTGGGTCGCCGACGCCCTCGCCGGCGACGAGGCCCTCGAGTTCTCCGTCCTCAAGGGTGAGGTTCCAAACCCTAACCTCCTCCCCCGTTCGCCTCGACTGCTTCGGCCTCTCACCTGGGTGGTTTTCCGCTTGCTGCCCGTCCGCAGCGCTCGTGGGCGCCTCGTCGGAGTCCCTCGCCGGCGCCCCGGAGGCCACGCGGGAGCGGGTCGCGCTCCGGTGCCTGGAGGAGGTGTCTACCGTGATAGCCGCTGGGGGCGATGCCGCGGCCACGGGGAAGGCGCTTAGGGCTGATGGCGCACGGTCCTGCGAGGATTTGCTGCTTCAGCTTGTCGGAGAGGTGCGCCGTTCGTATGCAGTGTCTCTGTTCATGTTCGCATTTCCGATTTCGTCGGATAGTGCAGAAGTTGTGTGGAGTGCTTGCATTTGTTTCTGTTCAAATTTGGGGACATTTCATCGAAGGGGTAGTGGATAGTTACTGTTAGCCTTCTTGTTCCTAAATCTTAACTCGGCATTGCAACTTTGTCTCGTTAGATTTTCCGCTGGTAGGACGATAGTGGTAGTGTCGCAGGCAATAGAGCAAGGAGTATCTCCTGAAACTAGCGATTGTGGTTTTGGGAATTGATTTTAAATTCAGACAGAATGTATCATTGCATACTTATCTTGCTAGGCAATGTCATTATCAGAACTTGTTGAAAGAAAGTAAAAATGAAGACAAAATGTGATTGATTTTATAGGACTTAGGATGGGTGGACCCTTGTTACTAATCAAACTGATGTTCCATGGTATTGCCCTTGGCTCATTCATAAAATAAAAACTCCCGTACCCACTTCCTTCGTTTAAGGCGTGCCAAATGTGTGGTGCCTTAGCAAAAATCATTCTAGAAGTGTTATGACTGCCTTGACATGTTCTGCTACTGCTCAGCTGCACATGTGATTACGAAGTTCAGAAAGATTACCACATCTCCTTAAGGTTGACTGTTTCAGTGCTATAATATGTTGCAAAAGGCTAGGTGTGCCAGTCGCCATCTTGCCTGTCATTTATCACATAGAACATCTGGTGCAGAAACTTCCTAGGTATTTATTTTGCCTCTTTGTGATTCAGTGTGATTTGGCTTTTCGCGTTGTGAAGGATCATGTGCTTCTAGGTTTGTCTATTTGTTTTTGCATATAAGGCCTGTTGTAATTTGATTATTATCAAGCCCTTTCCAGTTCTATATGATTTTATATTTGTAAGACATGAGTAAAAAAAATGCAGGTTGGAAGTTCTGGAAACTTTGAGAAGGATTTGCTTCCGCCTTTCAGCCAAGACATCCAGGACATCATTTGCATCAAGAAACATACATTACCAAAAACTTCCTTTGAGTTGGTAAGTTAGTTAAAGAGCTAATTTCAAAATTAAGAATAGAATAAGGTTATGCTTAACTTCTTTTTTCTGCTCAGCTAAGAGAAGTTGATCCAGAGATTACACATATGGCCCCACCATCCCAACTGGAGCAGAATGCTACTAGCCAATTTGACAATGATCAGTCCCTCTGCAGCAGCCAAGACCATGTAAATATAGAGAAGCCTAGGCTTCCTGGAGACAATGGGGAGCTTCAGAAAGAGGCCCTGGTAAATTTAGTGGACGAATCAGACACGAGAAGTTTTGAAAAGGATTCAGTCGCACCAACCTCTGTTCTTCACCAACTATGTACATCCGATAGTTGCTATCCTCCGCAAGAAGATGCTATAGGTGCTGCTAGTTTGGGTGGAAGGTCTCCGGAGAGGGGTCCTATCGTGGAAGGGAACATTTCAGTTGAAACTGTGCCTGCTTCAGCTAGCTCGAATGCATCTATGCAGCAAAGCATTACTGAACCATTGTCTAATCATGTTACGAATGATCATACTACTATGGTTCTACCACAATGTCATAGAGAAATATCTCCAAGTCCAGTTCACTATGTTGATGGTGAGAGACCACATGATGGTAGCAGCGATCTGTCATTGAAGGATCCCAGGCATGAAGAGTTGTCTGTGCATACTATAGTAAATCCAGATATTGACAGTGATGTTTTACCCGCAAATGCATCTGAACCTGAGTTCATCACTGCACAGGATACAGCCATGATTTCCCAACCGCACAGCAATGAAACTCATCTGAGTGCTCTGCAGCATGACACTGGCGAGAAAGCAAATCAAGATCTGGATGATGTCAGTGCAATTATTAAGCCAGTTGAAAAGGACCATTTTCATGAGGAGCTGACTCAGCAAGCTAGTGTTTTACCTTCTATAATCAGCAATGGTGCTATTCAAGCTGGGCAATTTGAAACCAACCATCAGCCAGGTGATACTACAGAGCCTACTATGGTGTTTGAACAGCAGATTTTTGATAAGTCTCATCTAGAAGTCAGTGGTGCCAGCAAGGTTAATCAAGCTCTACATGATGGTGGCATTCATGAAAGTCATGCGGTCAATGATGGGCTGAATGCACAGACTGATCCAATGCCTCAAGCCTGCAATATAACCTTGCATGATAAGATTTCAGAAGCCAGTTATTTATCTGAGGGGAATACTCGAGAGAACACAACTGACATTCAGAAAAGTGCTTCTGTTCCAAGGTCTGCTCAGGATGGAGACGGAGAAAGTGTAATGAAGATATCAAACAAGGAAAACTTTGGGGATGCCTCTGTAGAAATATCTGTCCCTTCCTCACATGATAGTTTGTGTGGCACTGCTGCTGCTGGTCTTCTGGCAATGACTAACAGAATGCCTTCCTTTGCCAAGGATCTAGACATTAATGATTCTCTTGGGGACCTGTCTCAACAAGATCTGTGCATAAAATGTGGCAAAGATGGTCAATTGTTGAAATGCAGTAACTGTTTGTTAGCTGCTCATGATAGCTGTTTTGGTTCATCAGCAACATTTCAAGAGACTGGCCTGTTCTACTGCCCAGTATGCTCCTACACAAAAGCCACTGAAGAATATAAAAAAGCTAAGCAAACATATTGCGAAGCTAGGAGAAGCCTTGCTGCTTTCCTTGGCTCCGCACATTTGGTCACTCAACATGATGAGCAACCAGCTGGAGTCCTGCCAGGAGCTGCCAACAGGCAGGGATATTCAAATGGGTGTGACTCGTCAAAAAGGAAAAGTACCCATCAGAACGAAGCAGATAACCTTCCTCATCAGCGTAATAAGAAGCAGAGAATCAATGCTACAGGTAATGGTCATTCTGGGCAGGTAGTCACTGAAAAAGTTCCTCTTCCGAATTCTGATGTTGCACCCATGAATAAACATACCCTTCTCGAGGATAATAGTAGCAGGCGAGTTCAGAATGCAGAGAAACATAAGCAGGTGGAAAACAAAGAATCTTGCAAAGAAGCTGGTAATGGCAATTCATCCCATGAAACAAGTTCACCTCAGAAAAAATGTGGTCCTCCTTCAAATCAGGATGTTGAGGCTGAGAGACAGGATGGTCGTGCAAATTCTCACCAAGCTGAAGATTCTAATGAATCAGAGGCCACATCTTCAAATGACTCTCGTAATAGATCATCACCCCCTTGGCGTAAAATCAGACACAGCAGAGCAAGATTACATGGAAAGGAGACAATGACACCAAATAAGTCTAGAAAAACTGCACAGCAGGATCAAATCATTCCTTCTTCAGCAAGACAAAAAAATTATGCATATCCACAGAAGCGTTAGTAAGTACTTACACTACTACTTCTTTCTCTCTTTATTCTCTGGCTGATTTCATATAGACAAAAGCCTAATTGATTTAGTTGTTCTTTAGATTAACTAAATATTACTGAGGTCTGTTAGAATTGAACCATATTGAGAGAGTTATAGATGCAATATACAAAACTTCAACAGATATTAGTATACTGTCATACATTGAGTCCCAATGCTCTCTTGTTTTTCCTTTTTCTTAATGGTAACATTTTTGCGTTCTTGCTCAAACTTTTTCCACTATTTTCTAAGGTCAATATAATGGAAAATATGGTGCCCATTATCTTGAGGCATTTGAAGTTCTTACGTCTTTGAAGAGGATATTAACTATGCCATGCTGATGATTTGATGGAAAGTGAACCCCAGTTTTCACATGAATTTAAATTCAGATGTAGTTTTCTTTACCCATGGTCAGTACTATTGTGTTGTGGTTTAGCAATTATTTAACAGTGTTGAATGATCACATGGTATTACCCTCTGTTGTGTGTTGACAGCTATGATAGAAATATTACATTCCAGTTTGGTTTAAAGAAAGGAGATTGAATCATAAAATTGTGCCAGGTTTCATTGTAGTACCAGTATATTTCTTCTTCATATATTCAGATGCTCCATTTATTGTCTGACATTTCATTTCTATTAACTGAACACATCTTTTCTTTCAAAAAGAAAAAAAAACTGAACACATCTGTTTGCAGTTCCAATCCTGTTGCACCAAGTGGGAGGCGCTCAAAGCTCTGTTGGACGGAAGAAGAAGAAGCAGTTCTGAAGGTAATCATACTTGGCTGTAAAATTTTTATCACTAAATTCTCGCACCATCTCCTGAGCTGGGTGTTCCCAGGTTAGATGTGCAATAATTGCTGATATTTGTACTTCTGTGCTGATCCAGGAAGCAATGGAAAAATTCACCCCACAGGATGACGCGCCAATTCCATGGGTTCAGATACTAGAATACGGCAGGGATGTGTTTCACAGGACGCGCCTCCCACCTGACTTGAGGGTCAAGTGGAGGAGCATGAAGAAGAAAGGGGTCTGTTGATGCTATCTGACGTATAATGCATTGCATGAATTCGGTCTACTAACCCTTTCTTCATCTGTTGTCATATCTATGGAAGCAGTGTAGTAAATAGTGTTGCCGCTAACTAGTCAGTGCTAGTACTATTAGGAATGGAGAGTTTCTACTGTAACATGTTTGTTCCCATGCCACACCTGTCTGAATTTGGCAGGTTATTGTAAAAAGAAAGAATGTTTATCCTTTAACTGAATAGTTCGTTCAAGGGGCGCCCTGGAAAATATGATGCACGCTGCCTCTCTGTCTTTTGAATAGAGTCCTACCTGTAGTAATACATCCAGACTTGAATAGAAGGAAAGGACTAGAAGTCCTAGTCCATGTCCGGTTGCTCGGACTTGTATAGAAGGAAAGAGGGACTAGAAGTCCTAGTCCATGTCCGGTTGCTTGTGGGCTCTTACCGAAACTCTGGTCATAGGTCGGAGTATATATATGAGAGAGATTGTCATTGTAAATTCTCGAATATAAGGAATAAAGAGAAGCTCCACCTACATTGTGTCTTGTCTACTTTGTTCTTGTGTTTATCATGAGAGGCGTGAGAGGGAGAAGATCCAACCGTTGACGACGTGTTTTACAACACGTTATCAGCACGACCGCTCTTCGTCGACTACGCTGGAGGAGTCGCCATCAAGCTCGACGCCGATGATCTCGCCGCCGTCCTCGCCGACGACTACTTCGACGACGTCGACTACATCAACGTCGTTAGCGGAAAGATCTGCTACCTCTACCTGCTACCGATCTGCACTGCAACGACATCATCGTCATCAAGCAGGCAGGTCTACGACCATGCCTAACGCCCTACGCGGTATGTATATCTACTAATAACTGCCCTACGCGGCAAGTGAAGTAGATCAATTGGCATCAAACAATGAAAGGTATGAATTGCTTAAATAAGTAGTAGATATATCTGTGTTCCGACCATCGAGCGGAAAATTAGCTTTTCAATCTACTACTTGATTGGCCTTGAAGGTAGATGACTGTGATCCTGTAGATCGTTGTGATCCTGTAGATCGTACATATGTTCATGATGAGATATAAACTTTACATAAACTGGTATACACATTATACAAGCAAGCACGAAGCTTGGCATGTTTTATCCATTGTACTATGTAAATTTGCAAGAAGCAAAACCCTACGGAGATGAATAGCTATAAGCTGCAAAATTCATCCTAATCGTTAATATGTTACCATATTAGCAAGGGAAATTGACACATGAAGCTGTTACGTGACAAAAGTGTGCCTAATGCAGCAAACTAGCAGTCATGCATATTTGTGCATGCAGACGCACACGGGACACGGCCACAGCATGGCCTCATACCGTCGCTACCAGATGGCCGCAGAAATATGCCTAGTTATGCGACGTTAATTTGCTCTGTATCCTGCAAATACAGATACGCACACATACAGTCACGATCACATGCCAACGCCTGAAGACGAATACCATCGCCCATAGCAGCCTGCCGTCTGCCGTCGCTCACCTTCATGCGAGCACCCGCGATAACCGAGTACCGCTCGGAGCCGAGGTCGAGCATGAGCAGAGCCCGTAGCCGATCTCATGTCTCCTTGCCAGATACACTTGCTATCTTATCTTGGAGTATGGAAGCGTATGGACCATCGGGACAACGTAAAAAGAATAGCGATATTATCCTTGCAGATATATAAAACAGTCGTAACCTGTAGTTAACCTTGGTTCGTTCAAGCGACGACTGCTGGCAATTTGCTTGTGGTTTGTACAGAGCTAGTTCGCGTTCATGCGATGATGTGCGACTTCAGGCGAGGGGGAGAAATTTGGGCAAGAGGTATACAAAGAATGTGGATAAATTAAAAAGATTAATAGGCATATCCCTAATCCTGTAAGATTGTTGGTTTAGAGCCTCATCCTATTAGATGTCGGACAATCAACGTGCAAGTTGGCCCGTAGCGATAGTCACTGCAATGACTAAGCATGCAGCTTTGCACATACTTTTGTAATCCAAATACCATTGTGTCAATTAGAATGACCAATTAAAAGTTATTCCACATTAATGTAAGGATTAACATGTCACTACATTAATTAGAACCCTTTGCATGGGTGTCACATTAAAAATCCGTTCTACACTGGCTTGCAACCATTGTGTTATTCTTGTATTCACACTAGCTTGCATACCATGTGTCACTCAAGCTTCTCCTGTTGAGTAGCAACCTCCATCACCCTAGGATGGCTGGTAGTCCATCGTAACAATCAACAAACTAGCTAGCAAGCTAGCTGACTTGTGCACCGTATGCACATATACTAAATGATCAGAAATTATTAAGTAAATTTTTAGTCAAGAAGGCTAAGATCAGGGGGAGAAAAATGGCCTAGAGTTGGCTAAGTATATCCAATTAGAAATTGGTTAACCCAAATTAGAATGGGTTTTTGCGGATAGATAAAAAGTATATAGACCTGGTAGTCTATTACGTGGAAAAAACATTTTTATATTATGGAATCAAAAGTATATGGGGAATTCTTGAATGAATGAGCAATTACATTTTTAGAAGAAAATTCCATGTGGATTATATTTTGTGTATTTATAAACTGAAAGTTTATGTTAAATACTTGAAGTATATAGTATGAGTATTATGCTTATAAATAAGCAAAATAAATAAAGATTTTAGACAATAAAAATAGTCTCGTAGACTTCGAATAGTGCAAATTAAAGGTATACTGAATATACCGCATTGCACACTATGCTAAAATAAATATAGCATTCATGTTGCTACACTAATAAAGTCTAGCTCACTCCATATAACAAATAACCCCTATATTTAAAAGAAGTGTGTGTAACTATTATTTTATTTCACCATAATAGCATACATAAATGGGCATCAACTTAAAGTTGCAAAATAGATATGAATTTCCATTATACTAAGCCCATGGGGATATTTTAGAAGTATGCTAGCAATGAAGATATAATATCGGCATTAGGGGAGAGATAATCTATATGAATGCCTTATATTTGAAGCAAGAAAAATCTTCATATAATATTCCTGGAAGCTTGAAGCGGGAATATAAACACACACTATATTATACTTGCATGAAGCAAAGTATATTGCCAGAAAACTAAAATTGTGACGAAGCCCATGGAGGGCGCCACTTGATGTGGCAAACACTTGAAGTGAAACTCCTCGAAGGACTTGATCCCAGTGAGAATGTGCACATGATGAATACTCACGAATGGGACATAGAAATTAGGAGAAACAACCTAAAGTTCAAGTTTAATTGTAGTAAACAAAATGCTATGTGTGGTATATCCCGGGTATCTAATAATATACTCACACTGGCAAAGTACTTGGTCATTAATTTAAAATCTACAGGGACGCCTGTTGGTTTTAGATAAAATGAACTTGTCAAGCAATTTAAATAGAATCTCCGCAAATTCCGAAGCAGAAGACCTTTAAGGTTAATTACCTCACAAATTGAGAAATATTCATCACGAAGATGAATGCCTAACACTTCAAAGCGCGCGCAATATTTTGTGTTGGGATAAGCAGAAAAATATTGACTATATAATAGTCTTATCCTGAAGATGTGGGAGAATTGAATGAATGTCGACAACATTATCTCTATAACTGCAAATGTCTCTCTAAACGAGAGTATGGATCCAAAACTAAAGTCCATGGTAGAGTTGCACGAAGCACTCATATCGGGTCAATGAAAGAATGCAATTGAGGTTGAACCATGAAGAAAGTATCTGAACCTAGAAGTTCAAACTATACGAGTCATTATGAAATAATAATATGGTGAAATACTATGGTTCATAAGTCTTTCAAAAGACTATTAAACTCCCATTATGTATGAATAAATATTCTGTAACATATCTGGCAAATGACATGAATAAATGAATAAAATATTATGCAGTTAATTAGTGGATTCTGAAAATCCTTAGAAATGATCCTTGAAGGACTCATTTTTCTCGAAGGAATAAAATAGTAAGAAATAGAATCAAAACTCATACTAAACATTAAATGTCTAAGGTAGATAATATTCTTAAATGAATATTAAAATGTCTCAAGAAGAGCATATCCTAGCAGGAGTAAAAGTAAAGAGTTCATAGAAGAACTCAAATTATTGTGAAAATTATTTATCTCTATCATGAGAAAATTTCTCATAGAAGAGAAATATTATTCTTGAAGAATTAAAGATTCCCGAAGAAAATAGCCATAGAATGACTTATCATCAGTCAACTCCTGCATGAGCACCAACAATCCTGAAGATACAAGTGAAGACTCGTACAGACCCGAATGATTAAACTAGAAGTGCAACGAGGAGTTAAATGGTCTTGAATGTACCGTACAAGCACTTGTATATGCATAAATAGCTAGCTATCATTGAATATCAAGTATCATCAAATACCATAGAAGGTATATTGGTGATTGGCAAATTGAATTATCCCCTTCAAATGCCAAATGAAGACTGACTAACCTCAAATACCGAGGTTTGAAAATATAATACCTCGGAGGTATACTAATTTGTAACTCATTGTCCCCATGTTCCTGTGAAAGGATAAAATTTATTTGTATTGCATAATTAAATAAGTGGTTATTAGTGCTCGAAGCATTGCTCCTATCATAGTCTAGAAGAACTATATGAAGTCTTTGAGGGATTAAATATTTTGGTAATTGAATACCAATATTCGTACACATTTATGAAGAATGTGCTTAAAAATCATCATGAACGTGAAGTTCAAAGAATGTCGTAATGAGGGGGAACACATATTTTCATTAAGTATTATCTAGAATGAATCAACTTAATGATTATTTACCATGAAGGTATACCACTTGATTATTAAAGATCACATATATCATTATTGCAAGAACCTGAAGTTTATGCATAATCTTGAAGATTGATCATTGTTCATGAAGAATGATGAATGTATAATTATATAAAAACCAAAAAGGTTTGATGTTGTACTCTTTTTCCCTTTGTGAGTTTTATTTGAAGGTTTCTCACATAAGGTTTTTGACGAGGCAACATATGCAATATAATTGCGGTTGATTTGTACTCTTTTCTCCAATAACCGTTTTTTCCCACTGGGTTTTGGATGGAGTTTTTATTGAGACATATACATTCGTGGTAATCGCCCAAGGGGGAGTGTTGTAATACAACCAGACTTGAATAGAAGGAAAGGACTAGAAGTCCTAGTCCATGTCCGGTTGCTCGGACTTGTATAGAAGGAAAGAGGGACTAGAAGTCCTAGTCCATGTCCGGTTGCTTGTGGGCTCTTACGAAAACTCTGGTCATAGGTTGGAGTATATATATGAGAGAGATTCTCATTGTAAATTATCGAATATAAGGAATAAAGAGAAGCTCCACCTACATTGTGTCTTGTCTACTTTGTTCTTGTGTTTATCATGAGAGGCGTGAGAGGGAGAAGATCCAACCGTTGACGACGTGTTTTACAACACTACCTACTACAGTTGATGTAATGCATTATTTAGTTTTGACTGAATCCTTGTATTTAAGAAAACGGAAACATATTTTTTTTTGGTAATATCTTAACTGTTTAATCCAAAGGAATATGACAAAATTGTGAGTTTGTGCAGCGAAGTATGAGAGGCTTGAGGCAGATGGTGGCACAGCACAACAGATGAATCATTTCTGGGTTTGGGTGTATTACGCTAGTTTTGATAACTGGACGCGGTCTAAATCATTGCTGCCGCATAAAGGAACGATCCCAGAAGCTTCTGTTAGGTGTGTGTTGGCTGTGGTGCCTGAAAGGTTTCAGTTAATGTTGCAACAAATAGGCGCCAGACAGCTAGAATAACGCTGGGAGGAATGCTTGATTTGTTTAGAGACTGTTGGAATGGAAACAGTTGTTACGAGAGGACTAGTAGTCTGTTTGGAGTTGGAGCCAACCTGACAGATTTGGGGCACCAGCTAGGATTTAGGCAAGACAGATGGCTGAACTGTAAGGATGAGTGTAGCCGTGTATGTGGTCGATAGGTAAGCACGGTTCAGCTACTGAAGCTGAGTTGTTTTTGACCGTTTCTGATAGTGATGCCCTGCATTGTGTTTTCTGGGTGTCGATGATGTAGTTGCACCGCGTGTCCCAGCTTTTAACAAGGAAAGCTCATGTATCTGGGCAGTCTTTCTTTCTTTCCTTTTTTTTGTGAAGGTATTTGGCAGTCTTTCTTTCTTTCCTTTTTTTTTTGTGAAGGTATTTGGCAGTCTTTCTTGACGGTGGAGAAGAGAGCTCTACGGCGGAACAACTTGGTAATTTGTATAGACGCCTCCGCCGCCGAGCGAGAAGCAGAATCGAGCAGGGACCGTGACGACCACCCCGTGTACCGGCACCTGCCACCGGTGCTACAGCGTGTTAAAAGTAGAGGACTGGACGGTGGCGGGACAGAGCAGTAAAGCCCGGTTTATTTGTAAAGAAGGGGAAAAAGGGACAGCGGTAAATAAATACTCCTGCTCCATTCATAAAAAAATAATATAATTCTAGGTTTCTTGATGCGTACTAATGAAAATGTAAAAAGACAGCATGTATTTTTATAGCATTGTCCCCACATACACATGGGTCTCATGTGAGTCCCGCCTAAACAACACGCGGGTCCCATCTAAATAGCACATGGGTCCCACGTGGGTCCCACCTAAACAATACGTGGGTCCCACGTAGGTCCCGCCTAAACAATATATGAGTCCCACCTAAACAATACGTGGATCCCACGTGGGTCCCGCCTAACAGTATGCATGTCCCAACTGAATGTACGCGGGTCCTACAAGGTTCCAACTTGTGACGAAGAACATCTGGCGTTGTTCGGTTTGCTGGGAGCCCAACACTGGCTGGTCTGGCAGGGGATGAGGGCCCAGCAGGCAAGCCCAGCTGCACTAGCCGACTAGCCCAGCCAAACCCATTCATCCGAACAAGGTATCTATTGGTGGGTCTCATGCTAGCTAGTATGTGTTATAGTTAAAATTGTACTGTATTCTTTTATGGACGGCGGACAGGCAGCCCCCCTCGCAATCTGCATGCCCGCCGGTAGGGCGCCGCGTTTCAGACTATCCACACCCGTCGGGTAGGGCGCCGCGTTTCATACTATCCGCACTGGGACCTGTATCCCAACCTCCAGGCCGCATTTAGCGGCAAAGGGCGTGTTTGGTTTACTTCGCAGTGGAGCCTGGCTTGCACGCACCGGCCAGGTTGACGCGGGACAGGCTCCACGCATGCAACGGCTTAGCGATTGGTTGCTTGCATCAGTTCATGCAGAACGAACACATCATTTGTTTGGTTGGCTTCACTAGTATAGCTTGTATCTAGTTAAAATAAAAAGGTAAGTACTAAGATAATATTTGTTTGACGTGATTTAGTTATGTAGTAATTACTTTTACTATGCTAGGCCCTAATTTGTTATCTAACGAACTAACATGCCATAAAATATGCTAATTATTTCTTAATCCAGTCATTAGTTTGCTAATACGTTGCATCCCACCAGCCTGGCTCTTGAGAAACGGAATCCGTTCTCGTTTCTGGGGAGCTACGTTCGTCCGGAGCTTTTGCATGCGATAGGACAGGCTCAAGCCATGACGCAGGCATCCAAACGCCCAAGACCTGCACCTGCTGAGCCTGGCCGGGGCATACCCAGGCATCCAAACGCCCCCAAAATATCCGCAGCGGGGGCGGTAGAGGCGCCGCTACGCTAGCGGCAGCTCGCGAGGCCGCTATTCCAAGCGACTTGCCGGTCGACTGCCAAAGCCGCTCCGGCCCCACCACTGCCGCTGCCCCCAACAACTTCGCGCCCGGACAGAAAGGAGCGGCTTCTCCACCGCCGGCCGCAGCTCGCCGGCGCAGAGAAGAGATAGAGAGAGGACGGAGCAGCAACCACAACAGGGGGAGCTCGCCGTCGATTTCGCGCCGAGGACAAGGAAGAATCGAAAGAAAAAAAAACAATCGAAGAAAAAAAAACCAAATCGAGGGAGGCGGAGCTCCTCGCTGTCGCTCGCCTCCTCATCTGCAGCAGCTCCTCCGCGGAGGTGGCGCCGGGGCCTGAGCACGGCGTTGCTCACCGTCGTCTTGCCATGCTTCAGTGCACGCCGGAGTTTAGAGAGAGATGCGAGAGGAGTTCAAGGCGTGCGCGGGGCAGGAGAGAGGCCAGGCCTCGGCTCAGGCGCTCAGCTCCTCCCGTCCTTCGCCGGCGGAGCAGCGCAGGAGAGTGAGGCCAACGTCTTGCTGCTGGAGAGGCTGGAGACGGGGCTGGAGAGGCGGAGCTGCTGCTCCTCCGCGAGCAGCAGCAGGTCCACGGCCTCCACGAGATCATGACCTCCACGGCTGCCTCGCGCGCTTGCAGATCCTTGCCGCACCTTGCGTGGGGAGCCGAGGCCGGCGTGGGGAAGCGCCCGATTGGAGCTGGGCGTGCGCGAGGAGTTGGGCGAGACTGGATCGAGCGCCGGCGGTCGACAGAGACGCTGAGCGAGAGAAGAAGCAGGGGATGGAGGCCTCGCGAAATATCCGGAGAAAGGCCGACGCGCTATCGGGAAAATAAAATTGAGAGAAAAAAGAAAGGAAAAAGTAAAAGAAAAAGGAAAGAAAAAATAAAGAAAGAAATAAGAATGGGAGTAGAGTAGATAAAAAAGAAAAGAAAAAGTGATGGGAGAGAGGATATGGTAGTTGGGGATGGTTGAATAAAATATAGATTAGTTGGTATAGAGGGTGAGATACGTCGACGTGAGCGAGCCACGTCGTCGGCTTTTCTCACCCGTCGGATCGGGCCGATCGACGGCTGAGATCGTGCTTTTCCCGATAAATTTGCAAAAAACCCCTTAGCTTTCACGGAAATAGAACCCGCCGTCCTCTCCTCTCTCACAGGAAATTATGCGAAGAAGCACCTACATTTCCTCAGAATCAATCCGCGGTCCACCCAAATCAACATAGCCAGATTTTCAGAAAACCCCCCAAACTTTCTCAAAATCAACACTCTATCCTTTTTCTCCCCTAGAAATTTTCTCGGAAAAGCCCTCTAATTATACTTAAACCACATGACAACCCGTTCTATTAGTTATTTCCCATACAAATAACACTATACTTACAATTCGACCACCAAAACGCGTTCGAACCAAAATATGTCAAACATAGAATTTGTTTACAATTTCAAGACCTATAAATTTATTATCAAAAATATATTTCAAACTAAAACAAATTCTCTAAATATTTATATAGGATCGATCGTACCTACGATTCTGATAGCGGAACATTCTCAAATTAAAAAATTTTCGTTACAAAAATATAATCAAAATACAAAAACCTAAATCATTGGTATGCAACAAAATTTTAATTTTAAAGTGTTTCCATAATTCATTCCCAACAATGATTAAGACACCAAAACATCTCCAGATTAAAAAAAAGACCATAAAAAATGGGTCAACATTTAAAAATAAAAAACAAACTGTAGAAAAAACTAAAAAAAACCAAACTCACTTTCTATTCTCCCATTATAGCTAACATTCCACAACAAAATTTTACATTCAAAATGTTCCAACCAATAATTCAAACACCAAAACATCTCCAAATTTTTAAAAAATTGACTATTAAAAAGGCTCAAAAATTTTTAAATTAAAAACTATTGTACGCAAAACTAAAAAAATAATCGAACTCAGCTTTCCAATATTACAGCTAACATTCGACCACTGAAATGAATTTAAAAATCTAAATATATTGTGAAGCAAACTTAAAAAATCAAACTCACTTCTCCAATTTTTCTAAGATAGCTAACAAATCTGAACACCAAAATATTTGTAAGTTAACACTTAAAATACTTTTGAATAAACAATTTTCCAACATAAAAATTCCTCTTAATACCAAAATCTACTACCAAAACCTACAAAATTAATACAAAAGATAAATTTAATGCTCCTTTTCAATTCTCTTGCATAACTTTTTATAATTTAACATAACATACGCTTCAAAGTAAAAGTTTATACAACGTTTCCATATAGGCTTTTACGAGTTCAACGTGCTCTGCCATTTATTTTTATTTAAAAAAATTTATACGACCAAACATAAATGAGGAGAAAACCATTTTTCTTGAAGCTGAACCCATTATGATGTAAAAAATGAGAACACATGAGAAGATACCGCCTCCACCAAGACAATGGTTCGAACTAACAAATGAAGAGAAAACCATTCTTCTAAAGCTGAACCCATTATGATGCATGTCACAATGATCTTTCGTGAAGGATGGTAAAATATAATTCATAATTACTTGTTCATTTAATATTGTTTTATAGTATAAAGTCAAGTTTCAATTGCTATTAAACAATGCAAAGAAAACCTGATGGAACCCTTGCTAACCCCACTTATGAGGATAATCTTGAAGAGCAAGATATTTAGAAAGGCAACTCATGGAAAAATGACACAACAATGAAATCGAGTTGAAAACAGTTAGAACTAACAAGTGAAAACATTGAGAACACATGAAAGAGACCGCCTCCACCAAGATAACGACTCGAACTAACAGATGAGGAGAAAACCATTCTTCTTGAAGTTGAACCCATTATGATGCAAAAGATGAGAACACATGAGAAGAGACCGCCTCCACCAAGGCAATGGTTCGAACTAACAAATGAGGAGAAAACCATTCTTCTAGAAGTTGAACCCATTATGATGCATGTCAGAATGATCTTTCGTGAAGGATGATAAAATATTATTTACAATTACTTGTTCATTTATTGTTGCTTCATAGTATACAGCCAAGTTTCAATTCCTATTAAACAATGCGAAGAACAAGTGATTACAGTCTTTAAAATTTAATTTTGTTTGTTTCAATTTTCCAGTGATTATAGTCTTTGAAATTTAATTTTTATACATTTTAATTTTTTTAGTAACGGTATTAGATTTCACCCAGAACATAAAAAGTTTATCCAAGAGAAAGACTATACAAGAACTGGATATAATATAACACCATTAAAATAATCCTTGTTTAATTCTAACTGCAATTCATTGAATGTATTCATCAACCCACGACACGGGCCATAAAAATCTATCAAGTAAAGGACTCCTCTTTGACCCCCTTTAAAATATAAAAAATACAATATTACAATAAACTAAAAACTAACAACTGCACCTTTCTAAAACTAAACTGCACAATCAATAAATATATTTTACCAATACTTCCATGGAAAGCACTATGTTAAACTTTGTAACGTATGTTCCATCAACAAATGATTTATTTCAAAAAAGTAAACCATTCAAATTCCGTAACTTATATGAAAAGATTTAGTACCGACCGGCTCCATCTCCTCTGGATATATACCTTGGCACATGGGCTATTACCAAGCACCACAAACACACTCCAATGTTTCTCATTACACTACCACATATAGTGACAACTCAATTACACGCAGCAAAATTGCTAACTAAAAACTAAGGGAACAAGTAACATCGACCATCAAGATATACACTGGCTCACGCAAAGGTCATGATATACATATTTCATAATGTATATTAACTGTTTCTTGACATCTAACACCTACAAACAGGTACACTGGCCTATCAAAAAGGTCAAAACGCGGCAACGCCGCGCGTTGTTTCTAGTATACTAGGAGGAGCAAGTACAGTGATGGACGAGTAGTAGGTGGAGTCTGATGTGGAAGATACAGAAACGGAGAGAGAAAGCCTATCGGGCACCTGCCGACTCGCCTGCTTCAGCCGGCGGAGAGGAACGGCTGCTCTCCCTATTGTTGAATTGAGTTGTAAGCATTAAATACTACTGGGCCCGTTGCCACAATCTGCCATGTCACGAGGCCTTGCAGCCGGCCGCCGGCGGGGTCATTAGCCATGCTCTAAGTACTGTACTACATTTGGATCAATTCTGGAGCACGTAGTACCGGTCAAGTGGAGCGAGCGATTTTGTAATGAAATAATCGAGGTGAGCAGGGAATATGGTGTCGAACCGCGTATCTTGCTCACTGCCTGGACCAGGCCACAGCTGACGCGTCCGTGCCAGGCTCCAACGGGACTACGGTAGGCACCAATGCGATCCGGTAACCAAAGGCAACGTGGGCCAAGTATGGTCTATGTTAAATTTGGAAGATGAGATAGAAAAAAACAAACTTAAAATCTGGTGTCTTTGAATTGGTTTCTATTTTCAGGCTAGAGTATGAGAGTCCGGCCGTATAGGCTATGGTGTCAACATGATCTTGTTTTAAACCTGAGAAATTACTAGGGCCCTGGATCGCCATGGTCAGTGACACGATTAGGATGAATATAAAGATGTGGTGAAGTGGACGATAATTAACCGCTAAGCATTGCAATGTTGTTGAACCAGTTTCACAATTTTTTTTTCCCACAGTCTCTCTTATTGTTCCATGACATGGCCGAATGTTACACTGCAATATTAGCAGCGAACATTGCATATAGCCGTGCACATAGCCGCTGTATCCCAACAACCAACCTTATAGTCGTCGTCGTAACAGCACCATTTACGACCCTCTGGCCTACAATATGGTGCACTAGACGGATTCACAATTCCTGCTTGAGCAGATGCTGAAGACGATTTCACAATTCCTGGTTGAGTAGAAGTTGGAGAGACGACTTCGTCTATGTCTCAGACCTATTTGTAAGAGGTAACTAAGAATAAGCATTTTTCACCAAAAAAAAATGGCTACAAAATAATTGGAACATTTGGCAACTCTGATTATTCCACATGCCCATTGCGTTTGAGTTCTTAAAACGAATAGACCGTCTACCCAACAAATAACATTGTGCATAAAAACACGTAAGTAGTTTTTTAATGGTTTTCACTTACCCCGCGCATGAGCTGCAAAGTATCCTAGAAAAAGCAACGAGAGGAACACGAATGCATTCATTTGCTTTATGTACTTCTCCATGTAGGAATTCCTAAAATTAAAGAAATTCTTTTGTGACTCTACTAGAAGAGTGTTTTGGTGTATGTGATGCTCTTCCGGCCTATGCACAATAGGTTTATATATACAACTTGTCACTCCAAAATTGGTAATCCCTCCGTCCTAAATATAATTTATTTTGGGTTTTCTTGATACATGGCTTTTGATATGCACTTAGATATATAGGTATGTCTAGATACATAGTAAAAGTCATGTATCTAAACATCTCAAGTATTTTAGGACGAGGGAGTAGTGATTTATTTCTTGCTAACATTGTGATCTCTATCTCGATCTCTATCTCCCCCTTAAAATAACCATTTTAAACTTGCCTATGTCCACTATCTCTATCTCTACCCCTTAAAAGAATCATTTCAAACTTGCCTATGTCCACCATCTCTATCTCTTCTCTATCTCTACACCTTAAAACAACCATTTTAAGGGTCTGTTTGGAACAAAGGATTCGAAAACAGAGGATTGGAAAAACACAGGAATAGATAGAAAGAGCTGTTTGGAACAAAGGAATGCTTATTGTAGGAATTAGAACACATACCATTGATAAAATACATTTCAGTTAATAATGATAAATTAGTTAACATCATTATTTCTTTGAAACCTGATTAGAACACATGATAAATCAGTTAACATTATTATTTCTTTGAAACCTGATTAGAACACTTACTGTGATAAAATACATTTCAGTTAATAAGGATAAAATAGTTAACATTATTATTTATTTTTTTATTTCTTTGAAACCTGTTCCACGTGAGCAATTGGCTCGCCACCACAAGCTGTATTTAGTATTTTACTAGAAACTTAGGGGCGCGGCCTTGCCGCGCCAGCTTGAGCTGGCCAATCTAATGACTTGTGCGCAATCTGTATATTCTTTGTACGATGAAATGCTGATTGCCAACTAAGGTAGCTAGATTCGAACAAAATAGATCAAATGATGCTTATATTGTGAAAATCTTTAGAAAATCGATGCCGGTTAATCACCTACCAGTCACTTTTTTGTAGAGCCTGTAAGCATACATAAAACGTAGAAGCAACAGAATGAGGTATGCTTTGTACAACAATTAAGGTGTCATTATTATGTTGCTTCTACAAAATCGTGAGAAGTATAGCTTGTATATATATCAATTAAGACATCTTCCTTCTGTTGGTTATACAAACAGTGAGAGGCCTTGATGCCTTGAAGTTCCTAGACTTATAACTGGCGCTTCACAATGCAACATTTCATACAGATTCCTTGATTTATACCTCGATAAAGGCCAAACACATTTGCTAAATGGAAGAGGCGATTACAGCAGCAGGAGCACGTCATCTCTGATGTCATGCATCCTGACCAGTGGCCAGCCAACCATTTATAGTGGTACATTTGGTAATCTACAAAACCATGACAAAGTCAAACACAATAATACTTCCAAACTACTTAGTCTAAGATGAATATTATCCGGCTAAGCGTAAGATTGTGTCCTGACATTAATTCTTAGCTATCTTATAGCGCTAACAGAGATAATCATAATTATTTTGTATACAAATCGCAATAAAGGCTTTATATACATGTGATTGTACTATTAGAATACCAAACAATAATAAGATTTACTTGAGACATGTAGTGTAAAGAAAGATATGAGTGTGGATCTAAAATAATCATAAGAGATTAATATATATTTGAAAGAAAAATATCTTTATTATCGATGAAAGAAATATTTTACACTTGGAGCAGTCTCAATATCAGCATATCGTGCAGCCATTTTCATTCCTAATCATAGATAGTGCCTGTCAGATAGCTGCTGTTTGGTGCAAGCTTTAAAGTTAATATCCTCATCTGTCATCTTACAATTCAAACAGTTGCACGATAATATGGAGACTGATAGTAAATTGCCTGATGTATCTACAATCGAGATATTAATCATTGACTCTGTGTAAAAGGTATACTATTCTTTTTATTTTCGGTATCAAAACTATAATAGAGTTGGTCCTCGGACATGGTTGGTTGCATCTTAAATTTCAGGTTTAACATCACTATGAGATACAATACTCACATGCAACATTTAATTACTTTGTAATCTCGTTATTGCCTTTCTCATAAAGGGAAATTTCATAGCAAGGCTGAAGAATTCAGAAACCACTGGGATTTATGACCAAATTCATCCTTGGTTAACCATACTGAGATTTTTATGTCTTGGAAATCAGAATAATATCATCAACTTCAAATAAAAGAACAGTCATAGACTATTCTTTTGAGTATGCAGAGCTGGCCTACGGTGTTGTTAGTGAATTATTCTTGAAGAATTATTTTAGCTACAGAACCATCAATAATAGTAAGTGATACAGATATCACATAAAGCATAGTTCTCCTTCCTTGAAAAATCATATCAAATGCTGATTTTAAAGCATGTCTATTCTGATTTCTGATACAGTAAATATATTTTGTTTTGACCAAACTTATTAGCTCCACAACAACGAAGAGTACTGATAGAAAATGTATACCTTGTTGATGGAGCAGTGTTAGATTAAGCCAGCACAGTGGCTAGATATATCAATTTGATTACCTTCAATTTTGATAAATCTACTCTGGAACAATTATGCTAAGTGAAAAAGCAACACGCCATTAGACTATTGGATCACAAAATAATTGCTAAGCTAACCGACTATGATTTAAATTATGGGCAACAAAGTAATGTATATATTGTTTCAACATAATTTGAAGTAGGTTCAGTACTAAACAAAATTAATGGCATAGATCGATAGGTACTACACAATTGCCTATCAAACTCTGAAATTGAGATGTAGTATCTTCTTTGACTTCTGCGAGCACCCAACATATATGCGTACAGTTGTACAAGATAGATTAAATATGCCAGATAAAAATTCAGAGAAAACCAATACATGTAGCAGGAAGTAACTCACCCCAGCATTGTAGTCACCTCCCCCACCTGGGATGTCCTGTGGATCCAAGAACTTCTTTCGCTTGGAGAAGCATGGCTGACACCTATCCGTTCGCCGGGCGTGGGGAGCATGACTTTTTTGCAGCCCCAGCGTACGAGCAGGGTGGACTCACCCCTACGAGGTTCATGAGGGAGATGAGGTTCTTGTTGACCTTGACAACGAACACCATCTCGACGACCTCCATGGTGAGCGCTCCGTGACGCGGAGGCTGTCGCAGAACCGCGGCTCGAAGTTGATGCGATGCGGAACATCCAGGAGTTGATATTCGGGCCCGCCATGGACGAGCACGGGGCGGAGGCCGACGCGGGAGAGGAGGACGAGGATGCAGATCACGGATGCCTGGAGCTCTGGCGACTTCATCGCCGCACCGCCGTACTTGACCACTACCGTCTTGCCTTTGAAGATTCGGGTGACGGGGAGCGCCTCCGAGAGCACGTACACTTGGCTCAGTGCGGCGGCGGGGGCGGCGCGGCCGCGGATGTGGTGGAGACGCGGCGGCGGCGGCGGCGGCGGCGGCGGCGGCGATGGAGGCTCGATCTGGTTCTGTACCGCGGGTTGAATACGGTAAAGAACGAGGGCTTTTGCGCAAAATTGCTCAACTTTTGAACCATCCCAGCTGTCCGTGCACGATCCGACGCTCCAGGAAATTGAGGCGACGTGGCCCTATCGGCAGCTCGCGGTTTGGGTCCAGGATTCGTGTGTAGAGATTGTTTTAAGTACTGTGTGCTCTTCGTTGTTCTCTTGTTCTCTCTCCCCGCGTGCTAGTTTTCCTCCGCCATCAGTGAAAAGCATTGGCTCACGGTGGATGTTTTCATTCCTGTGTTTTGTGGAGGAAACGAAAACTTTTCTCTGGAACGGAGAGCTCCATTCCTTCATACCAAATGCCTATGACGTCAGCAAAACACAGGAAGACCAATCCTTTGAAATTCCTTTGGAAAAACTCCATTCCAAACGGAGCCTCAACCTGTATGGGTAGATTAAAAGCACAGCTCAGGTAGTAAACCTGTTTGGGAAAAAAATTCTATGCAGTTGTGCTGCAAACTCTGTCCCGTACAGCCGTGCTCTTGATGAATGACACGTGAAGGGTCAGAGAATCCCACGTCCGTCGCTTCGTCGTGCGGCTTCAAGCGCAGGTGCCCACGAAAACCTGCGGCTTGGCTCCAGCTTGACCTTGGCTTAGTTGCGAACATAAAAAAAGGCATCGCCGGCATCTGCCTTCTCCGCCACCGTGAAGGCCGAGTACATAGCGCCATGGCGGACGACACTTCAGTGCAGTCGTCGTGGTCGTGGGCCTGTATGGAGTCGAGGTTCTGGATGTCATTGATGTGCAGACTTTTAATTTGCATCTCGTCTGATTAGCCCAGATCATCGGTGTCATGGCAATACACATATGATCTCCAAAATTGGGTGGAATGCAGGATTCAGGCCATGGAAACAATTGACTAAGCTTTGGAAAGGATTACTTCGTTCAAAAAAAGAAAAGATTAAAGTACTATGGATAGATTTTGCTTAGCGGCCTCACGGCAATTCAAGCAGCGGAAACTGATCCAGGTGTGTTACTGTGTTAAAGATGAGATCAACATAAGGACTAAGCACGAATCTAGCTAGGGCGTAGCCACCGGTCCTCTTGGTGCACGAAGGACAAGAGCTCACCCACCGGCCGCCGGCAGCACCTTGATAGAGCCCTTCACGTGACAGCACCTCTCGAAACAATGGAGGTCGATCTGCTACTCCGTGCGGCGGCGCGCCGACCTTGCACCTCCGATGGGGGAACCAGGCGGTCAAGGGGCATTGGAGCCGAGCCGCGGGCGTCAGGCGTGGAGCCGATTAGCCGAAAGACGAGCTCGCAGGAGACACGGAGCTTGCAACGTTGGATTATCTGACTTCTGACCCCCACGTGTCATTCATAGAGAGCAGGGCTGCACAGATGGGAGTTTGCAGCACGGCTGCATAGAATTTTTTTCCGCTGTTTGACCGTATCTGAATATCTGATAGAGATTGAGAACAGCATTGTGTTTTCTGGGTGTCGATGACGTAGCGGATGAGGTTGCACCGCGAGTCCTAGCTTTTAACAAGGAAAGCTCATGGATCTAGTCTCTTTCTTTCCTTTTTTTTTGAAGGTACTCGCGGTGGTCAATGATTTTGTTTTAGTCTGAGAAATTACTACGGCCCCTGGATAGTCATGATCAGTGACACGATTAGGATGAGAGATGTGGTGAGGTGGACGATGATTAACCGCTAAGCATTGCAATGTTGTTGAACCAGTTACACACCCTTTTCTGTTTTGCCCACACACTCTCTTATTATTCCATGACATGGCCTAATGTTACACTGCAATATTAGCGGCGAACATTGCACCTAACAGTGCACATAAGCTCAGTATCCCAGCAATCAATCTTATGGCCGTTGTAATAACAACACCATTCACGACCCTCTAGCTTACACTGTGGTCCCCAAGAGTGGTTCACAATTCCTGCTTGAGCAGAAGCTGGAGACGATTTCACAATTCCTACTTGAGCAGAAGTTGGAGCGCCGACTTCATCTACGTCTTGACCTATTTGTAAGAGGTAACAAAGAATAAACATTTTTCACCAAAAAATGGCTACAAAATAATTGAAACATTTGGCAACTCAGATTATCCCATATGCTCATTGTGTTTGAGTTCTTAACACGAATAGACCATCTACCCAACATATAGCATTCTGCGTAAACATGCGTAAGTAGTTTTTGTAATGGTTTTCACTTACCCTGCGCATGAGCTGCAAAGTATCCGAGAAGAAGCAATGAGAGGAACACGACGGAATTCGTTTGCTTTATGTACTTCTCCATGTAGCAATTCCTAAAATTAAAGAATTTTTTTATTCTAGAAGAGTGTTCTGGTCTATGTAATGCTCTCTTGGCCTATGCACAATAGGTGTATATATAGAACTTGTCACTACATAATTGGTACTCCCTCTGTACTAAATACAATTAATTTTGGGTTTTCTAGATGCATGGCTTTTGATATGCACTAGATATATTGCTATGTCTAGATATATAGTAAAAGTTATGTATCTAAACATCTCAAGTATCTGGGGACAGAGGGAGTTGTGATTTATTTTCTGCTAACATTGGGATCTCTATCTCTATATCTTCTCTTCTCTATCTCTATCTCTACCCATTAAACAACCACGTCAAATTTGTCTACGCCCACCCAATGTTTTCCACAGCAGAGATGGAGCAATTACTTTACTAGACATTGAATTGCTTCTTATCACCCTAGGTTCCAAGGAAAAAAATTAGGTGTAGGAGGGCTGCAAATCAACTCCTGTGCGGCCCTCCCGCCGATTTGCGCCACATGGACAGACCAAGTATCCAAGGGCAAGCGACGTCTGCGGCTCCTGTAGGGAATTCAGCTCCGAATCCTCAGCCTTGTACGTGACCAGCTGGCTCATGCGTGCCCTTGCTCGACCGAAACAGAGGAAGTAGTGATCTCAATCTCTATATATATCTCTTCTCTTTCTCTATCTCTATCTCTATCTCTATCTCTATCTCTATCTCTGTCTCTACCCCTTAAAACAACCATTTCAAACTTGCCTATGTCCACCTAATATTGTGGTCCCAGCAGAAATGGAGCAATTACTTTACTAGAGACCCTAGGTTCCAAACCTCCACCTAGCATAGAAACAATAAAAATAGGTTTCTAATTAAATTTATTTAATGTTATGATTTTAGTTAAAATCACATATTTACACCTCTTTAGTTGGTATCCTTGATCGTACAATGGCGTCCCTGTACAATGGCGTCCCTGTAGATCGAACGGACATCATAGTTTCAGGATGCAAAATGGATTTTTTTCCACACAATATGAGCACAAACCGCCGTTAAAACCAGAGAAGGGAAAAAGACAAATAATTTTAATAGCTTGAGGTTGAAAATTAATTTGAATACGATATGAATCCGGATGTTTATCCGAATACGAAGTCGGATGTCTCGAATTCGGATATATATTTGGATGTTTACTTGATTTAAAATGTAATATATAATTTATTTTTTATTGATTATAAACATGTTGAAAAATAACTAAATTTAATATTTATATATTATTAGTAATTAATCTTGACATAATCATCTTAAATAGTTTCACTAAATATATTATTATTATATATACAATTAATATCACTAATTATTAGTGATATATATGCTTTAACAATTTTTATATGTGTTTATCCTTATTTGAATACGGATGTTGTCGAATACGAATGGTAAATCGGATAGAGAAAATGAAGAAAACGAATTCGGATATGGATATCCATATGAGACATTTTTCCCGTATACGAATACAGGGCAGTGTTCAGATACAACAAATTTTCCTTATTCAATAAGTTTTTCCTATTTACTCTTCTCACAGAATATGTTTTTCAGACACTATTCATCTAAAACTATTTTTCCTCCCACCCAGCAGAAGCGATGAGGTGACTGGACGGACGGTGGCGAGACAGAGCCGTAAATAAGGGTGATCACCCAACCTCAAAAAAAACACTATTTATCCAACTTTTTCCTATTCATTCCATCCCTTCCACTCACAGAACACGCTTCCCAGCACGATCTACCGTATTTTTTTTATCTACTGTGTTTTTTCCCTAAACTAAAGTCACACTAAATGCATTAATTCGTACGTGCGGGAGCGGCGGCGCTGGCAGGCAGGGACCAGAGACACAACGGTCGCCGTCGACTCTCTGCTGGACCAGGCCAGGCCAGGCCACAGCTGACAGCTCCGTGCAACGCAGGACGCAACGGAGCGGACGGGAGACGCCAGATGCGTATGCCGCCGGCCTGCGTTTACCCATTCTGCGTGTACACAACGTCACGCTGGTGCCTCTTCTTTCCTTCGCTCTCTTGTCAACAAGCAAACCAACCTTGCATTATTCCTAGCTGATCCGGCTCAAAAAGTGACAGTGGAGTGGTAGCGCCAATAGTGCTTGTTTGCTGATGAGAGAGAATGTGCTATCGGTTTTTTCCTTTTCTTTTGCTGAAATTGCGTTTGAGTTTGTTGGCGCATGCTGTTTACGGAAGTTAGTTTACGCCTAACCCTTTGGTTGATACAATAATGAATGGGCAGGGCCGTATACTAGCAGGTGCAAGATGGGCGATTGTTCAGGGCCACCAAAAATTAAGGGCCTCCAAATCAGCATTTAGTACTAGCTACCAAAGCTTAATTAAATGGAAAATGAAAAACCTGCACAAGTCTGAAATATGAAAGGCCAGCTAGCGCTAGTTGAACAGCCTAGCTAGTACATACTAGTGATTTGCACGCGCCTTGGCGCGCGGCTTAATCTTTGACTAAATAAATAAAATAAAATATATGATTCTTTTGGTTGAGATCCAACAATCAAGAGGCCATCACTCCATGTCTTTTGGCAACATATCATTAAAAAAGGCTCTCCTCGTATTGCTTTTTGTTCTCGAGCAAAAACCAAGTCGATCCTTAATAATTGCCTATTTGCCTTTACTGATGATATACAATCGGCATTTGAATAACAGAGTGCACGATATCTAGTAGTAATCATATATATCATATTATCATATAGTAGAAGAGCATCGTAGTTGGAATCATTTAAATACATAGATTAACTCGTAGAACTAATTCCATGTGTGTGACATCTCTGATGTAAAAATGCAGAAAACACCTTTGACACAGGTTAAAAAGGGAAAAAGTGATGTTGGAATTCAAAAATTCTTCAAAATTCAAATTTAAATTCAAAAACAAAGGTTGTTTGACACCCAACTGAAATCTCAAAATTTTGTACTAAACTTGAAAATCTCCAAAAATAAAAGTTGTTTGTCATCACAAATAAGGCCTAGTCACTGTTTGGAACTTTTGAAAATTTTGCATTTTAGCCCCTCAAAAACTCGAAAAATAGTTCTGAACACCTTTTTGAATTTGGGTTGTTTGAGCTTGAAAAATTTGAAATTTCAGGTTCACCTCAAAAAGAAAGTTGTGTCCCACCTCTCAAATTCCAACTTTTTTTTACACTTTTTCATGTTCAGTTCAAATTTTTGGAGAAAATTCAAAAGGGGCAAAGGAGCTCCACGGAGCTGCCAGCTCGGCCCTGGCGCGCTCTGCGCCTGGCCGGAGCTCGGCCGCCACGTGGCCGGCGAGCGGCGGAGGCCGCGCCGAGCTGGCCAAGGCGCGGCGTCGGGTGGCTCTTGTCCTCGAGCGTTTGTCCAAGCCCTCCGCGCCGTCACATCGCCGCTCGTCCGCTCGCCTTGCCTCGCGCCGCGCGAGCGCCATCATGGCGGTCGGAGCGCCGGCGTGGCCGCGCGCGCGCGCGTCGCGCTGAGCCGCTTCGCGCTAGATTCCTCCCGCTACGCTCCAAGACGCTCTGCAGAGGATCTTCCACTCCCTCACGCCACAATCTCCGACGCCCAACCATCGCGCGCGCTCTGTTCGAGCTCGGCGCGCATCAATGGCGCGTCACGTCGGCCATCACTCCTCACGCGCGCTCCCGAGGCTGCACGACCCCTCTCTAGCATGCCCAAGCATTCCACCGAGCCACTCACACTCTCCCCTAGCTCGCGCACTTCTCCAGTTCACTCCCTCGCGCTCGCTCCCGTCGTCTTCAACCTCGCGCCGCGCGGACCGAGCCGAGCTTCGAAGCGAAATTCGCCCTACACTCTCCACCATTTCCAAATTCCTTGCGCACGGAGCTAGACCCCTTCACTAGCCTCCCATTCCCCCACTCCTCTCGAGCTGTCATCAATTCTCCGGCGAGAAATCGAGATTTCCCCCAAATCTCCATTTTTCGGCCGCCGGAGCACCCTCACGTCGAGCCCCTACCTCGAGCCGTCCCCGAGGTCAACCGAGCACGCCAACAGCTTCCCCGAGTTTCACTGATGCTCTAAAGCCCCTTCAACCTCGGAGAGCGCCACCGACCTCACCGGCGTAGAAGCCGCGGCGGCCGCGCCGCCACTGCATCGCCGCCGGCCATTTTCCGAGCTTCCCCCGGCCTCCCAACCGCCACCAATCGACTCGTGGTGAGCCCCTGGTTCTTTTCTCCCACTTCCCCGACCCTATCTCGCCATCGTTTGGCCGGCGCAACTCCGGCGACGAGCCGAGGACCTAAGTTCATCGTCTTCGTTTTTCCAGGGTTCCCAGTGCAAAAGTCAGGGACCTGTTCGTGAAGTTTTCAAAAGATCCAAGGGCCGGCGCGTAAAAAGATTCTTAAGGTTTAACCCTTTTCCCCGAAATCTTGTAAAATCCACAAAAAATCGTACAAAAATCCGAAAAATGCACAAAAATACTCCCTGGATTCTTGAGATTGTAAACTCCAATCTCATTTTAGCATGTATATACTTTTGGAGAACCAATTTTGAATTAAAATTCAAACTGTGAATTTAGAAACTTGTGCACCATTTCAAATCCAGGGCTTCGCTAGGGCTGAGCTTTGGATATGTTTTTTGTAGTGACTTTGGACACCTTGTGTCCAAAGGGGACCTAAAAATATGGACTATAGCTTCAGTTATGAATTAATTTGTGATTCCTGTCTTTTTGCAGTCCTGAAATTATTAAAAATAATCCATGCAGCTAAAAGTCAACATGTTTCTCCAGAGGCCCAAAAACTTGTTAGCACATCTGTTAAAAATGCAAAACTTAATTTTTGCTCTGTTTAGACTAGCAAATAAATAGATATGTGCTTCCGGATAGAAATTTATTGAGGACTGTCCAAGGGTTATTTTGAGCCACCACTTGGCCAGAGCCCTCCTTGCATCCATGACTAGCTCTGGTAGGAAAATTTCCTGATTTGAATGTATTTTCGATTTTATATGAATTTATCTTGTTTATGTAGGCAACAGTTTGTACTATTTTTAATAAATTCTGTGTAGCTCAGTTTTAGCTAAATTTTGGAGTGAGCCTAACTCTTATACTCTAGTAGCTGTCATAAAGTTTATAGATAAAAAGGATGAACAGAAAATAAGAAACAAAAATGAGAAGAAATTAAAGTGGAATTGAGTTATGTAAAAGAATAGCCCTTTTTGATAATTAATTAAAACAAAACATGGAAAAGTCTAAATTCCAGAACAGCACCCTAACTTCAAAATAATAAATGGAAATTCTTTTATATATGTACACAATCACCATCAAAGATGCGTAAAATTTTTTCCACACCCCTCCTCTATTTTTGCGAAGGAAAAAGTAGTACTTAAGCATGTCTAGGTGAATATGGCCTTCAAGGCCTTAGTTTTGGAATCAATAGGCAGCCATTTTAAGTTATGCATCTCATGTAGAAGGCGCTGTTGCCGACGGCTTCTACCATCTCATCCCCGCCGACGGAGAAGGCACCCCGGAGAACGGTGCCGGCGAAGGAACAATCGACCCGGAGGCTAACCCCCAGCTAGAGCAAGAAGGCAAGCCCCGGAGCATAACCTAACCTTTAAAGTTTATGCATCTATGAATTTCCCTATGCTTGTGCATTTACATTTCAAGGAGTTGATTGAATACCTTAGCTGCACATTTCTAGTACCTATGACTTGCAACACTAGAATGAAAGGATCGATAGGGCATTGCTTTAGGTCCGTTACAAGTCGAGTGATTTCCTGTCACTCGCGAGACATAGGAGTTGCTTGTCTTTACTTATGTTGGAATCATAAGGATGGACGGGCGGGATGGTAGATGTAGATCTCCCGTCCGTGTATGATAATTGATTTAAGGTCGAAACGTGTGGTTGAGTGTGTCAAGTTTTTGAACGTACCACATGCATGCCTATATATGGGAATCGGTAAACCCGGTACCAGATTGAAGCAGCTAGGGCCGATAGCCATCTCTCCTTGGAAACTTTTGTTTCCCCTGCCGTACACTTGTGGATATATGCGTGAGACTATGAGTGAAGCAGTAAACCTTTATCCTAAGGAAGTGGACCCGGTTCCGAATTGTGGATCGATGGGAAAGGTTGGGAAGTGCTTGTACCTTTTATAGCAAGCATTATCCGTGTGTGTTGGGTTTCCCCTGGCCAGGTAGCAAAATTCGGTTCGAACTGTACGCTTCTCGCGGTTAATGAGACTGCTTGACCGCCTTGCTGCATTGAGTAACAAGTGGAACTATGAGATTGATGAACTTGTTGTATGAATTAAATTGTATTGCACCACTTGTATGCTTAGAGGATGCTAATCTAGAATGGTTAATCTACTAGAATATGATGCTAAAACTTTGAAAGCAAGGATCTACTTTTAGTTGCTTTTTGGCAAACAAACCCACCAGCCAAAAGCCTCTCATGTCTAGATGTCGGTGATGAAGATTTCACCCGACGGGTAAGCCTTGCTGAGTATTAGTATACTCAGCCTTGCTTGTGACTTTTATTACAGGTACAATGTTGGATATGGCAGTCGATGCCCTTACTTGGCCGACCCAGGTTCCCCCTGGATGGCACATCGAGTGGGTTCCGTCCTCTGCCGAGGAACGGGAGGAGTAGCACCGTGGCAGGCTTCATCATGGTGTTACTTGTATCATCGTTAGTTTATCTTTCCGCTGCAATGAACTATTTATTTCCGCTGCAATGAATTTGATACTCTGATTTAAATTTCAAACTCAGTCTGTAATAACTTGTGATACTATTTATGTATGTTGAAATTATGGATTGTAGTAATCTCTGGAACTCACCTTCGTGTGGGCGTGCCTGTTGTTTCGATCTAGAAAAGTACGTGGTTAAATCGGGTTTAATCCGACGGCGCTCCAGCTTATTCCGGATTAAGTGCCTGACTACTTGATTAGTGGTCCCGGGGTACTTAACTTGGAATAATTTCGGAGTGGTCCGCCATAATGTGTGACACAGTAATTGCATTCTTTGTGCATGACTTGGCAGCTAAAGTCTATTCATGAGGGTAGGTGCATATATTGTACATTCCTATTATACAGATGTTGTAAGGTGTTTATTATGCAGCTGTCTAATAGAGGGTTATATGTTATGAGAATCCTTAGATTATTTGGTTGTTCATAATTTATTTACAAACCAAAGATTGACAATATTAAGTAATGTATAGTTTTGTGTAGGTGAGGAAAATAAATATATATTATAAAGGATCGACCTACAGATCTTATATAATCATTTATAGGAACTAATTACTGAGGCACTTTGAATTTAAAATTTTGGTACGGTCCGAAGGTTTATGTTTTTGAATTTTGATTGTTTTTTATTGAACACTTCTTAATTTGATGACGTTTTGGTATATGAATCGTAGATACGACGGGTCGTAGATAAATGTGTGCGTGAATGAATGTGGAAGGTGCTTTTGGGTTTAAAAATATGTTATATAATAAAGTTGCAGGGAAGTAATTAATAGAATGGGTTATTGCGTAATTTTAGTAAAATTTGAGGGTTATTTAAGAATATTTATGAGGGAGGGAAAAGGCCGGCGGGTTGATTCTAAGGAACTTTAGGAGTTCGCGTTTTGGTGGTTGAATTTTACATATAGTATTGGTTGTAGGGAAGTAATTAATAGAATGGGTTGTTACATAATTTTAGTAAAATTTGAGGGTTCTTTAAGAATATTTTTGGGGAGGGAAAAGGCCGGAGGATTGATTCTAAGGAAGTTTAGGAGTTTTTTTTTTAAAATTTTGATTGGCCGGTTGGGGGTGGGCTGCGGGTTAATTCCGAGGAAATCCGAGGGTTTCTTTAAAAAAATCCTAAAAGAGGGTGGACCGCGGGTTATATATCTATAAAATTCAGGGGTTTTTTGTTAAATGAGTGGACGGGAGGTTGTATTTCCATAAAGTTCAGAGGTTTTTTTTGTAAATTGACGAAAAATGGCACGATGTGGGCCTCCCTGGCCGCTGGAGGCGCCGGCTTTCTTAAGGTTAAATTTCTCTCGCTGTGAAGATATACAGCTTGCATGCACGCATGCAAAATCAATGGAAGACCCAACTACTATTAGCTACGTGGCCTGCATGCAGATAATGGCTCCTGGGAAATCGATGCATGCTCACGGGGTAATTACCATCTTAGAGCAACTCCAACAGTTAATGCAAAGGAACTTGGTTAGGTAAAAATAGCAATTGAGCGCTAAATCTAGCTTCCAAGAGATAAGCTAAAAGCGTTGGTTCTGCTTCTCCTTGGTCAACCCGTGAAAACCGGTAGGTATTTTTGCCTATGCGCGTTCGTTCGCAATCCCAGTCTCCTGCACGCATGCCCCTCCCGCGCACGTCCTTCCCACGTCAGATATGGTCGCACAAGGCCCGGTCACATATGCCAGCCCTTGATCAGATGTAGTCGCACGAGGTACATCGTTGGACAGAGCAATGATGCCCTTTATCAGATGATTTTGTTGATCAGAACAAGAATACGGTGGCCAGTAAAGGCAGGAACGGCAGAGTCCAGCGGCCACGAGCGGAGTCGCGGCCGGCGTCGGTGGAAAAAAAAAGATCAGAGTAAAAAAAAAATGATCGGATCGAGTTTGAGTCAGGTTTGAAAACAGAGTCCAGATATATACCTTGTCTGTTGGTTTTCCCTCTCTTTTAGGAGTATTTATATTTTTTTACAGACCTTCTAAATAGCTAAACTATCTAGGATTATTGCTACTCTTTTGGAGTTGCTCTTAGTCTCTGTAGTGGAGGTTTATGAAATCCAAATGGAGTATAAAAATAAAGAACACGGGAAAGGTCTTAGCCAATGGGAAAGGAGCAAATGTACTTCCTGTAATTAGGGAAAAAAATCGGTGGCATTTGCTCAGGCTTGTGATTTGCATTCGACGGTGGAAAGAAAAATTAACGACGTGGACGTCGTAACCTGTCCAAATCAAAAAATAATCACGAGGCAACTAATAGGTATTATTTTTAAGGAAGTATTGTTTATATTAAAAGATGTCGAGTTGTTGTGGAGGTTGTGTGGCAAGCCATATGGGAACGGTAGTATAATATTGTATTTTGAGCAAAATAAGGTGCTATATTGAACGGATTAGCAAAATGTTTTGTTGCACAACAAATATTTAGGTTTTAAAATTTTTAGTAACTTTTGTGTTGATTATTTTTTGATTTGGACATGTTTTGGTATGTAAATTTTAGGTATAATGAGTCTATGTAAGCATTTGCATAAGCGATTGAGAAAGCGTTTTGAATTTAAAAATATATATTCTACAATAAAGTTGTAGCTTCCAAATTTTAGATCAAGTTCTATGTTGCGTAAATTTTGATTTTAAAGCGTTTCGGTGTTTAAATTGTACATATAATGTTATTCGTGTAGAAGTAATAGATGGAACGGGCTATAGTTTGATTTTAATAAAGTCGAAGGGTCCCTATGGAAAAAATCCAGAGAGGGGATCGGGACTGCGGGTTGATTTAGCGGAAAATTAAGGGCTTTGCTGCAAATGTCCCTGGACCGGTACTGTTGGACTGCGGGTTGATTTCGTAAAAACTGGAGGGCTTTTTTGAAAAATTTCCTATGAGAGAAGGCTTCACTGTGGGTTATATTTCGGTGAAACCCGAGGGCTTTTTTGTAAAGTTACAGGAAAAGGCACGATCTCGGCCGTCCGTCTGGCCGATCCGGCGGCCGGGAATTGCGGCCGACGTGGACCACCTGGCTGGCCGCCGTGGCCGGCGGCTTTGATAAGGTCTATGCATGAAGTAGCATATGAGGCCCTAACATGCTCCACCTCTCTCAAATTTCCAAACATCTCAACTATTTTTTTTGCTTACTATTACTATATAGCAAGATAGAATACCATTTTTAAAATCATATTTTATGGACCTATTTTAGTAAAAAAATTAGGGCCTCCTACGCTTTTCGCTCCAGGGCCTCCACTTTGTAGATACGGCCCTGTGAATGGGAATGGATAGACTGAATATATACATGAGATGGCAATAAAATTTATTTGATCTAAAAGGAGCGCTAGTCATGGCCTCATGGGTGGATGCATCACGTCGTTTTCCTGTTTATAGGGGCTTAGAGCATTCGCAGTGTCAAATCGATTTCGGATTACAAGACCATCAACGCAGCTGTGTTTGAATTCTTGGACTGAAAGGTGCACAAAAAAATTATAAACTACAACTGGAGCAGCACACGTCTAAGAGCAGGTATAAGGCCTCCTCTAACGGTGTGTTTTGAGCTACTCCCTCCGTCCCAAAATAGATGTCATTCTCGCTTCCCAATAAAAACAGCATATTTGAGCATTAGCCAATTATATATAAAATAATATTAATATTTATAGTACATCATTAATACCATTAGATAGATATTTGAATCTAGTTTTTTAACAAATTTATTAGAGATATAAATATTACATATATTTTTCTACAAATTGAGTCAAAATTAAGAAAGTAACACGTGCACGCATCCCATAGCATCATCCTTTTAGGGACTGAGGGAGTAGCTCATAGAGTTTTTTATTGGATGAATAGTGGCAGCTATCTCTTGTCTTGGCGCTAGCTCGTACAGTTTCCAACACTCAGCTCTCTCCGTGCAAGCTTGTCAGGTCTCCTGTTTTATCTTCTCTCTCATGCCATTTGAGCTCGCAGTTGTCTCTTGCCGTTGGACACGGCCTAATAAAGGTGACTCGATCAGTGGACGACTTGTGATCCACATCAGAAAAAAAGTGTAGCTGGCGGAGAGAGAAGAAGGCCAGCGAGTCCCGTATCCACAATACTTGGTGGTGCGTCTAATCCTTTGTTAGGACACAACGCATGCAGGGTATTGTTCCGTGTGGTTTGGATCTTGAGTGAAGGGTATTGTGGACATGGATGCCTGCGTTTACCTTAGGCTATCGCAACCCGATGTAAAATGATTCTACGTGCGCGCGCTGGATCCTCTCCTTTCATTTGCCGCGCAAAGCGACCTAGGATCCCCTAGCTGATCCGGTTCAAACTTCAAAGTGATAGTGAAGTTTGCAGGCAACATCACACTAGAGCCTCTCTTTGCACCTCTCGTCAACAACCAAAGCAACCTAGCTAGGATTTAGTTGATTTGGCTCAAAGTGACAGTGGACTGGTAATACCATGCTGTGTGCTTATTGCTGATAGATTAATAAATAGGTAAAATGACATTATATGCCCCATATAAATATTTTCTTCTTGGCATGGGCCATGGACTGGTAATACCATGCTGTGTGCTTATTGTTGATAGATTAATAAATAGGTAAAATGACATTATATGCCCCATATAAATATTTTCTTCTTGGCATGGGCCATGATGGAGACGCTAGACGCGGCGCCTCCTCTTCTTTTGTTCCGCGATGCTTGGATCACAAGGGAATGGAATCAGTGATGTAGATGCTTGCTGCATTTACCTTTAGGCGCCGGCTGACCGGCCGGCGGCCATGGCAGCAGAAATAGATTCTGCGTGCGCGCAACGTCACAACAAGGCCTCTCCTTTCCTTTGCCACTCATCAACAAGCATTGCGGCCCAAGATCCTCAGCTGATCCGGCTCAAAGTGATAGTGAAATGGTCGTGGTCATACGGGTGGTTGTTTAATGAGAGGAGAGAATATATGCACTTGTTGTTTTGTTGTTGCTAATTTCAAAAATTGCATGGGGTTTGTGTGTGCTTAATGTTTGGTGTGCGGCAATCACTGTTGGATGCATGTTTGCGTTTAGAGCAAGTATTATGGTGGGCTGTAATATGGCTAAATGCTGATGTGGAGGAGAGAAGTGGGCAGCTCCGGACATGAGGGGGAGGGGTCAAGAGGGGCGGCCCGCTCGGGGCCCGTTCCCCTAGGGCCCCTAACTCCATTTCATTTTGAATAACACTATTTGACTATCATATTATGTTATTCAGTTAATATCAAGCACGAAAGAACACGTTATGGAGAGAAGTAGAAGAGATCATGACACAAAAGGAGCATGAGAAAATGAGTAGATGGGTTTATAGAATCATAGAGGAGATCAATCGCCACGTTCTTTTAAGTAAGACTAACTATATGAGTGGTCATGATAAACCAAGTAAGAAAATACCGGTCACGACGAAGAATAAATTTTCATAGGGTCGTTAAATATTAAGAAGTTTTTTAGTATGGATATTGCTAAGGGCCCTGGTTTTGTAGTTCGCCCTGGGCCTCTAAAATGTCAGGACCGGCACCGGAAGTGGGGGGAGAGAGAGGAGAGGTGGGCTATAAGCTTACAGCCCGCTTAGGCATAAGAACCAAGGAAACATGTAAGGGAGACATATGTGCCATATACTTATATGGGTGGGTTGTATACATATATTCAGCCAGCAGTTGGATGTATTATTAGCCTGTCTCTTATCTTAGACCACGGCAACCCGACACAAAAGAATTATGTGTGCGCGCAATGTCAGACCAGAGCCTCTCCTTTCCCTTGCCTCTTTGTCGTCAACAAGCAAAGCCACCCAGGATTCCTAGCTGATTCGGCTTCAAAGCGATAGTGAAATGGTGGACTGGTGGTGGTTGTCATAAGGGTGTTTACCGAGAGGAGAGAATAACTGAGGTTGGCTATGAGGTTGGCTATCAGGGTGTTTGTTGTCGCTAATCAAAATTTCATTAGGCCTTGTTCGGTTACATCGGATTCAATCCGGATTACAAATGATAAATATAACTAGAAATTGATGATAGGTATAGTAAGATGCCATGATTCATTCCTGGTTAAAAGCTAACTTATTTATGATAATAGCACCAAAAGACCAAGAATCAATCCACTGGTTAAAAAGTGGGAAATCATTCTGGTCTCTTGTTGTATCAATCATGAGTAAATTAGCTCTTGATCCAGAATGGATCCTGACCTTTTATTGTATCTATTATTAGTTTTTTGTTATATTTATCATTTCTGATCCGGATTGAATCCGATGAAACCGAGTTCGTTTGCGTTTGATATTTGGCTGCAGTCACCGTTTGCTGGTTACAAATGGTTGGGTATACGCCTATTTTTTAAAAAAATTTAAACGCTAGCCATAGATGTACGCTGTTCCCACCTAGTCTATGCTCTAGTGATGAGGCAAGTTTCACGTTGTGCGTGTCTCGTGTCCTTCCTGCACGCGGGACGCCGGGACAAACACACGCTTGCTGTAAAATATATAGCAACGAGAACCAGCAAGACGTTGGGGCTCTCAGACTGGAAGGAGAGATAGCGTGGAGCGTGGACTTGCGGTCCAGCAACAAGGAACAGTAAAAAAAATCACAGCACTGACGGGATCACCGCCGCGTACACTGCCGCCTCTCGGCTCCACTGGGCGGTCGGCGCTGCTGAAAAAGGAACGCAGCAAGCAACGGTGAGCTTGGGTTGCGGCGCGCGGCGACTCTCCGCCGTCCACCGTCACCCAATTTGCTTGCAGAAACGAGGCAACAACGCTGAGCGGGCTGGTCGTCTGCATGCAGTTAACTTTTTTCTTTTTTTTGCTTTTTAACAAAATCGTGCACTGAACTTGATTCGTCGTGAACGCTAGCCAAGCGGTGGGAGTGGTTTATACTAATTTGTAGCCACGAATTTTTCATCCAACGACTCAAAATATACGAAAGCTCGGTTGCCTTCTTTTTCTAAAATTAGTCAAAAAATGCAACGCTGCAGTGAAAAACGGGAATAAGGAAAGAAATGTCACGGGCAGAAGGCTGCCTACTCCCAGCCGCGGAACATGGCACAAGTTGACATCTATTCATCATATTCTTTATATTCACAAAATACGCTTCTCAGCACGATCTACAACATGCCCTGCTCGGCTGCCTGTTTCAGGCTAGATTGGCGGCTGGGCTGGAGGGTCTGGCTCCTTCAGCCAGCGTCCCAACTGTGGGAACAGATCAGCCAGCTCCAGCCCCAGCCGTTCCCAGCCCAGCCAGCCGAACGGGCTGTTAGAAGTCTAGGACTTGCGGGGCAGCTTGTAAAGAAGAGAAAAAATAGACAGCAGTAGATAAATAATAAATGGATTTGTCGCTCTGGTAAAAATCGGTAGCGCCGCAGCGCAGAGGACCACCCAACGGTCGGCTCGGGAGTCCGGAGGGGAGGGCGCGGAGACTCTCCGCCGTCCAGCCAATCCAAATGAAGACGACGACAGCCGACAGGGGCGGATGGGCTGCTCTCTCTGCATGCCCGCATCATATACAAATATACTAGTACTACATTTTGGATCAATTCTGAAGCACCTAGGGGATATGCTGTCGAACATTTTGGATCAATTCCAGAGCACCAAGTATTGGTCAAGTGGAGCGAGCGATTTTGTAAAAAACTGATTAATTAATCGAAGTGAGCAAGGAATATGCTGTCGAACCACAGTATCGTTGCTCTGTGCCTCTCTGCGACTCTGCCTGGACCAGGCCACAGCTGATGACAGCTCCATGCGACGCAGGACGCAGCGGAGCGGAGGGAACACGCTCCACGTCCGTGCCAGGCTCCGGCAGGCACCATGAGGGAGGGAACCAAAGGCAGCGTGGGCCAAGTATGGGCTATCTTAAATTTGCAAAGATGGGGTAAGAAAACAACCTTAGGGCTTGTTTAGCTGTGGGGTGTAAAGTTGGTGAAAGATGGCGAAATGTCACATCTATTCTTTTGACACTAATTAGGAGTACTAAATATAGACTAATTATAAAACTAATTACACAGATGGATTCTACATCGCAAGACGAATCTATTAAGCCTAATATGTACCGTCATTAGCGCATTTTTAATGACGGGTTATTGTAGCATGACAGTGTCTAATGACGAATTAATTAGGTTTAATAGATTCGTCTCGCGATGTGGAGTCCATCTATGTAATTAGTTTTTTTACAACTATGTTTAATACTCCTAATTAGTGTCCAAACATTCGATGTGACAAGTTGACAAAGTAAGTTGGCGAAAGTTGCCGATCTAAACAAAGCCTTAGAATCTGTTTCACCAGTTGCACACCTTTTTTTCCCACACGCTCTCTTAGGGTGCGATTGGTTGCCTGCATACACTCGAACCAGGCCCGTGGGATGCAGTATCCGCATGATTGGTTTCCTGGTTCGAAGGTTTCGACTGGCTAGGGACATGCAAAAGCCTCCATCTAGCCTGCATCCTCGGATACGAAAATGAGTTGCGTTTCTTTGGAGCTAGGTTTTGGCCATGCAAGTGTGCTCGCGTGGTTGAGCGTGCAAGACACAAGAAAACACTTTTGTCTATAGTCGTGTCTATAGTCGTGCAGGCAACCGAACAACATCTCAAGCTGGCATGTATGCAACGATACGTGAAGCAATCATGCAGCTCTTGCTTTGTCCAGCCTGGCCAGCGCGGGGGCCTGTATGGGGGCATGCGGGACAGGCTGCAGCCATCCACAAAGCAATTAGGCCCTTATTGTTCCATGACATGGTCTAATGTTACACCGCAATATTAGATGAGAACATTGCATATAGCCGTGCACATAGCCGTTGTATCCCAACATCCAATTTTATGGCTATGCTCGAAACAGCACCATCTATGACCCACTTGCCTACAATGTGCTCCGCTAGACGGTTCCACAATTCCTGCTTGAGCAGAAGCTAGAGATGATTTCACAATTCCTTCATGAGCAAAAGCTGGAGCGTCGATAGCTAGAGCTGGAGCTGAAGTTGGAGAGCCGACTTCATCAATATCTCGGCCTATTTGTAAGAGGTAATTAAAAATAAGCAATTTTCACGAAGAAATTGCAACAAAACAACGGAAACATTTGGCAACTTAGATTATTCCACGTGCCCATTGTGTTTGAGTTCTTAACATGAATAGATCATCTACCCAACATATAACATTAAGTATAAACAGTCGTAAATAGATTTTGTAATGGTTTTCACTTACCCTGCGTAGGATCTGCAAAGTATCCGAGAAGAAGCAATGAGAGGAACACGAGCACATTCGTTTGCTTTTTGTACTTCTCCATGCAAAAATTCCTAAAATTGAAGAAATTTTTTTGTGGTTCTAGAAAGGTGTTCTAGTGTATGCAATGCTCTCTTGACCGACAGATGGAATAGTGGTTTATTTTATGCTAACTTTGTGATAAATTTTAATTAGAGATAGATAAATAGCGATAGAGGCGAAGATAGAGAGGCAGTTACATAATCACAGACTCACTCCATAATTGCCACACCTGTCTGAAATTGGCAGGTTATTGTGAAAAAGAAGAAATGTTGTTTATCCTTTAACTGACAGCTCCGTGCGACGCAGTCCGTAACGGAGCGGAGGGAACGCACTCCGCGTCCGTGCCAGGCTCCAACGGCATGCACCAATGCGACGAGGGAACCAAAGGCAGCGTGGGCCAAGTACTGTATGCACTATCTTAATTTTCAAAAGATGGGATAATAAAAAAAAACTTAAAATCTGGTGCCTTGACCAAGTGTATTCGTTTGCTCTATGTACTTCTCCATGAAGGAATTCCTAAATTTAAAGGAATTCTTTTGTGATTCTAGAAGGGTGTTCTGGTGTATGTAGTGCTCTCCTTGGCCTATGCACAATAGGTGTATATATTCTCCCTCCGTCCCAAAATACATGTCATTTTAGGTGTCATATAGAGTGACTATATTCATAGTGTTTTTTTTTATAAACCTAGACAAGTGCTAGTCTAGGTTCATAACATACTTTGTGATAAATTTTTAATTAGAGATACAAAAATAGATATAGAGATAGAGAGGCAGTTACATAATCACAGACTCACTCCATAATTGGTAGTTATTTATTTCCTGCTAATTTTATGATAACTTTTAACTCTTTCTTTTCAGGGCCGGGCCGGCATAAATGGAGGCCCTGTGCGAAGCTTTAAAGTGAGACATATTGTAGCTGCTCTCTCAGAGCAATTTATCCGTATGTTGTGTCCAAAATTATTCAGGCTAGGATCCTTTATGCTTATGAAATTACGCTAATCCAATCGGGGTTCTGGTGTCAAATGTCAAATGACCGGGGAATATGAGCCACATGTGGGCCATGAAACTAGTGGAGAGACGCTTGCATTGTGTGCGGCCCGGGGTGGTGAAGAACAACCTGTAAGGCGTCGGCAGGAAACCGCCGCGAATCACAGGACTTAGAGGGTGTTTGGATCTTTAGGCCCCTATGAAATCGGATTTTTTATACTAATTGGGAGTATTAAACATATAAACTACTAAGCATAGATGTGGGCTAATTTGCAGACGAATCTATTAAGTCTAGCTAGTCTATGATTTTACAATATATTCCTACGGTAATGATTGTTAATGATGAATTAATTAAGTTTAATAGATTCATCTTGTGAATTATCCTAGCGTTTTTGCAATTAGTTTTATAATTAAACTCAGTTTTACTCATCTTAATTAGCATACAAATATTCAACGTGACAAGGCTAAACTTTAGTCAAGGATTCAAACATCCCCTTAATTACCTTGGATAATATTGAAACTACATTGCATACAAAAATTATGAGGCCCCTTGAAATTGGGGGCCCTGTGCCGGCGCACGGGTCGCACACCCATCTGGCACGGGCCTGTTTCTTTTAAAGAAAATAATAAACTATTGTATATATACACTGTGACATCCCAGATTTTTTTGAAAGGAACGAAGTTTGACCAAAGTCAAAATTTGGTCAAAATTCGTCATAAATTTGAAGTAAAAATTTCAAATAGACCAAAGAGATCTATGGAGAATGTTTGAAACAAAATTGGGATGAAAAAGAGTATGAAAATAGCTCAATTAAATGGAAAAAGAAAATGAGAAGGGTTACTATTCCTAATCTGAAAATAGGAGTTAAAGTTTCAGCTTTTGGCCATGCTGAGCAGCGATGTTTGTGCGACTATACAAATTTGTTGGTTGATCTTTTGACCATGGTACAAAAACGAAAGTTGTATAGTAAGGTATATAGAACAACTTTTTTGTTTGGATCAGACCATGATATGGTTTGGATCTAGGAGCAAAATCGCGCCAAAAATCGATACAGATATATATTCAGAAAAAAAATTCAGAGTTTCAAGGCTGAGTTGAAAGTTCTCAAATTGAGTTCAAACCGCTGAGAATTTGCCAGAGGTCCAAACATAAGAAATGAAACTCAAGTCAAACCAGATAACTTTTGTGTTTTGGGGAATGACATGTTCTATTCAAAATTTGGGAGTAATTCGAGTTTGAATTTCTGAAATAAGTTAGGGTTTCAGGTTTATATGAACACCCTAACCCGACCAGCGATCAAGGTTCAAATTCGAGCAAATGGCTGAGAATTTGGACTTGGTTCAAAAATATAAATGAAATTGAAGTTATTATGGACAAGTTTCTTTTGGGAATCGAGGAGAGTTTGAATGGAAATTCAAAAGTAATTTGAGAAATTCAATTTTGGAGTCTGAAAATGGGGATAAGACTCGCCCGACAATGGAGCTCAGATTCTGCCTTGGTTGTTCCTCGAATCAGTTATGGGTTAAAATGAAAGTTGGAGTGTTTGGTTTGCTCTACAAGTTCTATATTTGGAGTTTGGCAAGCTTAGAAGAAGTTTTGGGAGAAATCTTGGCCGCAATCTCTCGGTTCGGAGCTCGGTTGAAAGTCATGGCGGCCGACGTCGGTTGGAAGGCGGTAACTCCGGCCACGTGCTGGCGTGCATGCTAATCGCCGTGTCAATACGAGCAGCAGGAGGTGGTGATCATCCAGGGTCGGTTCTCGTCGATATATATACCCGTCCTTTGCCTGCTTTCTTCTTCTTTTCTTCCTCCTCATCGTTTTCGGTCACCTCTCGGTCGCCGGCGAAGCTCACCGTCGCGCGCCCTTGTCCAGCCACCTCCGTCCAATTCCTCTCGCTCACAGCTGCGCCTTGACCTTCTCTACCTTCCAGACCAACTCTCTTTCACTCTCGTCATCTCCAGGGCTGCCGCGCCGTCTTCTTCCTTAGTGACTTCGTCGAGCTCGGCCGGGTAAGGCCGACCACCGTCGAGAGAGGTTCGGCAGTGGTGTTTGTGGAGTTTGGAGAGCACGGTGAGATCGAGCATGGGCTGGGGCTCGTGTGGGTCTTGTTGGTGGATCGTTTGGGGGCTTGTGTCAGCCGGTTGCGCTGCTCGCCGCCGCGTTCGCCGCCGTGCGCGCTCCCGCCTGAGTTGTCGTGGAGGCGAGGTTGCGTGGGTAGTTGTTGAGTTTTGGGGCTAGGCGTGTGCGTGAAGGCGAGGCGGTGCTGTAGGGCTAGGTGTCGGGGTGGGGGGACCTCGCCGCTGGCGAGCCTACGCCGGTCAGCGCCGCTCCTCTGTTTAAAACAGAGGGAGGGGCGTCGGGGCAGAAGGAGGGGTTCTCTAGGGGGTTTTCTGCAAATGTTCCTTTTAGGTTTTTGAAATAGATTTAATTTTCGGGTTTTCACCTTTTAATTCATAGAAAGTTATAGGAAAGTCCAAAAATGCTGAAATCAATTTTGTTAATCTTGTTTTAAAGTTTGTCATCCATTAAAAATGTTAAGTAATCTAGTGTGGATAATTACATTAATTCCTTTGTTTAGATTAAGTAAATAAATGTTTTATAATTACTAAAAATGGTAACATTCTGAATAATCTTTTGATAATTAGAAATGGTCATCGCTCCGGAATCTCATATCGTGGAAGGATCTAACTTGCTTGTGATTCCAGGCAAGCCCCGGAGCATCTTTGAATCACCTACTTATTTCATAATCATCATGAGTCCAAATCTTATGCTTTAGTGCTGCATTAGGTTAGGGATGGATTGAAACCCTTTGATGCATTTGTTAGAACTTTCCTTGCCTAGTTAAGAAACTTGATTAACAATGTCTACATTGGCTATGCTTAGTAAGGTTAAGTTAAAAGATAATGATCTAGGCTATCACCAATCTTATATGAATCATAAACGGCTTGGGTTGAAAGATAGTGGGCAGAAGTTGGTAGGAGGGATTGAGGTAAGCTCGATCCTTAGTTCTGCCTACTTGGTTAAGTGACTAAGGACCGATCCGTTGTTTAATTGATTGATCAAGTGATTCTACCTGGTTTTTTACTGGGTTATGGGACCAGTAAAGCCAATTAGATTAGTTGGTTCAATGATTGAAAATATCGCTTACCCGTGCTTGCTGGGTCGGAGAAAGGCGGGGCCGTAGCCTGTAACTCACGGGGTGGTCGCCAGACGTGGGGCCCACGTGGGGGTGCGTTCCTGGGTTCGAGTAAGGATATTTTCGGTCGTTGGCCCAGCTGATTGAAAGGTTGTTGCGTACAGTATGATCGACTGTGCATGACTGGGGGCTAGGTATCTCCTGCAGGATGTACATTGATCCGGATCGACACAACTCTTGGTTATGAGCGCACTTGATCAGGTGTTAAACATCGTAGAGGAAACAAGTTGAACAAGATAAGTTTGTTTTATAAATGCTGGTTGAGCTTAGTACCACCTGTCTGCAAAATATTTTATAACCTAGATGGATAAGTAACAACTCAACGGATATAAAATAAAGAAAATATAAGGATCAAGCTTTAGTAATGCTTTTTGGCAAAAGAGTCGAGTCAGCCAAATCCACGTAAAGTCTAATCATATTCCTTGAGAGTCTTTTCTTTGGTAAGGCGGGTAAGTCTTGCTGAGTACCGTCTTACTCAGGGGATCTTCCTTGATGTTTTTTAGAAGCAGCACCCGAAGTCGTCGAGAAGGAGGACCCGAAGGCCTAGATCACCATGGTCCCGGTGATTCTAGGGATGAGCCGGAGGTTGTAGATATTTATGAAATAGAACTGCCTAAACTGGTTTGTATTAAACTCCTAGTAATGGCTTGACTTTGTATTTAAGTTCTCTTCAAAACTTGGCTTGTAATAAGTAAAAATCTTGGTATGTTATGTAAAAATGGTAATGCTCGTTGTGTTCTCCTTACCGAAAACGATCCTGTCGTATGGTAAAGATAAAAGTTAACGTGGTTCCTAGAGATACTCGACAGATCACCAGTTTAAATTGTTTGAAGTGTGTCCAATGACCGTAAAAGGTCGTTATGGCGCACTTGAGCCAGTTTAAATTGGGCGGTTCTGCCACGTACACTAATGACAGGCTGGTCATCTATAGAATCCTTGACTTACGAGTTTAGTGCTATGCAGTCCTTTGTGACAATATTCCAATCGATGTGCTACTATCATTAAGGCAGGTTAATGCTATAGTTTCTAAAAAAATACTAGTAGTGATTTATTTCTTCCTACTCTTATAATAAGTAATCCCTTTCATTTTACACAAAATTATAGCCATACATGGTCATGAGTATAATCCTTGTACATGTTGGTGCTTAGGATTAATTTCGAGCTAGTTTGTGACAATATTCCGAATGATATATTTTAAGAATCAAAACCCCCATCCCCATCGCTGCACACATAGCCGTGATGTATTTCCTGCTCTACTTCGTACAAGTTTACAGTAAATTCTTTTATCTTTTTTTTAAAAAAATAGGACGTCCTATTTCTCTAAGATATATACACAATTAGGATGGTAAACTATAAACAGATCTAAACAGAAGAAAGCTTTTAACCGAAGTTTTCATCTATCCATGTGAAAGTCCAACCTTGAAAATGATGTAGAGAGTAAAAAAATCACTCGAATTAGGTCAAACAAAAATGATAAGCATTCATAAGGGCGTCTCCAATGGTCTATCTATTTGGACTAGTTATTTAGAGGAGAGAGAGAGGAGGTGCAGGTGCTTGGAAGGAGAGCTCGTGAGAGAGAGCTGTATCGGAAAGCGTGCGAGCTAGCTAGGAAGCAAGAGCTAGTGAGCACTGTATAACAACTGTTCATTAATTAAAAAAAAGCAAATAGCTAGTCAAATAGCCAGTCATTGGAGAAGCCCTAAGGAGCATAATATAGCCTCCTCTTGATCGAATGAAGGAACAAAAACCAAAGGCGTGGGATATACGGATGGAGACGCTAGACGCGGCGCCTCCTCTTCTTTTGATCCGCGATGCTTGGAGCTTTGCGGGGAAGGGTTTAGCGACGCGGATGCCTTCCTGCGTTCACCTTCAGGTGCCGCCCGGCTGGCCGCGGCGACACAATAAAACGATTCTGCGTGCTTACAACGTCACCCCAGGGCCTCTCCTTTTCTTTTGCCACTCGTCAACAAGCAATCCGGCCCAGGATTCCTAGCTGATCCGGCTCAAAGTGATAGCGAAGTGGTGGTGGTATGTGCTTGGTTGTCTTTTTTTTTTTTGCTACTAAAAATTCGAAAATTTCATTGAGTTTGTTTGCGCTTGATGTCTGGCGGCAATCACCGTTGGCAGGTTATTAATTGTTGGGTATATGCCCTTTTTTTTTGCGGGTAGGGTATATGCTTTGTGCAGGGTTTTTTTTAATTTAAGTAAGCGTTAGCCATGGATTTACGCTGTTCCTACCGTCTAGGAGTACTCCGTATGCTCTAGTGATATGGCAAGTTTTACGTTGGGTGTCTCGTGTCCTTCCTGCACGCAGGACAAAGACACGTTTGCTGTAAAATACGTATAGCAACGAGAACCAGAAAGATGTGGGGGCTCCCTTATTGGTAGGGGAGAACAGAAAAAAAAATTAGCGTGGAGTAATGGAGTTGCGGTCCAGCCGAGGAACAGTAAAAAAATCACAGCACTGAACCGGATCACTGCCGCGTAGTAGTCAGCCTCCGCCAGCGCCGCTCCATTGGGCGGTCGGCGCTGCAGAAAAATCAAAAGATGGGAGGGAGAGTAGCAAGCAACGGTCAACTTGCGTTGCGGCGCGCGGGGACTCTCCGACGTCCAAACCTTTTGCTTTGCTCCCTCCCAGAAGGAGGGGAAGAATGAAACGAGGCGACGCCGACAAAGCCGAGTGGGCTGGTCGTCTGCGTGCGCTTAACCTTTTTTTTCTTCATTTTTAACAAAATCGTGCACTGAACTTGATTCATCGTCAACGCCGGCCAAGTAGTGGAGAGTTGTTTATCCTAATTTGTAGCCATAACTTTTTTCTTCGACTAAGACCATGTTTAGATTCCCAACTTTTCGCTATTTATTTTAACTTTTCACTATTCCTCTCTCACAAAATACGTTTCCCAGCGAATGCTATAGTGTTTAGCATCAGAAAAACATTGTAGCATTCGCTGGGAAACGTGATTTGTGAGAAACGTGATTTGTGAGGGAGGAATAGTGAAAAGTTGGAATGAATAATTAATAGTTGGGAATCTGAACATGGTCTTAGGCCTTGTTGGAGGTGTGAACAGTGCATTGGTAAGTGTGTCTGTGAGAGAAGATGTGACTGGAAAGTTGGTGAAAGTGGGCGAACTAAACAAGGCGGTTTAGTTTGGGGGAGAAACGGGATATACACCATAGTAATTTTTTTTAGGAAGGATTGTTCTACGATGTGGTGGAATGATGAATTTTAAATAAATAGTAAATTTCTAGAAACTAAATTGCCGGCTGTTTTTCCTAAAAATTAATGAAAGAAAGAAAGCCCAGTAAAAAAGAAACGAAACCTCCTGGTTTATTCAAAAAATTCAACGCTGCAGTACAGTACCGTACTTACTACTCCTCGGCTGGTAAAAAACGAAAAAGGAAGAAAAAAAATTGTCACGGGCAGAGCAGAAGCCTGCCTACTATCCTAGCCACGGAACATGGCACAAGTTGACATGTAAAAACGGCCAAAAAGGAAAAAAAAAAACGAAAGAAAAGGTACTAGCGTCCTTGCCCGAGAAAAATCAGGCCGGCATGGCCAGCCCGGAGGTCCCCGTCCGAGCTCGTGCTGGGAAAGGTAGGTTGGCCGGTGGCGTGTGGCCATGGATGGGGACGTCTCCGTGTTGAGTCCCACGATATCTTGGGTGGGGTCTGGGGCAGGCCACGCCGCCCGCCGCCTAACTCCCCCCGCCGACGATTCGGAGCCTCTCGTTTCACGTTTCGTTTTCCCTCTCATGCAATCTTCTTCCTCCTCCCACCGAAAGCAACCTCGGATTCGACTCGCCCGCTTCGCGTCACGCCACAGCAACAACAGTGGATGCCATGCCATCCTTTTCCCCTTCAAATGTTGCTCTCATACTGATACTAGTCACGAGTCTTATAGATTGATTGGACGAGTAGCGACTTTTAATTCCTGCGATTCCGCGTGAAATTTGGCCCCGGATTGTTTGGAACCAGGAAATGTCCCCGTTCTTTCTCGGACTTTTTATTTTAAACAAATCTCCAGTTCATCTGGAGCTGTGTTCCAAAGTCAAAGCCGTTTGAAATAGAGGATGGTTCTTTCTTTCTGGTTTCTGAAGCGATGAAACAGAGCAATTAGAACACCCAAATGAATGAATAGAACTCATGGAAGTGGATCAATCAACTGTAGCTCGCAGCTTTGCAAGTTCTCCAGTTCATCAATACTCCAACACAAATGGCGAAACAGCAGAAGAAATTAAAAAAAAAAGGATAACATGACCACATGAATATAGATCTCTCCTCTCAATCCTCACATACGAACGCGTCATCCATCTCCCTTTCCTCTCGGCCTAGACGACGGTGTAGAGGATGATCTCCGCGGGCTCATACCCCTTCTGCTGCCTCTTCACGGCGGCCTCGGCGCCCTTCCGGCCACCGTCTCCGGCGGCGGCGGAGGGCGCGCCGGCGGGCGGGTGGTAGTAGAGCCGCGCCGTCTGCGGGCAGTGGGAGTGGAACCGCGCCGCGATGCGCACCCCCATGTCCAGCAGCTCCACGTACTTGCCCATCTCCTTCAATCTCAAGCTTTTTCCTCAAATCTGTGTGATTCTCTCTCTCCTCCCTTCTTCTTGGAAGATAATAATCTCTCGGCGCTCGACGAACAAGAAGGTCAAGGGGGGAGGGAAAGCTAGTTGGATGGGTGATTTGGAGGAGCCAGGTTAGGCGACGAGCGGGAAACGGATCGGATGCTTAGTTGTGGTGGTGTTCGTGGAAGGAGGTGTCCCAGGAACAGGGCGCGGCCATGGGAGGGCGGAGGAGAGAGTTGCTCATGCCTGGGAGGAAGATGGGGAAGGGGAGGGCTCATTTATTTATACTACTGTAGGAGGGAGGCTAGCACGGGGTGGGTGAAGGGGAATTAAACTGCTGCAGTGCAGCCAGTGCTGCTCGAGCTGGAGGTTTGATTTTTCTCACGCTGGCTGGCCGCGAGTGGGTTGATTTTGTTTGGTTTAACACTTTAACCGCGTGGAGATGGTGGAAGGTCTGCTTCCATTCAAACTGGATGCGTTTTGGCATGTTTTTTTCTTTTTTTAACAAATGTTCTCAAGCTGGAGAAACGTTTTTTTTCGAGTAATTACGGTGTGTTGTTGCCATGTTTTTTTTCACCAAAACCTTTTTTTTTGTTTTTTGTGATGAAACACAATACCTTTTTTTAATTATTTTGACAAAAAAATAAGAGTTATTTGTGTTGTTAATACATAAATTTGGCGAGTGGGTGCATTTAGATACATCATCTTTTAAATTGCTCATTTAGGAACAACAACTTGGCATGTGGGTGCATATAGGTCACCTAGATGACATGTGGATAAAAAAGCTATGTGGATGCTTATGTGTACATTTAGCGCTTATGTGTACATTAATTATGGTGACAATTATTACAAATAGACCCTTAGTTTATTTGCTCATTGGTTTATCCGCCCATTTTCTTCAGGTGTTCAAGGGAGATGATTTTGACGGAGGGTTTTTGCCTCACGTAACAATTTTAAGCTGAAGATTGCACAACACGTAGACAGACGATCTTTCACGGTTGCATTGAGTTATCGTTTCTCTTCATACTCCGTTAATTAGGATTTTGCATATTTCTTTTAACGTTGTCGATAAAAGAAGATTTGGTTTAGGGTTAGGTCAACAATTGTGATATCTCTTTTTTCTTTCCATTAATTGGGATAAAAGTTATCTAATTTCTTCTCCAATGAAAAATGAAGCACGACATGAGTGTGCCATGGTTAAATATAAACTAAAAAATGGAACGAAGAGTAGAATCGATATCTCAAGCTTGAGATAAAAATAATTAGGAGAGGATAAGCTGATTTTTTTATTTTTCTGATAAATTGGAGTATATGCATGACTTTTTCAATAAGTATCAGATAACATGTAAGCCTCCACATGATCTATTTTTCACACATGCCATCTAGGTGGCCTATATACATACACATGCCAAGTTGTTGTTTATAAATAAACAATTTGGAAGATGATGTACCTATATGCACTCACATGTCAAGTTGTTGTTTCTGAATAACCAATTTGGAAGATGATGTACCTAAGTGCACCCACCTGCCAAGTTTATGTACTAATGACGCAATTAACTCAAAAAATAATGTGTGATGAGATCAATGGAAAAAAAAGTGGTGTGTGTTTTTCCGCCGTAACATCTCATGCACTTTTTACATGTGACGTCATCAGCGAAGAAACAAGTGGTTTTATAGGTTTGGAGTAATATATATGCCATTGGTGGTCATTTTAATCTCTTGTTTCTTTTTCTTTTTTCGTGTATGCTAGGATTTAGTTGGCATACTTCCTATATGATCCAACATTACATGATGGATTGTTGCAAGCATACAACGCAAACTAACGTGATATGGCTTATTGTCATTTATTTATCGTAACCATAGCATAGGCCAAGATAGCATGACATGGCGTATTGTCAGCCATCTTGATTACAAGTCAAGGTGAAGCCACAAACAGGTAGGGATATGCCGTCCATTCTACGTGTAAGGAGGTGGACAGATCGGTTCCTATTTGCGTGACGCCATCAACGAAGAAACAAATTGGTTTTATCGGTTTGGAGTAATACATATGCCATTGGTTGTCATTTTAACCTCTTGGGTTTTTTTTCTTGTTTCGTGTATGCTAGATTTAGTTGGCAAACTTCCCATATGATCCGATCTAACATTACGTATTGGGAAAGCATATAAGGCAAACTAACGTGACATGGCTTATTGTCATTTATTTGTCGTAACCATAGCATAGGCCAAGATAGCATGACATGGCGTATTGTCAGCCATGTTGATTACAAGTCAAGGTGAAGCCACAAACAGGTAGGGATATGCCGTCCATTCTACGTGTAAGGAGGTGGACAGATTGGTTCCTATTTGCGTGACGCCATCAACGAAGAAACAAATTGGTTTTATAGGTTTGGAGTAATACATATGCCATTGGTTGTCATTTTAACCTCTTGGTTTTTTTTTCTTGTTTCGTGTATGCTAGATTTAGTTGGCATACTTCCCATATGATCCGATCTAACATTACGTATTGAGAAAGCATATAAGGCAAACTAACGTGACATGGCTTATTGTCATTTATTTGTCGTAACCATAGCATAGGCCAAGATAGCATGATATGGCAGGTTGTCAGCCATCTTGATTACAAGTCAAGGTGAAGCCACAGACAGGTAGGGATACGCTGCCCATTCTACATGTAAGGAGGTGGACGGATCGGTTCCCTGTTTGCGTGACAAGGGATAGATCGCCCATGCTGCTACAAACACATATAGGAATACATTTTTGTACGTGATGGTAGGAGAAAATCTCGTGGAAATATCGTATCCCTTTTGAAAAAGTAGTATATTGACGAAGCAGTAGTAGGGAAAAGAGGGTTATTTATTATCGTACTAGTCCAGTGCTACCGAGCCTACGACTCTTTTCTCTTTCTGTAACCCAAACACAGAGCACGGCCAATTGTGTAGCGTACATCCAAAGCGCGTCGCCGTCTCGCAACCCTGCCCTCCCTCTTGCCTGGAGGGTTCCTATCACATCAGTGATTAGCCAGTCTATTGCTAGTAGTATCCATCTCGTGGTTGGGTGACGGCCCGCGTGTGCACGCGAAGCAGGCTGTCCTGGCTAGCTACGGCCTCGCCCAGATGATGCCTGTCTGCCTCGCAGCTGCTTCTTTCTCCTGCTCTGCTGCGACTCGTTCCTGCCCACCCATCACACTTGACCTTGCTTTTTTTTTTCTTTCTTCTTCCAACAAACGGGCGCCGGTCCACTCCACCCGGAAATATACTCGTACCAGCAGTAGTACTTGAAAATGGAAGGAAGAAAAATATCGCCGGGGTTCCCTTCACACGCGCGGCGGCGACGTGTCGCGCCTCCTGTTTGGTGGTCACCGGGCGGCCTCTCTCGTAGTATTGCTCGTCTGGGCCGGTGGCCTCCGACGTCGTCCGTGCCCGGATGCCCCCACCCCCCCAGGCCACCAGACAAATTGCCTGATCGATCCATGGATCGATGTGCATGCAAGTTTGTTTGGTGGCAAACAGAATCGCAAACAGATTCAGCCATTGTGTTGTTGTTGGGTTGGGAGCATCTGACCATGCATTCCCCTTCCCATGCCAGCTCCAGCTGTTGGTGCCGCGCTAACCGCGTTGCTGCTTGCTAATCATGGCGCCCGTCTCTAAGTCTAGGAGGCCCTGGTGCGAAACACAAAATGGAGGCCCTATATTAATAAAAAAATATAAATAATCAAAATATTTCATTGTGTTACTAACATAAAATTTCATGCAAAATAAAGAACGGATGAATTTATTTACTGATATTGATCATCTCAACTTCTATTAAAAAGCATAATTCGTCTAGTATTCTTTGAAATAAAATTTTCAATAATATCTTCATATTTAATGTTCTCCCTAAATTCAATTTCAAATGCAATTGTTGCCAATTCATTGAGTATTTCTTGTGTCATAGTACTATACACGGCAGCAGGGCAACAACTACCATGGCCCAACTGCCACAGGCCGCAGGCCCCGCGCCCCGGCGATTAGTGATTGCGGCGTCAGGCGGTCAGGGCCTCCGGGCACCGTCGCGTTGAAGAGGCCAAGAGAGAAGAGAAACCGTCGTCGCTCGATTAATGCGCACGCGGACGCAGCGACGCCAACGCTTCGTGTTCTACCTGGCTGGTGTTTGGGCTTTAGCCTTTAGATGTAGTTGATTAATCTTTATTGTGCTCAAATTTGGTGGCCCCTCAGATTGGGTGGTCCGGTGTTGTCTGACCGCCTGGCACCTCCCAATCGACGGGCCTGTATGGCCTCCCTCGTACTACACTGCTTGCTAATCATGAGATTGTTTCCTTAAAAAGAAACTGGACCCGGCACGGATAAGAGCCTCGGGGTTTTTCATTAACAAGGGAAGTCTTCTCTGAGTCTAGAAAAATACCCGAACCTTGTCGGATGCAGAGTTCATCGTAGAGAACCAAACCATTGACACCACGTCGTGTGTTTACTAGGGACGCAAAGCAAAAAAAAAACATTTGGAGCCATCGTAACTAATTCATATGACCTTGGATGGAGATAGTCTTTATATGAAAAATGTAGATGTGCAACTTTGTAGTTCAAAAATCAGTTACGTTTTTTTTTAGAAAATACGCTATCTGGATAATAAACATTTCGCCTGTTGAACCGATAGTACGTTGTGCTACGATAGTATTTTACCGATTCATCTGGCTAAAGCCATTTCAAACAGCTGGAGGGTTGTACTTCTGGAAATTTTTCATTTGTAGATATTGGAGAGCTTAGAATTGAATTGGATCCAATACCAATGCAGTCATAGTATTAAAATGGTCACAATTCCAATTATTTTGTTTGGATGACAATTGCATTCCCTTTTGGAATCACGAGATGCAGTCAAAACCAATTCATGTTTGATGCAAAAGAGGAAGAAATTGGATTTGCTATCTCTTAACTCATCCTTTTGCTCGACCTGCTATGCCCCGTCGTGGAGCTCCTCCTGCTGGCTGCCTCGCTCCACCCAAGCGGAGGAGCAGTTCGTCCGCGGAGGGCGGCGCGAGCACGTGTGCAGCACTCGCCGGCGGAGCAGCTCGCCATGGAGGGCGGCACGGGAACTCTGGAGCGGCACCTCGCCACCGGCGGAGGGAGGCTGGGGAGGGCGCCTCGCCACCGGAGGGGTGCTAGCAGCGAGGCCGGGACTTGCCAGTGAGGGGGAGCAGCGTTGGTCGGGGCCACGCTGGTGGAGGGAGGCAGGGGAACGGCACGAGGCTCACCGGCCGTGAGGAAGAAGGGGAGGAGCCCAACGGCCGCAGGGCTTGCTGGTCGCTGGGAGGCGCGGCGGAGGCCGGCAGGGGAGGCAGGGCAGCGGTGCGGCGGAGGAAGGCAGGATGCAGGGGAGCACCGCGAGGCAGCTCGCCGTGGAGCAAGGTAGGGTCACGACGCGGAGGAAGGCAGGGGCACGGGGCAGCTCGCCGGCGAAGGGAGGCAGTTTGCCGCGTAGACGGGGAAGGGGACGCCAAGGAGAGAACGACTCCAATTCCGCCCAATACGGAGGGTCGCGGCTCTGTATTGAGGCGAGCGTGCGCATGTGCTGCGAATTCCGCTTCGGCATGGAGGACGAATTCCAATTCTAAAGCCTAGGACATCCAAACATTGGTATTTGGTGCTATCCAATTCCAATTCTAATTCTGAAGCCTCAATACCAACATCGTGTTAGGGTATTTTTTTTTAAAAAAAATCGTAAAATATAAAATTTAAAAAATTCTCGGGAAAGGGGTTTGGTTGGTCGTGGTGGCCTGGTGGGCTTCTCTATCGATGCCTCTCGTCTCGCTCGTCTGGGCCGCTGGCCGCCGTCGTCCGTCCATGCCCACGAGACAAATTGCCTGATCGATCGATGTGCAAATTTGTCTGTTTGGTGGCAAACAGATTCTGCCATTGTTGTTGGGAGCATGCATCTGACCATGCATTCCCATGTCAGCTCCAGCTGTTGGCGCGCTAATCATGGGCTCTTTGCGCGCGCACTCCTAATCATGAGAGAGAGAGATCGTTTGTTTCCTCGGCCCGTTGCCCGGACAAACCCCCTTTGCGGTGGACAGATCAAAGAAAATGAATTCAACATCCTCCGCTTCTGTTTGCCACTAGTAAGTAGTTTCTTTCCTGTTTTTTTTTTTGCGGGTAGTTTCTTTCCTGTTTTAATCTGCTGCTATCCACTAGTCACAATTTCTTCTTTGGTTCCTTCTTTTTTTTTGTAAATATATACAACAAAATACTTGAACAACTGCTCTTCCACGCAACAGAGTTCATCACAGAGACTGGAATATATCTCTGTTGCAGCAGGAGAAACAAACCATGTCGTTGCACGTTCAGTCGGACTTGTATGTTTACTATAGACTCGGAGCACAAGCCAAGTCAGATAACAACTACACATCCATATTGACACAAGGCCATTCAGAACGATAATCGGCCCGGCACGGGAGCCAACCATATCCACGAAAAATCTGAGGCGGCCTGATCGTTGGCCATGAGATGGAGTCATGGAGATCGATCCTTCTTCCTGGCGCCCTTTGTTTAAAAATGGAAGAAATTACTTATCATATATAAAAGTAACAGAAAGTAAACCAATACTAGCTATAGTTTTGTTGTGAGCAGCATATCTTTTGGAATCGATCTTGTGCGATACTCCATTGCTTGAAATTAATAAATAATAACAGCTATACAAGGATTTTATACATGATCAACCTGTCATTGATGCGTATTAATTTATATTTTTTGCTTAAACTGGAAGAATTAAAGATTAATACAAAATTAGTAGGAAACAAATCACTACTGATTATAACATATTTTTTCCCCATACATGGCCAACCTGTCAGCGTTTGTCAGGTTCAATTCTATTGTCCCCTCACCAAAACTTTCACACTTTAATTTATATTTTATTATGAACTAATGGTTATTTGTACAATTGTATTTGTTTTTCATTAAAAAAATCCATACATTATCACTATTGGGTCATTGGAACCGTCCAATGCAACTATTCAAGAAAACTGTCATAACAGCAATTATTAACATTTCATTTTGGTGTGAATCTGAAATCTGTCTATATTGATTATCAGAACATATATCATGTTTCGGCTATTTAATTTTGATCGCTATAAATGTTATCGTAGCGTTAGCATGGGTAATATACTAGTGTAATTTTTTTACGAATATAGTGTAGTTTAATATAAAGGAAGCATGCTATGAACTGAAGCAGGCCTTCCACCACCCCCACGTGCTGTTAAAGAAGCATCGCTGCTGAGTTACTTTATAACCTGCGCCCTTTATTTGGTAGCATGGTTCATAGCACCATCGCTGCTTTGTTTGGAACTTATTACTACAAAACAATTAAACACCAGTGTACACCATTAAAAACTCTTTGTTGCTGCTCGTTGTTGAATTTCGAAACACTTTCAGTTTACTTCTGGCTATATCTCTATGTTGATCCTTGCGCCAACAACACAGGAATCGAACTAGGCCCATTGAGAGAACAACACAGATTGGCCTATTGACGAATGGCGACGGTTCTAGGGTATTGGGGTCCTTAGACAGTCCTCAGAGTCGGAGTGCAAGCCACTCGCCGCAAGCATGCTAATTCCCCCCACCCCCCACCCCTCTTAAAATTAAAGGATTTGAAATCACGGGATCTTAATTCTCTGTTTGGTGTTAAACAGATTCTGCAATTGATGTTGGGAGCATGCATCTGGCCATACATTCCCAGCAGCGTGCATTTTTAGCCAAACCAGGAAGTTTTAATTCCTTTCCAAAAAGTGTGTTTCGTACTTTGCGTCATTGGAGCAAAAGAGTCATAGCTACACATTAGGAGGTGTTTGGTTGGAGCATTTGTAAGGTCAACGGATTACACTGTTAACTATTATGTTAAAATCTGTTTGTTTTAGGGTCGGTCGTTATCGCTTTACTCATAATCTGATATCGCCCTATAAATCTGTTACCGCCACAACCACCACATAGAGAGTTGATTCCATTACCCTGGTTGAACCAAACAAAATTTGGTGTGCATTTACGTTACCGGTGTTATTTGTTTCCATTTATGTTTTTATTGTAAAGTTCGAACCAAGGGCCTTCTTAGTTAAACCACTCCCACAACTTGTCTGGCGTTGATTATCCGAGTATATGTTTCATTTTAATTGTTTGGTGCCGTAGCGTAGCACGGGCACTCTACTAGTTGCTTAAAAGTGGAAGAGATTACTTGTCATAAAAGTAGCAGGAAATACATAGCACCATATCTTTTGGTATCTTGTGGGATGCTCCATTCCTTGAAATTATAAGTAACAACTATAGAAGGATTTTCTACATGGTGAACCTGCCATTGATGCATAGTTTATAATTTTGTTAAAATGGGAGAATTAAGACTGGACCTAAAATTAGTAGGAAACAAAAGACTACTAATTATAGAAGTTTTTTTACACATGTCCTGGCTGTCAGCGTGATGTGTGGTTATTTAATTTTTCTAAAACGAAAAGGATTACTTATCACAAAAGTAGCAGGAAATAAATCATAGTAGTTTTATTGTGACCACCCAACTTTAAAAATACCAGCACATCTTTTGGAACATCGTGGCATACTCCATTGCTCAAAATTAACAAATAATAGCTATACAAGAATTTTATACATGACCAACCTGTCAGTGATGTGTAGTTTATACTTTGCATGCATAAAATAGAAGAATTAAAACTTGACGCAAAAATAGTAGGAAATAAATCACTGCCAGCCTCGAACATATCATTTGGAATATGTTCAGTCACTCCATACGTCGAAATTTAATCAGTAACAACTATAGAAGGATTCTATACATGACCAACCTGTGAATGGCATATGCAGCAGTTTATAATTTTGGTTAAAAGGAGATAATAAGAGCTTGTCACAAAAATTAGCAGGAAATAAATCACTACGAATTATGGAGAGACTAGCTATCTGTGATCATTACGTATTTGCCCCTACTTCTTTATATATACACCTACAATGTAAAGGTCAAAGAGAGCATTGCACACACAAGAACGCACACTCTTCTAGAATCACAAATAATTTCTTTGATTTTAGGAATTCAAACATGGAGAAGTGCACGAAGCAAGCGAGTGCATTAGTGTGCTTCTCATTGTTTCTTCTCGGATACTTCGCCGCTTATGCGCAGAGTAAGTGTAAACCATTTAAAAAGTAGATAATTCAGAAGATCATCGTGATTCTGCATATTTTTTCACGAATTGCCACGATAACGATCTGTTGCTAAATGCTTTACAGTTATTCTTCCAGCCATTTGTTGGTGAAATTCTTATTCTTAGTTACCTCTTACAAATATATAGGTCAAGGCATAGATGAAGTCGGAGCTCCAGCTCCAGGTCCAGGTCCAGCTGAACAAGGATTTCAGAAATTGTCAGGAGCACAATGCGCTCAAGGGTTTCTTCCATGCAAAGATAACAAGTGTTGGTGCTGTATCGGTGGTCGTACTAAACAATGTTTCTCTACACAGGCTCAGTGCAGCCATGCCTGTGGATAATACTTTGTAGCAAAATACAACGTAGTTTAATAAATAATAAGGGAGCCATGATATGAACAATTATCAAAGCACACATGTTAGAAAAATACCACTGCAAAAGAAGCATATCTGGGTAAACAGCATTGCAAAAACTATGAGTATGTCAGTGGCCATGCTGATGAAAGACCCTATTGTATTGGCCATGTGGTTCTTGTTCATGGCCTTACATCACTTAGATAGGATAGGTTTTCCTAAAAAATGTTAGATCAGATAGGACTAGATCTAGTTTTCAAACAACCCGCCCCGCGTCGCTCTCCTCCAGGGGCGGCAAATACTCTACCCTCACCGCCGCCACCACCACCTTCCCTCCATCCCTCTCGCCTCGCCCGTTGGCGGACATCCCTAGGGCCACGGCCCTAGGTGTGGCCCAAATCGCCCTTTGTACCTCCCTTAATTGGTTCTAGTCAATCTCGCATAGGTACGGGTGGTAAATCGGTAGGGAATTATGGTTTGAGATGAAAATGAATCATCTTAGCAGCTATGACTTATGTCATTTCAAGATTCGCCTCCAACTCCCTCTCTTAATTCCCTTAAGGAACCAAACAAGGGTCTGGGACTAAAAATCAAACTTCCAAATAAATTCTCTTCATAAACAACCACCGCCAATTCACATGCCCCTTCTTATTCAGTTGCCAAACGCACCCTTTGTCTCGCTCTCCCGAGGGCTGAGGCCGACCGAACGCTAGTCCCACCGCACCTACGCCGCCGACCTGTGCAGCTGGTAGAGCACTAAATCCACACTTCTCCCCTACCCTAGACACGTGGCGACACCTCTATCCCCTATTTGGCCCTCCCTGACTCTCTAATGTTGCTCCTCTTTCTTGTTCAAGCTGCTCCTCTTTCTGGTTCAAATCAACGAGCGGCGGGCGGCTTTCGCCCTCCACCCATGAGGTCGAGTCCAACAAGCAGAGGCCGCCCGAATCCGGATGCGCCCATGCTTTCTGGGTGGCACGCAGAGCAGGGCACGGGTGCGCGGCATGGAGCAGACTGCAGGCGGCGTGAGCAAGGATGCACACAGGTGATAGTGGCCCTAGGTGTGAAGATCAATTTGGTCCGCCCCCGCCCTCGCCGGCGACTGATTATCGCACCGGAAGCCCGCGTGCCTACTAGGAACATAGCGGTGGAGTTATTTTGTTGCCTCTACGCGTCTTCGGCAGATCTGAAGGGCTCCACAGCGGCGGCATGGCCTGGGGGTTTGGCAGCGGCAGCTTGCCAGGGAGCAGCAGCACCTGCTCGTCGGGCAATGGGCGGCAGCCTTGTGCTTGCCAGGCATGGGGAGGAGTCTTGGAGGCACGGCGGCCATGGTCAGCGCATGGCTGTGAGGCGGCATTGCACGGGCGGAGGCAGAGGCGCACATGAGGCGGTGCGGGTTGGCGGCCTTGGCCGGCGCTGCAGCGGAGGCTACTATGGTGGCCGTCATGACTTCGAAGTGGGGGATATGCAATTACTGCGTGCATTGATCTCTGATGGAGGGTGGATATCTGGTGGAGGGCGGCTTGCAGGCCATGTGGGGCAACAACACAATGGGCAAGGCATCCTCGGCTACTGCCCTCTTCGGAGGCATCGTCTTTAGAGAAGCATCTCAGTTTTGGCATGGCTAGTGCTTTGTCATAGACGACAACTCTCTATAACTGTGTCCGTGTAGGATGTAGCATGTAGTATAGATCACTTGTTTAGCAGTCTTACTATAGCACAATTTTCTAAATTATCATGGCCCCATATGTTAGTAATATAAAGTCCATGAAGACCCTGCTTAGCACGGGGGGTGCGTGCTAGCGACCCTCGCCACCTATAGCAACATTTTCTTCTCTCTCCAGATTTCACCCTCCTACGTGGACATGTAGAGAGCATAATGGCACCCGTTGCAGCTGCTCTAACCGCATTGGTGCTGGCTAATCATGGGCTCTAACTATGAGATTGTTTCCTCGGCCGTCGGAACGCTGGCACGTCCCACCAACACCCCCCGCGCAGTGGATTGATCAGGAAAATGAATTCAAGATCCTCGCTTCTGTTAGTATTCTTCATTTCTTTCCCGTTTTAATATGTTGATATTCAAATAAAAAATATTGTCATAAGACCCCTCTTTCCCTCCTCCTCTCTTCCGCTCCACTTGCACTCCACAAACCCTAGGTGACTCCCGTTGTCTGTCAGCCGCCAGGGGTAGATCCACCTTCCTTGGGCCTGGATCTATACATCCAAGGATCTAGGGGGTCATTCCACGATGGCAGCAGGTGGCTGGGGGCCAGGAGGTGCCGAAGGGCCCCCTGATGGATGGGGGAGGCACCTTGCTGCCTCCTCGATGGCCGGATCTATGCCCCGACGGCTGCCTGGTAGTTTCGTCAGCTATTGGAACCCTTGGTAGGGGTGCATCCCGGATGGCCCGCCTTCCGTTGCCCTGCCTGGTGGGAAGTCCTTGATGGGGGGTGATGGGCCAACCGTCGTAGGGGCTTTGTCATTTGTCGACCATGGCTGGCGGGAGAGTCCTTCGTCGCATCTCATCCTCCCCGAATCGGTGCAACTCTGGCCCAATTTGACTTCGATGGGCTCTGGCATATGGAAAACCATGTTCGGTGTTCCAGACTTGCAATGATGGCGCCTGGTGCGTCATGTCCCTCTTGTGCGTGTCGTTGTGAACACCTCCATGCGCTCGATTAGCTCGGTTGGTGATGGTTCGCCTCTGTGCCTTTTGAGTCTGCTTCGTGTTGTTGGTGAGGACGTCATCCGCGTCCACTACTCACCCACCCTGTCTTTCTCAGGGTTGGTCGTCTTCATGTGTGTTGACTACTTATGGTCTATTGTTTGATTTGTTTCATCACCACCATGGTTTGCTGGGCCTACAATTACTTTGATGGATACTTTATTGTCTCTATGCGGCCGAATACTTTATTGTCACTGTTTTCGTCGCTTGCTCTGGCGGATGCTTTGCCACCATGGTTACATTGCTTCTTGATCGTCTCTGATACTAATTTTGGTGGATACTTGGCCACCCCATGTTTTTGTGGTCTCGATCGGTGGCTTCAATGGTGTTTGATCATCCAAGAGGTTTACATGTTCTTGGTTGGCTATTTAGGTTTAGTGGGTGGAGTGGGTCTCCTTCTCTCTTCTATGATCATTGCTTTGCTATGCTTGTTGCCCATTTGTTTTTTGACCTACCTTTTGTTTTTTTCTATGTTTTTAGTCCTTTATGTGCTTGTGTAGGTCAACCCCTATTTGGCTTACATCAAATTATCTCTGTAAAATGTTTTATTTTAACGAAATAAGTGCTAAGGCACGATCACAAAAAAAAGATAGATGGTCAGCCTGTCACAAAATTATGCTTTAAATGAAACAAGTAAAAATTATCACAAAATTATAAAAAAATAAAGCACTACACATTATGGGGTGACTCATTGCCTGTGATTAAAATAACTGCCCCTCTATCTACTTAAAACTTTAAAAAAATAGCAGGAAATAAGTCACTACCAATTATGTAGTGATTAGTTGTCTGTAAGTAATACATAATTTCCCCTCTCTCTAACTAAAACATATCACAAAATTAGCTGCAAATAAATCACTACCAATTATGGAGTAACAAAGTTGGCTACGATTAATACGTAATTGCCCCTGTCTCTTTAGAACTCACCACAAAAGTAGCAGGAAATAGATAACTACCAATTATGGAGTAACAAACTATCTATGATCAATAGTACGTAATTTCCCCTATCTCTTTATATATACAATTATTGTGCATAGGGCAACAGAGCATTACATACACCAGAAAACACTATTCTAGAATCACAAAAGAATTTCTTTAATTTTAGAAATTCCTACATGGAGAAGTACATGAAGCAAACGAATGCACTCTTGTTCCTCTCGTTGCTTCTTCTCGGATACTTTGCGGCTCATGTGCAGGGTAAGTGAAATCCATTACAAAAACTACTTATGCGTGTTGATGCAGAATGTTATATGTTGGGCAGATGATCTATTCGTGTTAGGAACTCAAACACAATGGGCACTTGAATAATATAAGTTGCCAAATGTTTCAATTATTTTGTAGTCATTTCTTGATGAAAATGCTTATTCTTAGTTACCTCTTACAAATAGGTCAAGAGATAGATGAAATTGGCACTCCAGCTTCAGATCCAACAATCAGCTCTCGAGCATTAGCTCAAGTAGGAAATGTGAAATCATCTAATGGAGGACTTTGTGGTCTAGTGGGTAAAAAATGGTGTTGTATGAAGGGCAGTGATAACTATGGATGTTATAGTACAATGGCTTTGTGCGCGGCTGTATGCCATTCCGCTGCTAATATTGCAGTGTAACATTGTAGGCCATGTCATGGACAATAAGAGAGTATGTGGGGAAAAATGTGAGAAATTGGGTCAACAAAATTGCAATTATCAGAGGTTAATCATCGCCCACTTCATCACACCTTTGAAAACATCCTAATCATGTCACAGATCATGCCGATCCAAGGCCCTAACGTAACACAAACAAACCGTAATTTCTCAGGAGCAAGGACCGCCCCGCATTAGACTCTAGCCTCAAAACAAAAACCAAGTTAAAGATACCAGATTTTAATCTATCATAAAGCATCTAGGTGTCGTACACAACACAAAAGCCAAATCTTTTTCACACTGACAACCGCGCCCCTCTCACAAGACACACTTCTCAGTGTGAATTTTTTTTCACCAACTTGGCACAACTAAACAGGCCCTAACCCAACAAAGAAGACGAACATCGTATGTGGACCCAGGCTTTAGCGAGTGAGCGGTGTACATCCAAAGCACTTCGCCATCCCTCCCTTGTTTCCTCTTGCTTAGAGGATTCCTTGTCAAATTGGTGAGAGTGTTTTGTCCTCTTAGGGTCACGCCCTGAATGCTATATAGACCAAGAACCATGCTCGTCGTGGTGTACAAGATATAATGGTTGCGATATAGCCAACATGCCTGATCTCAAGCAACAAGAAAATCTTGAATTAATGTCCATCACAATATCCTCAACCATCTATCAAAGTTTACATGTTTGTTACAAGTCTATATTATCTAACATTCCCCCTCAATTAGAACTTCCCAAGTTGAGATTGTTCTTGAACATTTCAAGCTTCCTTGTTGACAATGTTTAGTGAACCCATCTGCAACTTGATCTTTGGTGGGAACAAACTGAATTGACAGCAACCTTGTGCTACTCATTCATAGATAAAGTGATAATCAACTTCAATATGTTTTGTCCTTGCATGAAACACTGGATTTTCTGCAAGATATGTGGCATCAATATTGTTGCACCATAACCTAGCAACTTAGGAGATTGAACTCTTAATTCTTCGAGAAGCTTTGTACACACATTATTTCCGCTGTGCCATTTGCTACATACTTAAATTCAGCCTTATCTGATGACCGAGACACCGTTTCTTGTTTCCTCGCACTCCAAGATATTAGATTTGAACCTAAGAATAACGGAAAACCACCTGTTGACTTCCTGTCATCTAGACATCTTGCCCAATCTGCATTAGAGAATGCACTAACACCCATAGAAGGCTATTTCTGTATTTTAGTCCAACACCATCCATTTTACTGCTGTCCAATGTAGAGTACTAGGCGAATGCAAATGCGGACATACCTTGTTTACCAAGAACGAAATATCAGGCCTAGTCAGTGTTAAGTATTGCAATACACAAACAATACTTATATATTTGGTCGCATCATTTGGACCAAATGAATCTCCTTCATATGCTGAGAGCTTTTCTGAAGTAGACATAGGTGTGTTGATAGGCTTGCATTGTAGCATACCCACACTTTCAGCAAGTCTATTGTGCATTTCTCTTGTGTAAGCAAAATACCATCTTTGATCTTCTTAACTTCCATTCCTAGAAAGTAGTTAAGATCACCCCATATCCTTGAGAGCAAAGCACTACTACAAACAGCATTTTCGGAGGCGGTTTTTGCATCCGCCTCTGAGCATGCGCTTCTAATAATAGCCATTTTCGGAGGCGGTCTTCCGCCCGCCTCTATTAATCAAATTAAAAAAAATAAAAAAACCCAAAACCCTAGATGAACCTGCGGAGCCCATCTAGGGCATTGCAGCCGCTGCGCGTCACCGGATCTACCGCCGCAGCTCGCACCTCGCCAGGAGCCGCCACCGCCCCTCTACTCGCCCGGAACACCGCCTCGCGCTCCGCCAGGCACCGCCGCAGCTCGGACCTCGCCAGGAGCCGCCGCCGCCCCTCTGCTCGCCTGGATCCGCCGCATCGCACTCCGTCAAGCGCCGCCGCACCTCACCAGGAGCCGCCATCACCGCCGTGCTCGCCCAGATCCATCGCCTCGTGCTCTGCCAGGCGCCTCCGTACCTCGCTAGGAGGCACTGGCGCTCTGGATCCGCCGTCGCTCGACTCGCCTGAGGAGGAGATGCGGCTAAGGGGAGGAGGAGGTGCGCCAGAGGGGAGGCGCGGTCAGAGGAGGAGGAGGAGGCCCGACGGAGGGGAGGCACGAACGGAGGAGGAGGTGCGGTGGAGATGCGCACACGCGAGGGGAAGAGGAAGGCTGCCACCAGCGACTGTGCTGCTAAGGGAGAGGATAGGGAAATGTGAGCCTCTAACCCTAAGCCTTGTATATATATATGGACACCTAAACCGGGCTTTTTGGGCCTCTTTGGGCCTAGGGAATTTAGGAAGCGGGCCTTATAAGCTATCCGCCTCCGAAAATCGATTTACAGAGGCAGACACCATACAACGTCCGCCTCTGAAAATACGATATTTTTAGAGGCGGACGTTATAATATGTCCGCCTTCGTAAATAAATTTTCGAAGGCGGATATGAGCGCCCGCCTCTGAAAATATAAGATGTCCGCCTCCGTTAATCCACGACATTAACAGAGGCGGATGGATTTCCTGTCCGCCTCTGAGCCTTTTTGTGAAGTGTCCCCTAAAATGTTTTTTGTAGTAGTGAAGAGTTTTTCCAAGATCTCTGAGAAGAGCTTGAGCAGCTCATCAGATGAAGCACCTAATGTCATCAACATAAATAGAGACATACTCTCTCCGTTCCAAAACGTATGTCATTTGACTTTTTTTTATCCCAAATTTGACCGTTTGTCTTTTTTTGCAAGATAATATATATATTTTTTTGTTATGGCTAGCTTTAGTAATAAAGGAATTTCAAGAATGACCTAAATTTGGCTACGTTTGCATAATTTTTTTTGAATAAGACAAACAATCAAACTTGAGGCTAAAAAGTTAAACGACTTACATTTTGGAACAGATGGAGTATATTGTAGCTGAACCCTTATGATAATAAAACAAGGAAATATCAGTTTTAGAAGGTTGAAAGCCAAGATCATGCAACCTTTACTCAGCCGTGCATACCATGCCCTATGTGCCTGTATAAGACCAGATAGTACTTTATCAAGCTTGTAAATAATGTGGTTTCTTCGTATCCCGGTGATTGCCTCATTAACACTTCTTTCTCAAGAACACCATGAGAAGAAACACATTCTATACATCCAATTGACGTGTCTTCGTAATCAATACCATAACGTTGCTTAAACCCTTTTTCTACTTAGACGAGCTTTATACCTATCTATATATCCATCAGCTTTTCTTTTAATTTTATATGCCCATTTACAATCAATAATTTTATATGCCATATATGATTTTCTGCAGAGCTTTAAACTCACAATCCGTAGCATGTTCCATTCATTGTTATTCAATGCTTCACTTAAATCATGAGGCTCAACCAAAGCCATTAAAATATCGTACCTTACAATGTTGTTCGTATATTGTTTTGGCTTACGAATCCCACTTTGGGATCTAGTATTTTGTCGTGGAGCAGCAGCCGGACAAGGATCAGAGGCCTCAGCAACTTTAGGTTTAATGACCACAGGTGCAGTATTTTCAGACGCAACCGCAGCAGCAGTCGCCACCGAGAGGATCTTCCTCCTTCCTCTGATACCATGTGAAATTGGTGAAAGCGTGTTGCGCTCTTAGGGTCACGCCTTGCATACCTACATATTATATAGACCGAGAACAACCTTCGGCGTGGTGTACAAGATACAGTGGCTGTGATGTGGCCGACATCCCTGATTACAAGCACCAACAAAATCTACAACTAATGGCTAGCACAATATCCTCAACCATCCGGCAATGTTTGCATGTGTGTTACAAGCCTATCTTATCTACTAACATTCCTTTTCAGTCAGTCTGTCACCTCAGGCCTCAGGGTTTGGTTGACGGCGCGCGCGCGTGCCCGTGGTCCTCTCCTTTAGTCCTCTCCCGTGGTGCGTGGTGCACGGGAAGCAAGCAGGCAGTGCGCGCGCTAGCTGCGGCCTCGTCCATGCTTGCTCTCTGCTGCTGGGACTCGTTCGTGCCCACCAGACAGCAGGAGGAAGGTCGGACTCATTCTCGCTAGCCTCCGTCGTCCACGCCCACTAGACAGATGCGCAAATTTTGTTTAGTGGCAAACAGAAACAGATTCTGCCATTGATATTAGGAGCATCTGACCATGCATTCCCATGTCAACACCTCCAACGGGCGGGACAGCCAACTGCTGCCGCTATGCTAAAAAAAAGCTAGCTAGCTACTGGCCTTGATTTAGGGCTTGTGCGATGCCAAGCCAACCGCATACTTGTCACGAAACGAACCTGAGCTCGGCGAGATTGTTTTCTCGGCCCGTCCGCGGTGTACCGAGAGCAGAGATCGAGACGGGACAAGAAAGACATCGCCAGAAAATGAATTCAAGATCGCCACCTTGACCACCACCCGCCGCTCCCCACCCACCGGAATGATGTGCTATCCGCCTATCCTGCGTATGGGTAGATACGCCACAGGATAGCACATCATTGTTGTTGTTTGTCACTGCCCATTATTAGTATCGTGTTGGTTCGTTCCTTTCCTGTTAATCTGCTGCTATTGCACTAACACTTTCTTTGGTTTTCGTCACCTTGTTTTTTGTAAATAGTATACAACAGTAACAATACCTGTAAGTAACTTCGTCTAATAGATTGAAACTATTCTTTCCATGCATCAGAGTTCATCAGAGGGACTGGAATCACTCTGTTGCAGCAGAGTTCATCACAAAGAAACAAACCATTGACACCATGTCGTGGCACGTTCAATCGGACATAATAAAAACACAGGTCCGCTAGCACCGTATGTTTACTAGGGACTCAAAGCCAAAAACAAGTCAGACACCAGGATTTAAACATCAGTCACAACGCATCAATGTTGGCACAAGGCATTCAGACCAATACCTGGCCCAGCACTGGAACCCAACCATATCCAAGATTGGACGTAGTTCATGACAACCAAACTGAAACCGATGACACCTTAGACAGACATGGTCGAAAAATCAGAGACGGCATGCTCATTGACCATGTTATGGCATGGCGCCGACGACTTTGCCAATCCTCTTGCCCCCTTAGCTTAAAGTGGAAGAGATTGCTCACATATCATAAAAGTAGCAGGAAACAATCACTAGTACTCGTTTTGTAGCGACCAGCGAACCTTTTACATAGCACCATATCTTTTGGTATCTTGTGGGATACTCCATTCCTTGAAATTAATAAGTAACAACTATAGAAGGATTTTATACCTGGTGAACCTGTCATTGATGCATAGTTTATCATTTGCTTAAAATGGGAGAATCAAAACTTGACACAAAATTATTAGGAAATAAATCACTACTAATTATAGAAGATTTTTTTTGTCGGTGATGTGTAGTTTATACTTTGCATGCATAATATAGAGCATTAAAACTTGACACTAAAATAGTAGGAAATAAATCACTGCCTCAAAATAGCTTAATATCATTTGGAATATTTATTATACTCCATATCTCGAAATTTAATCAGTACTCGAAGTATAGAACTATAGAAGGATTCTATCCATGACCAACCTGTCAATGGCATTAGAGCTTGTCGCAAAATTAACAAGAAATAAATCACTATGGATTATGGAGTGACTAATCAATATGTATTTGCCCCTACCTCTCTCTATAAATACACCTACACTGCATGTGCATAGGTCAAGAAAGCATTGCATACACCAGAACACACACACTCTTCTAGAATCACAAATACTTTCTTTGATTTAGTAATTCCTACATGGAGAAGTACACAAAGCAAGCGAGTGCACTAGTGTTCTTCTCATTGCTTCTTCTCGGATACTTCACAGCTTATGCGCAGAGTAAGTGTAAACCATTAAAATTGTAGATAATTCAGAAGATTATCGTGATACCACATATATCACGAATGGCCACGATAACTATCTGTCCCTAAATGCTTTACAGTTATTCTTCTAGCCATTTGTTGTTGAAGTGCTCATAGTTACCTTTTACAAATAGGTCAGGCATAGATGAAGTCGGAGCTCCAGCGCCAGGTCCAGCTGAACAAGGATTTGAGAAATTGTCAGGTGCACAATGTGCTCAAGGACTTCTTCCATGCAAAGATAACAAGTGTTGGTGCTGTATCAACGGTCGTAGTAAACAATGTTTCTTTACACAGGCTCAGTGCAGCCATGCCTGTTTTTAATACCATGTAACAATACACAGTGTAATTTAATATAATAAGGGAACCATGATATGAGCAATTATCAAAGTGCGCACGTTAGAAAAAATACCACTACAAAAAAAGCATATCGGGGCACCACACCTTTGCATTCATCCTAATCATGTCAGTGTTCATGACGATGCAAGTCCCTATTGTATTGGCCATGTGGTGTCCGTTCTTGTTAATTATTGGCCGTCACAATGTTAGATCAATCTCGAACCACGATATCAATGGATGGCCTCCTCTCGCTAGCAAAACATGGTGTGTGGCGGACTAGCCGCAAGACGAGCATGTGGGCGCGCATACTAAATCCAGCCGTGTAGCAGTAAGGATTGAGATGGGTGTAGTGTGGCAGACTGGCGGTGCAGAAGGCCAGGGGAGGGGCGGTCTTGTGCAAACGAGCGGGCAAAAGAAAAACGCCCTAAGTGACGTAGGGGAAGATGGAGATCGAAGTGCAGGATGAGCCACGAGTTGATTGTTGTGTGCTTTGTATAGTTATTAAGTTCTGGCTCATCTGGCACTTATATTTTTTTCGAATATAACATGCAGCGCTGTTGCCGGTTCATTTAACGACAAGTAGTTGCATTCGACGGCATAAAAAGAATACAGTAGGTCACCAGCTTCGCAACAACGGGACTTATGGCTAATGGCTCCGAGCTGCAAATGCGCTACATGAGTATTACCTTGGCATTTGGAGATCGATTCTCAAGTCTCAACTTAAACGGCACACACTCGTCATATATGAAGAACTCTGCACTAATATTGCTATTCAAGTTAACAAAAAATCATCGCTTTTCGTTTAGAAGTTATTAGTACTATAAAACACTAATATACACCACTAAAGCCTTTTTTCCTCTTACAACTAGTAGACACTTTAAAAACATTTTGTTGCGGCTCGTTGTTGAATTTTGAAACACTTTCAGTCTACTCTTGCAGAGACTATCGGTTGTTCCCTGTGCGATAGGAAACATAGGAACCGAACTAGGCCCATCGAGAGAACAACCCATATTGGCCTATTTCTTGGATTATTGGACTCCTTAGTCAATCCTGCAAGTTCAATCCACGGGCAGCAAGCATGCAAATCCTTTTTTCCCCCCTTAACATAAAAGGATTTACTGTAAACTTTTACAAATTAGTAGGTAATAAATCACTGTTAATTGTGAATTGACGGGGTCTTAATTCTTAAAATAGATAAATAGCAGGATATCATTTGGAATGTTGTTAAAAACTAGCTCTAAATTAATACTAAGCACTAACCTGTAGGAGAATTATACAGATGACCAGCCTGTGGCAGGATACCATTTTATAGTTTTCTTATAATAAAATTAAAGAGCAGGAGGAAATAAATTACTATTAGTAGTTCTAGAGTAACTATAACCTGCCTTGAAAATAGCAGACCATCAAATGGAATATTGTCAGTCAATACTCCATAGCTCGGAATTCATCAATAACAACTGCAGAAGAACTATTTACATGACCAGCCTGTGCCTGTCAGTGGTCTATATATACAGTGTATATTATTCTTCTTCAAATTAATAAAACCTTTCACAAAATTGGCAGGAAATAAATCACTACAACCAATTATTATGGAGTGATCAGCTGTCTGTGATTAATACGTAACTGTCCCTCCATCTCTCTCTCTAATTAAAACTTATCACAAAATTAGCAGGAAATAAATCACTACAGCCAATTGGCAATTATGGAGTGACCAGCTGTCTGTTATTAATACGCAATTGCCCCTATCTCTCTCTATATATACACCTATTGTAATATTGTGCGTAGGCCAAAGAGAGCATTACCTACTCCAGAAGGCATACTCTTCTAGAATCAGAAATAATTTCTTAAGCTTTAGGAATTTTTACATGGAAAAGTACATAAAGCAAACGAGTGCGCTAGTGTTCTTCTCATTGCTCCTTCTCGGATACTTTGCAGCTCATGCGCAGGGTAAGTGAAAACCATTAAAAGATCACCTATGTGTGTTTATGATTGATGTTATATATGCATGCTTGGGTAGATAATTCAGAAGATTACCATGATGCTATATTTTTCACGCATGATCTATTGCGTGTCAAAGAACTCAAGCACAATGGACACGTCTAATGATCTAAGCTGCTAAATGTTTTACAGTTATTTTCTAGCCATTTCTTAGTGAAAAATGCTTATCCTTTGCTACCTTTTACAAACAGGTCAAGACATCGATGAAGCCGGCGCTCCAGTTCAAGCAGGAATTGTGAAATCGTCAAGGGCACATTGTGCTCTAGTAGATCCTCCATGCACGGATAGCATGTGCTGGTGCTGTATCGAACGAGGCCAAAGAAATCAATGTTTCGCTACATCGTTTGAGTGCGGCCGTAGCTGCTAATATTGATTGCAGTGTAACATTAGATGATGCCATCGAACAATAAAGATAAGCATGATATGCACAATTATCATCGTGTGGGTACAAAAATGCAGCTGCAAAAGGTGCATATATAGCTGGGTTGACAGCATTGTAATGCTTATGGATTAATCGTGGTCCACTTCACCATGTGCACCTTTGAATTTACTCAATTTAGTAAAAGATGCAACGACACGAGCGTACCACTCGAATCTCTCTCCCCTAACTTCCCTGTTCCTTGGGTCAAAATTGCCGCTTGCCGCCGGGCCATCTTTATCCCCTCTCCCAGCGTCGCACTGCCTTCTCCTACTTAAACCTCAAGTCGAGCTACACACTGTTTCCTCCATGGCATTTCCATTTCCTTCCTCTTCTTCCCTGACTTAGCATTGCCATCGCTTTCTTCTTCAGAGCCGGCGAGCCCCGGCGAGTTGTGGCAAGAGCTAGGAGGCGTCTGTGCCTACGAGTTGTCGCTTGCAACTCGTTGGACCCTGCTGTACTCCGTGCGAGCCACTCCTCACAGACACCTCACGCCACCTCGGATCGCCGCCACACGCCGTCAGGCGCCGCCGTTCGCCACTACTAAAAAACATTTTAGAGGATACTTCAAAAAAGCCCTCGGAGGCGGACAGAAAAAATGTCTGCCTCCGTTAATGCGGGGATTAACGGATGCGGGTATTTTTTTATTTTCGGATGCGGTTGCTTCTGTGCGCCTCCGAAAATCGATTTTCAGAGGCGGACGTTTTAAAACAACCGTCTCTGAAAATCATCTATTTTCGAAGGTAGATATTATAAAGCGTCCGCCTCTATAAATAGATTTTCAGAGGCGGACAGATATATGGCCCGCCTCATAAAAGGCCAAGGCCCAGCAGGCCCATCTCGGGCTGTTAACGCTTGAGCCATATATATATATGAGCTCCTAGGGTTTCATTTCCCCCCTCTCACACTTCCCTTCCTGGCTGGCTGCGCTTCCCTCCCCTCTCTCCCTCTCCGCCCCTCTCTCTCCACGCTCTCCCTCGCCGCTCCACTCCCTCACCCGCGCCTCCTCTTCTTCCTCGGCACGAGCCCCGAGCAACGGAAGTGGTGGTGCGGGCCCCGAGCAGCGGAGGAGCTCTGAGCAGCAGCAGCGGCGCGCCTCGGCACCAGGTGGAGCAAGGGGCGGCAGGGCGCGCGTGAAGGCAGCAAGTGGCGGGGCGTGTGCAGGTGGTGCGTGGTGGCACGTGCAGGCGCGTGACGACGGTGGCGTGTGAAGGCGGCACGTGGTGGTGCGTGTAGGCGGCACATGGTGGTGCGTGTAGGCGATGCGTGAAGGCGGATCCGACGATGGGAAGGCCGGATCTGGTGGCCGAGCTGCTAGATCCAGCAGCAGGAAGGCCGGATCTGGTGGCAGGGAGGCTGGATCCGGCAGCGGCGGCGGCAAAGCAATGACACGTGCTAGGTCCGAGGCAGCGGCAACGCAGGTCAAATCCAGCGGCGGCACCGATGGGCTTGCCGGGCCCGTGATGGGCTCGGCGGGCTTTTTTTTATTATTTTGGCTTGACTAACGGAGGCGGACGAAAGACCGCATCTGAACACGCCTCATTAACAGAAGCGCATGCTCGGAGGCGAATGAAAAAACCGCCTCCGAAAATGCTTTTTGTAGTAGTGGCTGCCCTCTCTGAATGTCCTCAGTCCAACATCGTTGTCACGACCTGAAGCAAGCGATGACATGAAGCATTCAGTTGTCAGCCTTATACAAAGGAAGGAAGTGGAGAAGCTTAGCCGTCAATCGTCCATCCAACGGCTGATCTCTTGAATAGCTTATTAATGTTTACGACCTTCTTTTACTGTTGTTCATCAAAGGAAAGATAATGGTTAGGGCAAGTACATTGCTACGCATCAGCGGTATTACAGTCCGTCTCATGCAAGTCCATATAGGATTTTTATGAGGTGACGGAGAGAGAGAGGGAGGAGAGAGAACCAGGTGGTTGTTTCGCGAGGCAACCACCTCATAGACTAAAATTTAGGACTACGAGACGACTTACTCACCATTGTACGAGTTGTTATTGTCATGCAACTCACAACATTTATTTTTTCTATGCATAAATTAAGGATTATGCATTAATTATGGGGCAACATATAAGACAACCCATTGTATGAGTTAACTGTTATATCGCCTCAAGATGATGTGGCAATGCATGAGACCATCTATTAGACTATACCAATGTACTTGCCCTTAGTGAGGTGAATCATAAGAATGACTTGTTCCATATGCGTTTTCGGTGCATTGTATTAGGATTCTCTCACCCGTACAATTGGCACATTTCACTAGAAGAAACTATTTATTCTGAGACGAACACTTTCCGTCACAAAAGACTAAAAAACCGTCATAAAATGGCATTTGTGACGGTTTCAAAATCCGTCTTAGATTGAGCGTGGCGGATTAAATCGCGTGACGGTTTTCGTGAAACCGTCATAATTTAACTCAATCCGTGACGGTTTAAAACCATCACGTTTTGGTTTAGACCCGATCCAGTCCAGCCCAAAGCCCAACATTAATGACGATTAAAACCGTCACAAACTAAATCGCCACATCATCACAAGACACATGGCAGTTGATATGGACGATTGACGTGGACGCTGACATGGCAACAAATGCTGACGTGGATGCTTACATGATCGCTGACGTGGATGATGACATCATCATCATGGGCCAGAATTTTCCAATATTAATTTCAGCCCAATAAATTTAGGCCCATCATAATTTCAGCCCACCCCAATATCAATAATGGGCCACAAATTTATTGTCATTATAATTTCAACACAGATCAATATAAGCTACAAGCCACACATTCATATTTTAACCACAAAAAAGAACCAAACAGATTAATAAAACATAAATTCATTCAACCATGCAACCATACAACAGAAATTCCATGAGTCCAATGTTGCACAAAAGTCATACAACCATCGTCCAATGTTCCACAAAAGTCATACAACCACCGACATGTTCATACAGTTCCATCATCAGGAAGCCACCATAGCACATGAGCCACTCCGCCAAAAAGCAAACTATAGGCTCCTGCAAGTGCATGCAGTTGCAGCAGCAGCAAGCATGCAGTTGCAGCAGCAGCACAAAATAGATTACAGTTTTGCATTCATCTCAGCAGCAAGAATCACAAGTATGCAGTGCAGCTAAAGGACAAGCTTATAGCTACTGTGGTCGAACCTGACTTAGCACAAGTTCTAGTTGTGCATTCATCTCAGCCCGCATCTTCCTCATCTCCTCTCTATCCTTGATTCGTAACTCCTTTGCTTCCTGCAGTTCCTTTGACAATTCTTCCAATTGGGCATGTTGGGTGTTGATAACGGCTCGAAGCTCAGCACTCTCTGCTGCCAAATCTGCTGGAGGGTTCTGTTCCATGGATGCAGGCTGCACAATCTGGATGCCCACATTCTGAAGGAACTTGTTCTTCTTTGTTTTCTTAGAAAGAACACCATGTACAACTTCATTCACAAACATGGGTTGTTTACTGCCTTTATTTTCCTCACCCTCAGAGCCCTCACCTCCCAAAGGGCCCTCACCTTCCTCAGTTCCCTTGGTTCCCTCAGGTCCTGTTTGCGCATACAACTCGTTTTCCATCTCAGTCTACCAAGAATGCAGAAATTAAAAATATTAGTCATGATCATGAGATACAAATAAAAAAAATCAAAAGACCATTTTATCTAAAAGGTGTCTCACAATTGCTTCTTGTACAGCAGGCTTGAAGCCATTTTTTTGCTGAAATGGCATTTCTTAAACAGATCCAAATCAGTAGGTTCTCTATCCTTGTACTTATCTCCCTGAAAAAACATTTCATGCAGCAATTATTACTTGCTTGTTCACAACACTTGATAGTAGCACTTACAGAAATGGCATGTATAGTATAACAAATTGAACAATTTTGCATCTACAGCTTGAAGTGTTCTATAGACTCAAATCAATGACTATGCTAGGTGACTTAAATAAATGAACCAGGATAGCTACAGGTCATATCCAATACTCCATTCAAGGTCAAAAAAGAAAGAAAAAAAGGCAGGGTTTAGATACAGTAATCAGCTTTCACAAAGAAATTCATGAAGCAAGAGGGAATTAACAGAAAGGAATTCATGAAGCAAGAGGGACTTGGTCTTTTCTAAAAGACATATATTATATGGCTGCATTAACAAAAGGAGGGTGTAAGGCACATAGAAGAAGACATGCACATGAAACTAGAAATAGCATTTTCTCAAAAAAAATATCAGCATGTTGAAGACAGTTAATTGTAACCAGTTTAGAATATTATTCCAGAGAGGTAAAGGTATATAGAAGAAGACATGGCTAACTTACAAAGTTTTCAATGAAGACCTCATAGCTTTGGGAGCCTGTACCCTGAGGGAACTGAAGTTTGGATCGGTTTTCTTTGTTCACGTCACACTCATGCTACAACAAAGCAGGATACATGTAACTGATGTAAGGCACATGCTACAGCAAAGCATTAATACATGTAACTGATGTAAGGCACATGCCTTAGCAATATGTAGAGAGAAAGAGTTGGAAAAGAAACATACCATCTTTTGGGGACTCTTCCATGATTCGACTAGGGCAATCCACTGTGTATCATCCATGGATTTGACAGGAGAAGTTTTGCTAACCAAGTGCAGCGGATAAGGATTAAAATAATCCTTCTTCAGCTGGTAACGTCGTCGACGAACCGCATCCTTCATCATGCTAAAACAGGCCTTTTTGACTATGGGATCATCTATGTCGATTTCAAACTTTGCCTATTCATACAGAAGAACATTAAAAAAATTAATATCTAATAACTGAACAATGTGAAAAAAAGAACATATTTCCTGAAACAATAAACTACATGTGGCAAACTTTAAAAACCAATCATTCCCAAGACATGGGAATTAAAAAGCATATCAGCCTAATTTTCAACATATTAAGACCATAAAATAATTCCTCAAACAAAATAGACAATTAAATTTTGTATAACTTAACTATAAACTCGTGTATCCCTGCACAAAACAGTTCTAAAATGCAATGGGAAATAACTATAGAATCAACTTACTTGAAGGTAGTTGCAAAAGGAACGGAACCAGTGAGAGTCTTTCTTGTATGTCTTCCAATGGGTGAACACAGGAATGTGGTTCCTCACGATAATGTTGCATTCAGTTGCAAACTTTGCAGCAACAAGTGGTACCAGAGGCCTTTGATGCCCTTTAGTTATGACAACTCGCAGCTTCCCACGTCGAGCTCGGTTCAGTCTTTGGAGGCCATGACCCATATTGCTTCCCGGTTCCATTCCACCTCCTCCTCCTCTGGATGCAAATGTACATCAAAAACACAAATAATGAGAAGCAAACATTGATATATGCTGATCATGAAACCAGTGAGGCAGTACGGAATATGGAAAATATATTAGCAAACTATCACCTCCATTGGTCATCGCATGGTTACCATCAGGATGGGTAATACCATCAGCTCCTTCAGCCATGGCGTTGTGGTCAGCTTGCTGGACAAAGTCATCTGAAGAAATGCAACGAGTAAGAATGAATTCATCATGCAATCATAGCTAATAGAATCTAGGAACTGAAAAGATGGTCTAATTCAGGCTGCACAAATAATTTCTTCTAATTCATTGAAATCCTTAAGGCCTAACAGGAAATTTTTTAAAGATAGTTATAATATGCAATGTTTCAATAAATTATTCTCTACTTTTTTTAAATCAACAAAAGAATAAAAGAATTTTGTAATCAGTAATATTCAGATTTATACCTTCAACGTCAATGGATGGCTCCAACATCAATGGAGGGTCTTGACATACTTGCCAAACCTCTCAACCACGAACATCCTCTTCTTCAGACTGTGCTGATGCCATAGTTCATCGCCGTCCTCCTCAGTGGCTCGTACCTGAAAGCAAAGCAAATAAGAAGCTGCACCATACATTGCAACTTCTAACTCAGCGGCTTGAGGTGAGGATAAGAGATCACGCACCAAGCTCGTTGCGGGAGTAGCCGGAGAATGAGCATGGCGAGGATGCCGGCGAGGTGCTGTAAGCGCATGAGCTCGCGAGTGGCTGCGATGAGGGGTGGCAATCCAATGGAGGTGATGACGATTGGAGATCTACAGGAACGCAATGGAGGTGGTGGCGATTGGAGATCTACAGGACGGCGTCCGCCGTTCGACCTTGGACCGAATCATCGCCGGCCGGCTGGCGGCGGCGCGACTTGTTTGCGGCAGCGTGGGTTGTGTCGATGTGTTTCCGCGACTGAATCTAGATCTCGGGTGTAGGTATTACCTTGAATTTATGTTTATAACGCACGTCTTGTTTCATTTGGTCACAAAATTGTCAGTAGCCCAGTGGTTAAGGCATTCAGATTCCACCCTAGAGGTCAGGGTTCAAACCCTGTTGTGCCTCTCCTGTTTTTTTTCTTTTATTCCACCACCTCAAACGGCCTAGTGGCTGCGAGGACCTGGGTTCGAGTCCCACTGTCGGCCTATTTTTTTACGGGGTGAAGTGGATAGGGCAGCCAGGTAAGATGCATAGGGTGGCTGGCTGGCTGGACCGTGCGGCCGAGTGACGTGGACGGATGGCTGTGTGACTGGACGGGTGATGATGGTGTAGTTTAGCAATATGTATTAGTTAAATATAAAAATTAACTTTTGAGTTTCTTTCATTAGTTCACAGACGTGGACAGATGGTCAGGGTTCAAACCCTGTTGTGCCTCTCCTGTTTTTTTTTCTTTTATTCCACCACCTCAAACGGCCTAGTGGCTGCGAGGACCTGGGTTCGAGTCCCACTGTCGGCCTATTTTTTACGGGGTGAAGTGGATAGGGCAGCCAGGTAAGATGCATAGGGTGGCTGGCTGGCTGGACCGTGCGGCCGAGTGACGTGGACGGATGGCTGTGTGACTGGACGGGTGATGATGGTGTAGTTTAGCAATATGTATTAGTTAAATATAAAAATTAACTTTTGAGTTTTCTTTCATTAGTTCACAGATGTGCTCCAAATAAAAGGCAAGCAAATGTTAAAAATATTTCTATACTAAATTTAAATATATACGCATAAGAAAGTATTAAATTTGAGTGTCATTTAAACTGTCACTATATTGTGGGCCGGTTTATGACGGATTCATTAAACCGTCACTATATTATGGCTTGGTATCCACCATTGCAAATCTGTGATGGATTTCTAAAGCGTCACTTATAATCCGTCATAGAATAAATAGTTTCTTCTAGTGTTTTTTGTCAAAGCACTAAAGTGCAACCGCATGGCTAAATGGACACGACCTTAGCTTATTAAGTCACTTGGCTCTGGCATGATGCTAACGCCCGAGTGCATGCACTCGATCAGGCCGGGGTAGCTAAAACGGTCAGGTGTACCGATACAGTCCTACAACCTGTCATGTAGCATATATTGGGTCCAACTGATGTGATGGCTCTATCATGCAGCTTGCCGACACATCTCGGAAATGTGTAAATGTGTGCTGATCATGCGTTCGCGTCAAAGTGAGACATGACATGTGGGTAAAGTGTACAACCTATAAAGAGTGTAAATCTATTCGAATAGCCGCATCTCATGGTCACGAGTCACTTGGACCGGTAGCCGGTTTTAGAGCTTTGGTTTGAAAACTTGGTATGGGATTGTATGTTGACACTGCACTGGTTATCCAGACGTTGTTGGACCCACGTAGCTGTTCAAAATGTCGAGACGTGGGAAACGGGAAGTCATGATTGGCGATGTCTATCTATTTTTATATAAACAAAATATTTGCAAAACTATGCGTAAAATGATGACTTAATTACAATGCCGCCTAGTGCTAGCCAGTGAACCTGTCAACCCTCATTATTTGGCCATGCATGTATAATAGGATATTTTGCTAAACACCCGAAGTCTTGCGAGTACAAAATTTGTACTCACCTTGTTGCTAAAATTTATATGCAGAGTTTGAGGGAGAAAAATGCCTCATCAGATTCAGTTCCTGGCCTCCGGCTTTGGTGATCCTACCGACGGTTCCTTCTTAGCGTATGTCCAGTCAGTTGCCTGCGGGTAGTTAGTTCTACTAGTATGCTAGGTGGTGTTTAGTTGGTGGTGGACGGGGGCGGAGCCAAAGGGGGGCGCCCCCCCCCCCCCCCCCCCAATGCTCCCGTAGCACCAAGTATATATCGTCTAATCAAATGTCTAATTACAAACAGCCTGGCAGCTGGCCAGCGGCTAGGAGTCCTGGACGTGTGTGTGCGTTGATATCTCTTTAGTTTCACACGGCGCACGCACCTCCTCTGCCAACTGCCGTTCCAGGTTCCAGCTTTGCCCACCAGCAGGAAGTACTCCCTGGCCTCCTCCCGTCACTCCGTGGCACGCTTGACTAGTTGCCGACAGCCAATGTCCTCACTAATCACTATTGTACACGCTAGGCAAGCCTGCAATCTAATCCAACTGCATTGTGCAAATTGATCACGTAGGTTAGGCACTTAGGCGATAGCCGGGTATAGGTTTTGGTTAAGTAATCAATTGGCAATTGTTTTACTCCCTAAAAGGATTAGTTCTCTCCACATATTGAAAGCAAATTAACTTTAATGAAGATGTAATAACCATGTAACTCTCGTGTGCTCCAACATATCACGTATGCATATGCTTCCTTATTTTGTTGTTTCTAGGAGATAATAAGTAGACAATTGTATGATGCAATTCATGTCGATTTACTTATTATCAATGCTCTATTTAAATTGGCATTTGTGCGTATGTATAAACCATGCCATATTTTTTTCACTCGCGCCCGCTTGGAAATCCTGGCTCCGCCCCTATTGGTGGAGATAGGGGGAAATTTTCTATAGCAAAACTTTACTGTAGCAAAAGTTTGTGAGAGGAATCATGGTTTTTGAAACGTACCGGACTTTTAGTGACAAAGTCCGACTCCCTGTACCATTGCGATAGTCCCAGGAATAGTGCTACCGCGTACAGAACTCATCTCAGAAGCATATCACAGACATCCCTTCGAAATACATCTCATGTCATAAATATAGTAACCAGTACATGTCTCTGGAATAAGTTCATAAGCCTCATGGGCTAAATGCAACATAAACGAAATGTAGCGCGGCAGAAACTATCAAGCGTCCTCCAAGTAGTCTCCTCTCTACAGGCAATCTCCTGAGCGTAGCTGCAGCCTAGTCGTACCACCCATCATGGTTGAACTCGTGCTCGGACTCGTACCCTGCGAACTCACAGACTGTTCCCAAGGAGTGGAACAGGTTCACGTCACCATCTGTAATCAAGCTTTAAGTGGCCTAATTCTAAGGGAAAGAAAATAGCAATGGAAAGGTGAAACGGACCCGGGTTTTCCAGACTGAAAACCCGGTTCCCTGTACCCTTGTGGTAGTCCCTGGATCAATCGCTACCACGTACAGAATCCCGAAGCAGTAGAATAGCAGTTCCAAACTTCCGATAAAGCATCACAGAGTTAACTAAGTTATTACATTCCCAACAAAGGGTTCAAAATATACGCCTCGCAGGGCTAAACAAGCAAGTAAAAGACAGCTAGCGCTAGGAAGCTCGGGGGTAGGCCACCATCTTCACGTCTCCTCCACAGGCAGGCTTGAGCGTAGACCGTCGCCTAGTCGTACCAGTTGTCGAAGTTGGAGTCGAACTCCGCTCCATCTCCCAGATACTCACTCTCTGTTCCCAAGGAATGGAACAGGCACACGTCACCGACTGTATGCAGCTTTAAGTGGACTAACAAGCTAATGGTATACAAGATAAAGACAAGGAAATATGGCTTGGGGTTTCCTAAGCAAGCGGCAGTAATAATAATAATACCTTCATCCCACCAATTCCCATATCGCTGTCCCGGGGCTAGTCCCATCATACGACGGGTTCCCGGCGGCATTCACCTCGACACACACCTTCAACTCTCGGCGATGCGCAGCTTCATTCCTGGCATCTCAAGAGGGATAACCGGATCACAAGGCAGGCGGAGCACAACCTTCCTCTCCCCGGCTACCCCTACGCCCTCACACTCTCACCTATAGGGGGAGAAAAGCATATCCCAAAACAATGGCCGACCACACTGAAGAACACTGCGCTATCCATGACCAAGATCACGGCTATACGTATAGATCATAACACTCTGCAGAGGTTGTACACCTGTACCCAACCCGGGCTGCGACTGGTAGCGAGCCAGTCGAGACGCAGCCCACAACTAGTAAACCTCCTAGTAAGAATGGCACCCTCCTGGTCTCCCGGGTCTGGATGCCTCCGCCCTAAGGCATTGGCCCCAAGGAAATGTGAAAGCATACCACCAGAGCTGCCCATCGGGGGTGTAAGGCACGGGCACTCACCCCTCACACATACACAAACTGTGATCTCCGCATTTGGGTGCCACCCTAGCCAGGCTAGTCGTTACCGGTCACATCTCAGGCAAGTTGGCGTGTACGGTACAGTGAACACAGGACAGTCAACAAGGTTTAAGGTACCGGTACGGGAAGCAGTCTTCTTCCTCACCCTCTCAAGTAACCTCCTACACCTGGCTCCAAGTCATAAAACCACTAGGGGTCCAACCCCCCCTAGGGTACCCTAGGGGCCATCTCCCCTAGAGCCCACGAGATAACCCAGAAGTCATCCCACCCCGATATAAGATCAGGTTGTTATTACCCGCACCGGTAAGACCTAGTAAGGTCAAAATCGCCATACACCTTCCCAGTTTTATCCCCACACACACGCCAAGAATATCTACCACATATCCCGCACACAAGCAAGCATCTCATCATCATCATATAACATGGTACGATATGATAAGCAATAGGTAACAAGGCATACGATGAATAAAATAGGCTATGCAAGGTTCACAGCTCAAGCAACACATGCAAGCCTAGCGTATCTAGTAAGCAATGCCTATAGGTATTCAAAGAAGCAGTCGGGCGTGAACCTGAGTAAGTGGGGTAGTCGTCCTCCTCGGCGTAGTAGTCCTCCTCAGTCAGTGCTCCTCCGGCGGCGGCTCCTGATCGTAAATACGAATAAGTCTAGGGGCCTATTTGCAAAGAAAGAGCCAAATGGAAACCAAGAAAGACCCAACTAACTCCAATTGCATTTTTAAAGTGTTACTCATGATTTTAGAAAATTATAGAAGTTGGTTTCACATTTTTCTGAGTTAAATTGAATTAGTTATGAATTTTCTAAGTTTAAAGCATTTTCTGAAATTATTAATTGTATTTTGGAAAAATGGAAAACCCAGGAAAAACCACAGAGTGCCACGTGGCCTGCTGACGTCATCATGACGACATGCTGACGTCAGCACAGGGGCCACCGGGTGATGACGTCAGCAGTGGGCCCTGCTGACGTCATCGTTGACCGGTCAATGGTCAACGGTCAAGGGTCAACGCTAGTGGGCCCCACATGACAGCGCGTGGGTCCCAACGGTCAGTGGGGGCCAGTCACCGACTGGTGGGCCCCCGCGGTCAGTGCTGCGCGCGGCGCGGCTCGGCCATGGGCCGAAACCGGCCATGGGCCAGGCACGGCCCAAACTGGCGCGGCCCAGCTACCACGCGGCCTGGCCCAGGGATCCGCTGCGGCTGCGCAGCGATCCCGTGCGGCCAGCGCCGTGTGGCCCGCACTGCGCGGACGCGGGGCGGCGCCGCGAGCGCGCCTGCCAGGCGTTCGATGGAATGCCGCAATGGCACGTTCGAACGCCGGCGAGCGACGCTCGACGCGTTCCCGAGTCCGCGAACGTCCGTGTTCGTGTGTGCTCGTGCGCGTTCGCGTGCGCGAGCCAACGCGCCGTGCACGAGTGCGTGCACGAGCGTGGCGAGGCGCCGCGACGCGGCTCGGCGGCCGGGATGGCTTGCCGCGACGGCGAGCCCGTGGAGCGGCGACTGCGCACGCCCACGGTCGCGTCCAAGGCCAAAAGGCGCGGCTTTAGGCTCCTGCAAGCGGCACGACGGCCGGACAGAGAGGTAGGGGGAGTGTCCTAGGGCGGCGGCGCGCTATGGTTGCTCACGGCGACCCGCCGGAGTGGGGCAAGGCATGGCGAGGCGTGAGGGCTCACCTAGGGCTCGAAAAAAAAGGCGTGCTGGGCGTCGCGGGAAAGTCGTCGAGGCTGTGGCGAGTCGAGGTGGTAGGCGCGAGGTCGAGGTACGGCTTGCGGTCGTCTTCCCCGTCTCCGGTGGTGGCGTGGACGTCGGTGCGCGGCTCGGCTCGGTGCTCCCCCTCGTGCCGCGAGGCTCGCCTTGGCTCCAAGCAACGGCAAGGCGCCTCCTTGCCGTGGCTCTGCTCCTTCCCCTCCTCCTCCTTCTCTTCCCCCTCTTCTTCTCTCCTCCCCCAACTCCGGTGGCGGCGGTGGAAGGGGAAATCCCTAAATGGACGGCTAGGGTTTCAAATTGAGCGCGCCTAGGCTTAAGTAGGGTAGTGGCTAGGGTTTTGAAGCGATTCCCGGGTGGTGGTAGGGCGAGCGGCGGGGATTCTCGGCGTCCGCGCCGGTGGACACGCGGCGAGCATCGGTGGGTGTGGCGGCTAGGGTTTGAGGGGTAAAAGAGGGCTCACGGGTGCGCGGGGTAGGTAGGGCGAGCGGGCAGCTTCTAGAGGCTTCCGCGGCGCGGCTGGCTGCGCGGGAAAAGGCGGTCGGCGCGGGGTCATGCGATTTGCGTGACCCCGTCGCGAGGGTGGAAGGGAAAGCTGACGGGTGGGCCAGCCCGTCAGCGAGAGAGAGCAAGAGAGGCAGCGCGCGCGCGGGGGAGAAAAGGATGGGCTGGCAGGTGGGACCGACGCGGCAGAGAGAGAGAGAGAGGGAGAGAGAGCGCGGCGCGGCTCGGCTCGGCGCCGACAGGTGGGGCCCACCTGTCAGCGAGAGCGGACGCGCGAGCGCGGCTGGGGAAGAACGGACGAGTGGGCTGGGCCGGCGCGAGCGAGAAGTGGGCCGAGCGCGCGGAAGAGAAAGAAAGGAAGAGAGAGGGAGAGAGAGAAGAGACGAAGTGGGCTGGGCCAAAACTAGGGGTAGGCTGGTTTCTGGGTTAGGATTAGTTAGAGCCCAAGTTAGTTTTAGGTTTAGAATTTGAATTTAAATTCAAATTCAAACCCCACGCAAAGATCCAAATAAAACCAAAAGAAGATTCAAATGCCACTCTAGCATTAACAAGGTCCTTAGGCAATAAATACATTTTTCCTAGGAATTTTTGGGGAGAGAGAGAAGACATCCTTATGGCAAGCCAAGTTTTTCATGCAACAACAAATTTTTCAAAATTTTTCATAATTTGAAAATAGTGGAACTGTTACAGACTCCCCCCCTTAAAAGAATCTTGTCCTCGAGATTAAAGAACTAACCTCGGTCTCGAAGAGGTACGGGTACAACTCCTTCTATCTCGGCTTCTTCTCCCAGGTAGCTTCCCGCTCCGTGTGGTTGCTTCCACAGCACTTTGCACATTGGGATGCTCGTCCTTCTGGTCCCCTTCGTTGCCCGGTCCAAGATCTTCACCGGGTGTTCTAGGTATTCCAGGGTCTCCTGCAGATCCTAGCACATCCGCCGGGGACTTGATCCTCCGGAACCCTCAAACATTTTCTCAACTGGGATACGTGAAACACCGGATGCACTCCTGCGAGTTCTTGCGGTAGCTTGAGCTGGTAAGCCAAACTGCCAATCCTCTTCTCTATCTGGTATGGGCCGACGAACCTCGGTGCAAGCTTCCCTTTCACATGAAACCTTCTTCGTGCCTCTAAGTGGCGAAACCTTTAAGTAGACATAGTCCCCAACTTCAAAGGTTAGCTCCCGTCTTCTTTTGTCGGTTGTAGCTCTTTTGTCTGGTCTGGGCTATCTTGAGGTTTCCCGGATCTTGGCCACACTCTCTTCGGCTTGTTTAATTATATCGGGTCCAAAGATGATCCGTTCCCGGGTCTCAGACCACATCAGGGGTGTCCTGCACTTTCTTCCGTAAGAGAGCCTCAAAATCAGGTGACATCTGCAAGCTCTCTTGATAGCTGTTGTTGTATGAGAACTCGGCGTAGGGTAAGCTCTTCTCCCAATCCGACCCGTAGGTCAACACGCAGGCCCTCAACAGATCTTCCAGAATCTGGTTTCACTCTTTCCGTCTGCCCGTCAGTCTGCGGGTGATAAGCTGAGCTATACTTCAAATCAGTTCCCAGGCTTGGTTCAAACTCTGCCAGAACCTAGACGTGAACTCTGACCCTCGGTCCGATACTATGCTCTTGGGTGCGCCATGCAGCTTTAGGATCCGATCTACATACAACTCTGCCAGTTGCTCTGTCCTGTGGTCTTCTTTAATGGGTATGAAGTGAGCTACCTTGGTCAACGGTCAACAATGACCCAAATGGCGTTGTGGCCCCGCTGGGAGCGCGGCAACCCAACCACGAAGTCCATGCCAATTTCATCCCATTTCCACATAGGAATTTCCAGGGGCTGTAATAGTCCCGCTGGCCTTTGATGCTCGGCCTTGATCCTTTTGCAAGTGTCGCACCGGGCTACGTTACGTGGCGGACGTCCCCTCTCATGTTCTTCCACCAAAAACGGTCTCTCAGATCCTGATAACATCTTCGTGCTCTGCCCGGGTGTATGGAATACCTTGAGTGGTGCGCTTCCCTCAGGATAGCTTCTCGAATATCCTGGGTCCGAGGTACGCAGATGCGATCCCAAGCCACACTGTGCCTTCGCTCATTCTACCCGGTAGTCCGTCATTTTTCCCTCGGACTGGGAGTTTCAGGATTTTCTTGATCTCAGGACACCTCTGCTGCGCTAGCTTGATTCGGTCCTCTAGAATCATTACTTCACCCTTAGCTCGTGGAGCTGGCCTTGTTCAACGATCTCCAGCTTCATCTTCGAAAGTTCTTCATACAGCCCAGGCTGGCTCTCCTTTACCATGAGGTTGTTGCAATACACCTTGCGGCTTAGAGCGTCTGCCACCACATTGGCCTTGCCTGGGTGGTATTGTAGGTTCACATCGTAATCCTTTATCAACTCCAACCATCTACGCTGTCGCATGTTCAGCTCAGACTGAGTGAAGACATACTTCAGACTCTTATGTCGGTGTAGATGTCGCATTATTGCCAATCAGATAGTGTCTCCATATCTTCAGAGCACTGGAACTACCGCTGCTAGTTCCAGATCATGGGTAGGGTAGTTCTGCTCATGCTTCCTTAGCTGGCGGGAAGCGTATGCCAACAACCTTGCCTCCTTGCATCAGCACGCATCGCGAGTCCCTGTCTCGAGGCGTCACAGTTAGATTACAAAGTCTTCCGGATGTCCGGTAAGGTTAATACCGGGGTAGTGGTGAGGCGGCTCTCTGAGTTCCTGGAAGCTGGCCTCACACTTCTCGGATCCACATCGAAAGGTGCATCTTTTCTGAGTAGCTCTGTCATGGGCTTTAGCAATTTTTGAGAAGCTCTCGATAAACCTTCGGTTAGTAGCCAGCCAAACCCAAGAAACTCCTGACTTCCGAAACATTTTCGGTTGCTGCCACCCTGACACTGCCTGAATCTTCTCGGGGTCCACAGCAACTCCCTCGGCCGGTCAATACGTGGCCTGAAAAGCCACCCTCTTCATCCAAAACTCACACTTGTTGAATTTGGCGATAACTGATTCTGCCTCAGCCTTCTCTAACACGATCCTCAGATGTTTCCTCGTGTTCTTCCTCCGTCTCCGAGAAGATAAGAATGTCGTCGATGAAAACCACGACGAACTTGTCCAGTTCATCCGATGAAGACCTTGTTCATCATCATGTTCATGAATAGTCAGGGGCATTGGTTAGACCAAAAGATACGACGGTGAACTCATAGAGGCCATACCTGGGGTGGTAAAGGCCGTCTAGGATATCTTCTGGCCCGACTTCATTTGATAGTACCCTGTCCGTAGGTCAATCTTGCTGAAGAACTTGGCCCTCCTTAGCTGATCCAGGTAGGTCATCAATCCTTGGCA